>OZ034801.1:41901459-42501459 GCA_964028335.1 Altica lythri
TTTTTTGAAACCTCCAGTCGACGACAATACTCGGAGAATACTAAAAGTTGTAAGTCCATGAAAATATGAAACCGAACCTGTAAAGATTAAAACCAGGTTATATAATAAGTACAATGGATGCAAAGATAGGTTAATTCGCTCAAAAGAAATAATATCTATATAGGCTCACGTATCCATTTAATTTTTTTTAAGCTACCTACACATCTTATTGGACGTTCCTGCTGAAAAGTGACAAAACGAGACCAAACTATTTATTATACCTGCTTAATTGTGTATAAAATTGGAAAAACCTTACAAAATCCGACAATTTATAAATATTTTTGAAATAATCGTACAATTCACTAAAACTGGAAAGATCCTTAAAGAATCGGAAAAATCATGGGAAAATGGAAAAATTGTGTAACGTTAAATAAGGTCTTGAAAAATTAAAACGATCTAAAAAACTAGAAAAATTGGTGCAGTTTGTTTTTTAATGAAAATATTTAAAACTCTTATTATTTATTTTTAGGATATAGGAAAAGCTTAGCTTCTGTCGGTCGTTCACACTACTGCAAATTTTTTTGAGTAAAATAGTTTTAAAAATTATAAATATATTAATATAAATAATCACAATTTATAAATAGAACTTCTTCTTTTTATGATTTATAGGACACAGTTTAAAGTTATCAATTATTTTGGTTTTTAAAACCGAGTAGAAAAGAAATAATATATTACATAATTAGTGAAATAGTCGCTCTCGGCATATGCCTCGTGCGACAATATTTGTCACTTTCCGCACAAGTAATGTACACTATTTTCTTACGACCACGGGAAAACTTTACCAAATGTTGTGTTATGTATTTGTGACAGTTTTTACTATTCTACAATAGTACTGTATTTAATTTATATTACAAAAAATAATGCTGTGTTATTGACAGTAGTAGTAGAAAAAAATACATACAAATAATTATAATTAAAATTTCTTTAAAAACACAATAACTATGGACGATGAATAGATCTAAAAATAAAACAAATATCGATGTTTTATTTGACATGTGTGTAAGAAATTAAATCGAAGACAGTGATGTAAACCATTTTAAGGGATTTTTAACGTTATTTTTTAATAATTAATCAGTTTTTAGAGCAAAATTACTTAAAAGAGCATGAGATACTCTCAGTTTTTTGAAGATGTTATATTGTAAAAATGTCCAAAAGATTATTTAGTAAACGATTATTTGAGATATCTGTTATTAACGTCATGCTATTTGTGCTTAGGGAGAAAGTAAGTAAGTGTCACATGTGGCAGGAGTAGAATTTAAGGACCGATAAGCGATTTGATGGCTAGGCATTCATAGCTTAGTTGTTGAAAGTTGAAAGGTCAGCACGTAGAGCTGAAGGTTGCGAGTTCGAGTCTCGCTGGATGCGACATTTTTTCAATTTCTCCTTAATACCATCAAATATATTCTTGTTTATATATTTTCTAAAAACATTTAAAAATTTCAAAAATCCCTGGAGAGATATCTCAAATAATTATTTACTAAATCTTTGATACATTTTGCAATAAATAGTGTAAAATTTTTGGTGTTGTTTCTTACCGTTCAAACAATCGCTAGTTTAAGAAGCATTGCTTCAAAAATGATAAAAAATACAATAATTGCAATTCTATATAATTGTACGTAAACCAACTGTTGTATGTGCGCGCATCTTTTAAGGCAATCGGTTGCTAGTTTTAGATTTGTTTGGATAGGTTTTTGTTAATTTTTGTTTGTGTCCATATATAGTTTTTTTTATTGATTGGGTTCCCATAAAATTAATTTAAAAAGTATCAGAGATGATAAAAAAATAAAACAATAAAAATATACAAATTGAATTTTAATATTTAAATTAAAATAAAAAGTAAAAGAATCAAATAAAATAGTATATAGATTAAAACAAAAAAAAATACATTAAAAAAGAAAAGAAATTGGACCACAGACAATAAAAAAGATGTCAGAGCTGGAGAGTGCAGGAGAATATCTCTTTCCCGCACGGAGTGCGGGAAATACTTTTTCCCGCACGGCGTGCGGGAAAGATTTTTTCCCGCACGCATTTTTTTTTATTAATTAGAGATGTTGTTCGATAACTTTTTTGACAAATTATTGTATTATTATCTTTATCTTGTTGGACTACATACAAATAGTAAAAAAAATTAAGATTATTTTACATGAAAATAGGGATTTTTAAAATGTTTGTTTTTAAAAAAATCATAATTTATTAAATCACCCCTGTAAACCTTATTCAAAGCAACAACAAATTCACCTGTTTAAGTAGGGTTGCTATAGCTGCAGTCGTGTATTTATTGACACTATGAAAGATTTAATTGTCAGAATTGCATCTTTTCAAGTATCTGAATAGTAATCCAGGTGATTTTTAAAGTTTTGATTCAAAAAAATTAAATGGATAATTGCGATGAAGACCTTCCGCACAGTATTTTGGAGGCTGCTGCTGAGGCCAACCTAGAACTCCTTCCTGCGATTTCCAAACAAAGGTATGAAAGGCAGTATGATCATTTTGTTCAGTGGGCTCGTCAAAAGGGAACCAACAATCTAAAAAAAGAGGAAGTTTTACTGGCTTATTTTTTAGAACTAAGTAAAGTTATAAGACCCAATACTCTTTGGTCCCGATTCTCAATGGTAAAGGCTGTTATGAAACTAAGAGAAAATTTCGATATTGGCAACTTCTACAAATTAATTACATTTTTAAAAAAACAATCTGTAGGCTTTTCCCCAAAAAAAGCCAAGGTTTTCAATAAAGAAGATATTGCCAAATTTATGGTCGAAGCTCCAGATGATGTTTATTTATTAATTAAAGTGGCCACTATCTTCGGTTTAGCAGGAGCTTGCAGAAGAGTAGAACTCACAAATATAACCTTAGAAAACATCGAGGTTAAAGAAAACTACATCACAATAAAAATAACTGATTCGAAAAATCACACATCCAGAGCTTTTGTAATCTCGGAAGAAGTAAACAACGGTAGATATTTTAAGCTTATTAAAAAATATGCATCATTGAGACCTTTAAACACACCTCATCGTCGTTTTTTTGTACAATTTAAACAAGGCAAATGCACTAATCAATGTGTAGGAATCAACTCATTTGGAAAAATGCCTTCTGAGATTGCGGCCTACCTAAAGCTTCCGGATCCTCAGTGCTATACAGGTCATAGCTTCAGACGCTCTTCTGCGACATTTTTGGCTGATTCTGGAGAAGAAATTACAAATATTAAGAGACTGGGCGGCTGGAAATCTACCACCGTTGCGGAGGGATACGTAGAAGATTCCGAAATAAAAAAAAAGAACCTATGCAACAAAATTTTAACACTAAATGAACCACAACCAGAAGCGCAGGAAGCGTGCCAATTAAACATGACTCCAGCTATATCCTTCAGTGAAAGCAGTAGACCAACTGTGGAGCAACAACTTAATTCGGCAATTAGCCTACAAAAAGCTATAAATTGTACTTTTAATATTAATATTAATAATAAATAATTTCAAATTTTGTTACGTTGTTAGAAGTTAAAATAAAATTTAAAAAATGTATAAAGTATCTTTTTTATGCTTGTAGAAAAAATATTGATCCTAACTCTTGCGGAAATTAACTTTCCCGCACTTAACTGCTTGCCCGAACTCCGCTTCGCGTCGTTCGGGCATCGGCAGTTCGCGTGCGGGAAAGTATAACTTTCCGCACTTGTTAGGATAATAACTATTTCGTCCAATTTCCAAAATTTGGGATTACAATTCTTTTCCTTTTCCACCACAAAATGGCTGGATTTTATCAAATTTATTTATAGTTTATTAATTTGGGTGGACCTCTCAGAATGAATTTGAATAAACCCTTAATAGAAACCAATAATCAAACATTAATCCCTTAACAAATTTACAACCACATTAAATTAGTTTCTAGCCAAATCGGATTTTTCCATTTTATTAAGAACAAATTAATCCGTGAAGCAAGTGTAAGTGATAATAAACAAAAACTGATGTTTGGCTAAGTTGAAACTACTTGATTTTGGTAAGTATAAATAAAATATCACCCCTTTTCAGACACTCACAAAAAATAAAATATTAAAATAAAACATTATTTCGAAGAGTTTTAACACAAAGAAACCCGACTGTTTGACGTACTAAGTCCTGATGGGACGTGAATTACAACGAGAAAAAGTCGTAACACAGCTCACAGCACGTTTTTGAACTACAACTAATGAACTAAGTAATTCTCACCAAGTAACAATAGTAAAAGTATTTTTATTAAAAAACGATCAAATAGCAAAGCATTGTTTTTAGTGTAGAATCCATGCATTCGAAGTTTTTATTGATTGGAAGGAATCCTAGGGGAGGAATTTTATATCAATATATATATTAACTATTTGGTTATAATGTAATTTGAAATTATTTTGAATTTCTATAACCAACATAATCATTAAACGCCAGTAGCATTTACCTTCATATAAAATTACCGTTCATAGACTTCTTGTCATGATATTCAATTATGTTGCGATTATATTATCGAACAAATGATTAATGCATTGGGAATATACGTAGGTAGAGCTGAAATAGATTACAGCTTAGATTTAATGTTTGTAGGTCAAGCGGTGAGATGTAGATAACTAAAATTGTATTGCTTTTAAGTTAAAAATATGACTGGACATGAAACGTTGTGCGAAAACCATAATTTTCTTTTCTGTTACAATGTTAACGAAACGAAAATTTTATAAACTAGCCTGACTGTATTTGTATCTGCATAAATAACCAACAACAATAGGTTAATACAGTTAATCAGGTGATTAATAGGTACCTATATGTTTTGAATTATTCTATGTGAAAATTGTTGCTATAACTTGGTTGTGCAACAAAAAAAATTTAAATAGTATCTCTTTATTTGCATAGAAACAGTTATTCCTGCTTACTAACCAGGTGCTATTGGAGTACTAAAATATTAGAGAATATTGATAATTTTTAATCATAAATATGTTTTATCTGACCACCGAAATTACATTCGAAGCCCTTTAATATCGTTAAATTGTCATAATTAAGCGATGGATTGATTTACCATGTTGTAAGTTGCCCTAAAAGTATATCAACACCTCTGAATTATAATTTTAAAAAGCTTTTTAAAATTTGTGTACCAAGGTGGTAAAATTTAGCAACATTAAAAGGTTGTTTAAACGCGATCATATTTGTGTATCTGACCTGCTTTAAATTCTGTTAACTGGAGTGCATGAGCACCCTCTATCGTCAATACCGTTAATAGTAAATTCTCACGTACTTGAGCACCGAAACATACGACACCACCGTATATAGACAAGAATAGTAGGATTACTCTCTGAAGATATCGTTCCATGTCGCCGACGCTCTCGGTCCGCATTTCGGTCCGTATCGTTGTCGCTCACCAGTAGTGTTGCAGTTAAAAATTTCTGAAATCGGTAGATTGGTATAAAAAAAGTAAGAAGAAATCGGTATATATGTATAATGCGTTATAATAATAAAAACAAATACTATAATCTAATTAAAAAAGTAATAAAAATCTAAAAATCGATAGATGAGGTAGCAAAATTGGTATATCGGTATATCCTAAATCGGTAGATCTACCAAAAAATCGGTAGAGTTGGCATTGCTGCTCACCTGTTCTCATGAAACTGCACAAAAAACTTCGGCAAACCATACTCTAACCAGAGCGAAATGTGGTACAAAGAACTTAAGGCGGCGCACAAACTGATCCTACTATTATTGTCTACTAGCTGTCCCGGCGGACTTCGTACCGCATAACACTGTCGTTTTTTCGAATTTTTATTATTTTGTTTTCAATGATTTTTTTTTATTATATCATATTTTCTTGGTATCAGGTTTATACTATTTTTTCGTTGTATTTTATAATTTATCGATTAAATATATTAGATATATACTGCGCCACCTTACGGTGGCGTCATAGTAGTTAATTTAGAAGTAAATGCTCGTTTAAATATATGAGATATTAACTACGCCACCTGACGGTGGCGTTATATTATTTAATTTAGAAAGGTTTTTTTAGTTTTTTCCAATTTCTTTTTGAGATTTTTTAACAATTTTTTTTTATTTTTAGTAAAAAAAAAATATTTTTTTAATAAAAAGTATCCTATGTAACTTCTAATACCTCCAAGAATATGTGTACAAAGTTTGGAAACTAAATATTTGAATGATGCAGAATGCCTTTTGGGATAAGTGTATGAGCAAAACCTAAATAAAACAATGGTATAAGCGCTACTTAAATTGAAAAAGACCTACTTTTGACTGTGCACAGATTAAAAGATGTTCTTGAAATATCAAAAACTACAGTGGAAAATTTTAACCTTAAATTAAGATATGGCATGAGAGGTATGACAAAAAATAACTTAAAAGCAGATGAAAATAGAAAAGATATATCAATGCGTAAAAATATTTTTCGGAAAAAATTTAAATATTTCTATACAAAAGACATTGAAAATAAAACTAGAAGAATACCAGAATAACCTAAAAAGTCTCTTAACAAAATTAACGTCATGAAATGAGAAATATAGAAATACGAACTCCTGGAACTGTTTGATTTTTTTATTAACTAAACTCTAAAGTATTCTTTTTCAAATCTAACAAGGTTAACAAACAATGATGTTGTAACTCAGTATTCGTATTTTAATATATCCTCAAGCAATGGTTGCACCAACCGGAAATAATTCTTTATCCCGCGGGATGAAAAAGATCCTGCGAAAGTTTCAAACTCAATAAGGGAACTGAAACGGTGGCCGGTCGCTTTTTGAAATCGAATTTTCTCCACGGACATGGTCGTTGATGTTGTAAAATAATTTTCATGGAAAATAAGAGCACTGATCAAATTGAGTCGATGAACTACATTGAAAGTAATCTTTTTGTATTTTGTTGTGGTATATTATTTTATCTAAAATCAATATAAGCTTAAAAGAGGATGCATACGAGTACGTGGTTTTACTCGAAAGTATGCTGACCATTTAAAAATTTAATAAAAAATTACAAAAGTAGTGGCCATCTATATGGCATTACTAAATAGGTGTAAAAAATTAATAACTATTAAAAAATTGCTATAAAAAAGGTATTTTTGTACAACTGTCATTAAAAGTGACACTTTTAATGATAGCAAACAATGTTAAAAACGATTGTTTACATAGCAGCGTGTTAAAAATACTTTTAACACGTTGCCATGTAAACAAGTTTACTTTTAACACGGTTAAGTTTACTTTTAACACGGTTTGGTTTATTGTCATTGCAAATTCGCTCGTTTCATTATCAAAATAGGGAAGTTGTACAAAAAACATTGTATGGTATTTGTGTTAAAAGTGATTTTATTTTGTTCGTGAAATTGTTCAATTCGCTCCGCTCATTTCACAAACGTTTTCACTCACAAAATAAAACCTCACTTTTAACACTCATATCATAAATAACTATTTTAAATATGGAGGGATGTTAAAAGTTTTTTCTTTTTATTAAAGATTCGTTTATTTCTCTAAAACAGATCGAGATGTACAAATTGATTTTGGTGGGTTTTAAGAGGATGTTATTGCGCATTTTTAGTCATGCATTTAAGAATTTTATGTTAATTATTGTCGCACAAACAGGTAATTGTTTATTTATTTTTGTAATGAAAAAATATTGTGCTGCTGAGATATTTTCAAAATGTCATTTTTGATTCCTTGTAATCCGGTCACTTTTTATTCCAATCTCAGTAGGCTCTGTTAGTAACATGAATTTCGCCCTGTATAATACACGTCTGAGTTTACTGTTCTGTGGTCTTGTTAATTGTAAGTACGATGTTGTCACGTCTTCAATAAAAATATGTGTATTCAGTACAAATATCTTAAGTAATTAAATTTGCAAATCAAATTTAGAACTTGCAGGAAATAAGTCAATATATTTAATATTAAATTGAATACAAAAGCAGATATGTCAGTTTTCGCTGCAAGTAGTATTCATATCCAAGAATGGTCTATTTGAATTCACATGAATTTTGACTGATACTCAAAATAACACATTCCTTTACACAGAAAAGATCCCTGTCTATGGTCAATTATTATTTTATTGGTCTATAACAAAAAATATACTTTTATATTTACATTTTATTACAAGTAAATAAGTACAATTCAAAATGTAGCACAGATACATATATTAACTAAAAACGTTTAATACAACTTCTAAATTAATCAAGCAAAAGTAAAAAAAATCATTTTTACAAATGTATAATAAAACTTTTAAATTATTCAAGTAGTGGTTAAAAAATTATTTAATCATTTTTGAGTTTGACATAAAAACACAGTACTCAAATGTTATATCCATCTTTTTTAAAGTCTACTATTTTACATCCAAATGACATCGTAGATTCTTGTAATAGTGGCTGTAGGGTAATAAAATTTCACATCCAATGGGTTAATTAAGGAAACTACTCCAGTACAAATTTGATTTTCCTGGTCCGCCTCAAGTGGAGTCGCAGTTGACTTATATATGCAGATGTTTTAATAATGTTCTTTATAACAGAAATTCTTCAGAAATTTTTCAAACCGACACAATGAAAAAATATTTTAATAAATTACATAAAAGCAAATAAAAACAAATACAGATGCAGATTTAGATGTAACGTGTAAATGTTGTCGGTGTATTTGTATGATCAATCCTCTTCCATTATTTCACTGGAAGAATCAGAGTCACTATCAAATCCAAAATCGGAATCGTCAGAATCTGATTCCTCCAATGAAATAATTAAAGGATGAATATTGTCATGTGAGCAGTTTCCCATGTAGGTAGTCCATTCTGCCAAAATAAGTTCGTCTGTATGTCTACAAAAATTTCGCCACATGTCTGGTGTACATTTAGTTAATGCTTCTGTCCACGTTTTTTTAACTCTACCCTGGTCAAGATAAGTAGATGTTATATGTTTGTTATAATATGTCTTAGTAAATCCCCATGCTAGTTCTATTGGATTGTAATGACAATGGTATGATGGTAGTCGAAGTACTTCATGTCCTCGTTGTTTTAAAATTTCATCCACTACATATGTCTTTTCGTCAGTTTTATAAGGTAAGATTTTGAGTACAGTTGTTTCTTTGTCATTTTTGTGTCAAACGTAATGTTATTGTTAATCAACCATTCCTGCAACATCGCTTTTTTCGCTAAACTAGGGTGGTTTGTTAAGTTGAACTGAATGGTATGGCGCATTGTCCATGACCACCACACATTTTTCTTGAAATACAGATAGAGCAGGAATGTGTTGATTAACAACCCAGTTTTTAAAAAGGTCACTATTCATACTTTTGTGATAGTCAAAGTCTGTATTCGAAGACTCTAGTAACAAGTCACATACTTCCAAAAATCATCCAGTGTCGTGTGAGCGTGTAAAATAGTAAATCGATTTCTTTCGGATTTTACACGAGCTGGATTACTTTTCAGGTCAGAATCGTGTACCCACTGACGCACTGAGCTACCATGTACAGGAATGTAACTCTCTCAGTAAGATTGTTTAGTTGTTTATATTTCCGAATGAAAGTGATTTTACTAATTTTAACGTGTCGTTGTTTACATAAAATATGTCGTCCATTTACTTTTTTAAATTTGTATCCCATTAATTTTATAAGTTTGTATAGTGTAGTGCGTCCCCCTTTAAAATCAAAATTCTGTTTAGCATCATAGCATCAGTCCAAAGTAAAATGTTCATTTTTTGAATGGTAGATCCAAATCTGTCGCTGTAAGTCTTTTTTAAAATAAACGTCTCAAATGTATCAGTTTTACTTCCTTTATCTGCGACTTCCTCATTATTTTTCAATCCTTAATAATTCTCCGTATTTTCCAAACACTAATCTAAAAAAATTAAGCATTTAGAATGTTTGTCATATTAATTAGTTTCAAAAAATATACCTCAGTTACACAAAGGTAGATAAGAGATTTAAAAATATTTAACAAAATTTTGCATTAAAATATAGTTACAAAATGTTTAATTTAGAAATGTGAAATCTGACAACGTTGTTTATAAATTATTATGATATCTGTCAAAAACGGTTATGTATTATGTTAATAATATAAATTTTATTTAAAAAGTGATACATATTTATAAAATCATTACAAAAACCTCTTTCAATTAATCTAATGCAAAATATATAACTTTATGTTAGCTGTCACAACTAGGATTCATTTAAAAGAAATAGCAAAATGGTAGTCACTTACCTTAAAGATCTGAGCCACTTTAGCTGTTGTTGCTATATTTCTTAAACATACATTTAATGATGTTGTTATGTAGTTCTATACTGATTTTTTTGGCATTACTTATTGAATATTTCTATATTTAAAAATTTTAACCTTTGATAATATGAGCTGTCAATATTTCGACAGTAGGACAGGACGTTTTTAGTTTAGGTACCAACCCAACAAAATGAAGTGCCAATCTAAGAAATAAAATGCATAGTCTACTGAGATTGGAATAAGAAGTGAATGGATTATATGCTTTATGCTTTTGTAGTCTTTTCTGCTCCTTATTTTCTCCTCGCGGCTTTTTACTTTGTTGTCTTTCTTTTAAATTAGCTTTACACGGAGAAGCTGTGATTATGGCAGTTTTTCCTTGCCTTCTTACCAGTTTTTCCTTTTCTGTGCAATGCGTGGATGTCCGACGTACGTCAACCTATTTATATAGGAATACAAGAACACTTAAAACCTAATAAACTAAACAATTTAACTGCATTTATTGCATGTCACAACAATCACATTTGACAATAAAATATAAAACCTAACATAATAAATGTTATGAAATATAATATTTAGACGTAAGAATAGATTGCCACCCGTCTTCAGACGTACAAATTGAAAGACCTACGTCCGACGTATAAATAGGTTGACGTAGGTCGGACGTACAAATAGCCACTGCGTGGTCTTCGGAACTACTTGCTGGTGTTTGCTGTGGTTGGACTATAGGTTGAGATGCTGATGCTATATCAGCATAGAACTTAAAAATATTTTTGGATCTGGAAATTTGGGGAGGGGCAAGAAAGTGCTCTATCGGCACTGAGGCCATATATGGCCCATTGTGCATCCTCCCATGTGTAGAGATATCCACACCTCAGGCTGTCATCTGGAGTAGAGATTTAAAATAGGTCCTTATCACCTATTTTAAATCTCTAGACCTACCAAGGGGGATCTCCCGGATATATAAATTCTGAGAAAAAATTCTTCCCAGACTAAGTATGACATATTCTTTAAACGGCCAAGCACTTTGTTTACGTCAAAAATTAAACTTATAAAAAATACTCACAAAATTTCAATGCGTAGGTATGTTTAATCGTATGTCTTGTTGTACTGAGTAGCTTCCCACTAAACCTGTTAGATGGCGCTGGCAATACAATTTAAGCAAACTCTGAACTTTGTTTTTGATTAGGTCTCCATCTTACCGTACTACTTCATCTTTTCCCACCTTCTCCACCTAATAACATCGTCTTAAAACTCAACAATTCTCATATCTCTCGATCGTTTTAAAAGCGATTAACAAATCGTCAGTTAGTAAACTATTATTTTGAGAAATTTCTCATATGATTTTTGGTAAAGGTTGAGGTCTCGAGTCCTGCTAAATGCCACATATTTTTAATTTCTTCTTAATGTCATTTAATATATTCTTGTTAGAATATTTTTTAAAATCTTCAGTTTTTAAGAAAAAATAAAACTCTAACTTCGAAATAAAAGCATTTACTGACATACGTTTATAAAGCATATCTTTATTAGTTTTTTATGCAGAATCACCCCTATATTTTTTGGTCGTATTTACTATTTACTACCTACAAGACTAATACATTTATTTCTTATTGATATGACTTAGGACACTTTTTATCCCGTTCCACCGCGTTCCTTTAATATTCCAATAGAAATTATGCATTTATTAAATAGGTAGTTCAATAAAATCCTCATAGATGATAATGTAATTTAATTTGTTTGGATTTCTAGGTTACAGATACCTGGTAGATGGTGCTGTATTTTGATTTCTAAATAAATAAAAAATAGTCGAAAAAAGAACAAAGAAAATGCCCGAAAAAAGGAAACTAATTAAGTAATATGACGCCACCATTAGGTAACTTATATACATATATTATTATTATAGGAGAAACATGCAGAACTGTACACAGCAGGAACATCTCTCATAAAAGTGATATTAGAAATAATAAAATTAATGCTTGTGCACTAACAGAACATGCAGTCAAAAATAATCATAGTTTTAAATTTGAAGAAACAAAAATTTTAGAAAGAGAAAGGAACCATAAAAAAAGATTATTCTTAGAAATGACACACATTGATAAAAGGCAAACATGTATTAATAGAAAATCAGATATAGAAGGGCTGAGTAATATTTATTGTTACATTCTATCATTTCAAAAATAAATATAAATAAATTTAACATATAAATTTAACTTATAAATATAAAAAACTTTTAATAAATTAAAACAGGATTACAAACATAAAGATTAATATAATATTAAAATAAACAAAAATAAAAACATAAAAAATAACAACTTTCATTAAATTTAACATTTAAAAAAATTTTTTTATAAAAAATTTTTGAAATTAAAGTTCTGTATTTCACGAATATAGTAAGTTACTTGATATAAAAATAAAATCTAAATAAATTAATCATTACAATGTTTTGCTTTCCTACTGTGTTAAAATAAATACCATAGATACATAAAAAAACATACATATATAAAAAAGAAATTGAAGACATATTAAAAGTCAATCAAATAATAAGTTTTAAACGTATATGTTTTTATGTATTTTAATAATATGATTTACTTTAATTTTATCAAACAGAATTCGCAGCTTTTTTCATAACCTCACGTATTAGTAAGTTATCACATATAAAACATTATAAAAAAATTTTTATTATATAAAAAATTTTTTTCTTCACTATAGATGTCTTGAAAAAGAATTAAATAAATTCGAAAGCTTGACAAAAATAAAAGAGTTTTCTTCATTTACATTGGCCATAACATTGACTGCAACTCCACTATTGACTTCACGTTATATATATATATATATATATATATATATATATATATATATATATATATTTAAATAAACCATTCCTTCTTAACTTGGTACTATGTTGCTATCGTAAGGTGGCGCAATTAATATCTCATACATTGAAATGAACAATTCTTACTTAATTAAGTACAATGACGTCACAGCATGAGCAGGCAATTAATATCTAATACATTTAATTGATAATTACAAAATACACCAAAAAAACAGCAAAACCTGGAAAATCATTCGAAAATTTGATAAAAATGACAAAACCAAAACAAGCATTAGCATTTGGCTGAAAATTGGTGGCGAGGTAGCTTAAAACCACGAAACCGCGTTCCTTTAAAATTCCCATACAAATTACCCGTGTGAAGTTGGCCCCGATTTTAAAAAAATTTCATGTGCTGAACATAATCTAATTGGTGGACAAACGATGGAAAAATGTATGGTGTGAACAAACTTCAAATGTAAAAATTTTCAAAAAATCGTGAAGTTGGCCCAGTAAATTTGTTTTGGCTGTATCTATTTAGAGCTTGTTGATAAAAATTATTTAAAGGTTGGACAAACGTGGACAAACGATGGACAAACGGATGCAATACAGAAATTTTAAAAATATTGATATAGGGAAGGTACTACCATGTATGGGCCATTAATCACGTTTTTTGGTGTTTTTAGTCGTTTAATTAGGTGGTAAAAATAATCTAATTGGTGGACAAACGTGGACAAACGATGGACAAACGTATGGTGTGAACAAATTACAAATTTGAAGTTTTTCGAAAAAACATGAAGTTAGCCCCGTAAATTTGTTTTGGCTGTATCTTTTGATTGCTTGCTGGTAAAAATTATCTTAAGGGTGGACAAACGTGGACAAACGATGGACAAACAGGTCCATATAAAAAAACATGAAATTTTAAAAAGTCGGGGCCAACTTCACATAGGTATACAAATTCTGTATTTATTATACAGTTGAATCAATTCCTAATAGATAGTGATGTAAGATTCATGGCTTTGTATTTCGATTTCTAAATAAATAGGAAAATGAGAAATAGTTAAAAATAAAACAAAACAAAAATGCGGAAAATCGAAAACTAAGAAAATACTTACTAAAATAACTATTACGATGACACTGTAGGGTGGGAAAGTTGATATCTTATATATTTAAACGATCAAAACTTACTTAAATAAGTACTATGAAACCACTGGCCTTCTGGCCAAGAAGGAAGCGGATACACGATTTACTGGTCCAGAACCTGTATTGGGACTGCCTAAAACCTGGATAAGGACCAAAGTCAAGAACTGGGTCTGGGAAGAGTCTACCAAACATTGGAGCAATACTGTAGGGCTGAGGCACTCGAAGCTGATGCTCAAAGGCTACTCCAAAAAACTGACGTCTGACATACTGAATCTTGGCAGGAGTCAGATAAGAGTACTGGTGGGCCTGCTCACTGGGAATGGACCACTTAGACTACACCTTTGAAGAATGGGGATTCTGACACAGGAACCCACCTCGTGCCGATTGTGCGCCACAGACGATGAGACGGCAACTCACATTCTATTCGAGTGTGAGGCCTTGGATCATAAACCCTTATCGTTGGTGACACGAACCCTGAATCCTATCACCACCTTGAGGAACTAGTCACAGGACTCAAATCTCTTATAAAGGGAACTGCCCAGTGGCAACAATAACTCAGGGAACTTGGGACACCTGGATTCAAGCCTACCTGAAGATCAGCCTGGTGTTGATTTTCAGCTGAACAAACTAGAGTCCTGCAAGCATCAGGTGCATGTAAGGACTCCTGGTGCCGAACCTGGTCACAATATTCCCATAAGAAGCAGTGCTGAAAACATAGGGCTCCACAGGAGAGACCATGCCAGGTTTACTTAGATGAGATTAGAAGAAAATACTTACTAAAATAACTATTACGATGACACTATAAGGTGGCGAAGTTGATATCTTATATATTTAAACGAGCAAAACTTACTTAAATAAGTACTATGAAACCACCTTAAATAGTGAAATATTAAAAACCTGGAAACCAATGAGAAGATATGAGAAAAATGACAAAACCAAAAAAATCAATGAAAACAAATTTGAAAAAATGGTAAATGAGAAAAATATATTAGAGATGGGCAGTACCAAGTTCGCTGGGTCAGCGAGTAGTATATTAAAAAAGGCAATGCTGTATGTATAAACAAAAATAGAACATAAAAAAAAATTGTTGGAATGAAAGAAATATATGAAAAAAAAAGTTTAATATCTAGACATTTTATCCTCGTTCCATAATTAATAATTCTATTTATACATTATTGCATGAATCCTAATAATTTAAAAAGTCTGAATCTGGCATTTCACATTAAAAAACTCTAAACTTTAATCTATATTAAAACAAAAGTTTTATTTTATAATCAACATAAAATTTACCTCATATAATAATATACAAAATTATACTGTATAATTCTGATAAAATATTTGATGAAATTACAACTTATTTTTTAGCTGATTTACATGACCACACAAAAATATGTTTTGCATATGCATAATAAGTTACAATAATGAAACCATAGGCACGCTAAATTTATAGCTACAGCATTTAATAAATTTTATCATGAAAATACAATTTATCCACACATTAAATTAGACGTTGTAGCTCATTTTTCATAAAATTTTGTGAGCCTGTAGGTTTACTATTTTTTGTGGGATATATGTGATCGATTCTATAAAACCGCAGTTAATAGTTATATTTATAATGTTCAGTCAATGCTGGAAAATGGAATACTATAAAATGAATTAAAAATTTACATTGTTTCTTTAATTGTAACAAATAATAAGGAAATCATAAATATATTGACTTCACTATACCAAGGCTTGCTAAAACTGCATGGTTTTATTGTACGAAGGTTGTTCAAAAAAATATCTTTAGAACCAATTAAGGATTTTTTAACGCCATTATATTTCTTAGGTTCGCCAGGAGTGGCGAACTAAAAAAAGTATGACTAAGAGAATACTACACAGTGGAAGAGTAATGAGAGTACTGCGCGGTGAGAAAGATGATACTGAGCGTTGATAGGGCTTAGAGACTACCGAGCAGCAAGAGAGCTGACAATAATCAGCGAGAGAGAGAATGAGAATATTGACTAGTGAGAGCACTGTGTGTGCACTCTCTTCGGATATCGAGAATGATAAATTTATAATTTGTGATAAAAAAACTTTAGAAAGGAAGTTTACCGAGATTTTTTCTATTATATTTTATGATGGGGAAAGTAGGTACCAGTCGGGTGTTTTAATGTTACATTTTATAATAGGGAAAGTACCAGCTGGTTTTTTTGGGTATATTTTGAGAGATAGGAATTTCCAAACTAGTACTTTTATTGAAGAGAGAATTGAGAGGCAGAAGAAGGATTTATGTTTTCTAGTGTATTTATGTAGATTTCTATGTTTCCAGTCATAGCCACAACGGCTAAATTTATAGGTATCGTCTTCCCCAATGTTCCAACCATGTTATACCAAAACAAACTGTGTTTGAACATTTTTATTGACATTTAACCAAATACTTGTTGTATAACGACCTTTTGATAATTGTTGATGCAATTCTTGGAGATAATAATTCTGGCTGTGAGTATGTTTTTGTGGAATCAGAAACATGTTTGTCATTTATCATCAAAAAAGTAAATGATGTAAGATTTAAGTAAATATAAGTAAAATGGTGTAAGTGAACCATTAAAAAAATAAGAAAGTTTATGTTTCAAGCCTTTTCAATGTGAATCGATGACAATTTTGTGCCTAAATTTTGGCCTTTTTTGTACCCTTGTCTGCCACCTCCTTAGATATCCGTCCGTTGTGATTTCGAATTGTCTTATAACCACCTTCGACAGGAAAAATTTGCATCCATATTATTGACGACGACAATTTGTCAAAAAATTGACAACTTTTACCCCTTATAACTATCTCTGGTATCCTCTAGAGAGGAGAAATATCATATTAAAGATGACGGCGAAATTTCGGCTCTTCTGCTATTAGAAGAGGTTCAACGTCTACAGTGGCTTAATTCAGTACGCGATTGAAACTATCCGATTACTTAATAGCATTAAATTTATTAAATACGGAGATCATTTTAAAATTACAATTTTTTGTAACAATAAAGATATTTTTAAAAAATGTGGAGCTTAACTGTATATTACAATTTCACAAAATACGTAACATTAACAACATTACATTTTTAAAACCACATCTATACAGAACACGTGAATACATTTAAAGGGTAATGAAATGTTTATTTTTTTGTAGTCAAGCTACCTTATTTGATCGTTACACATACAGAAGAATATGTAAGTATTTATAAATATTTCAAATTAAAACTTGCCCGTAACAATATTGCACACTCTAGCTAAGGGTCGTGAATTAAACTTAAAAGAAGCTCTCTAATTTTTTTCGCAAACAGGAGATAGGGCGCAAAGTACAAGTGCACAAATAATAATCATACTTCAGTTTAAGGTAGTTCCTCCGCGACAGTCCAGTCAAAATGTTTCGGAATCGCACTATCGTTAAGCAGGTTTGTTTGTACTATGACTGTACGTTAAATTTGCTAACGTAAACTTCTATCCAAACCTATACTCATATACTGTGAAATATAATTGTTTGGAAATGTGGCAACGTCGCGTCATTTCTATTATTATTTCTCCTAACCACTGAAACTTACTTTTAGTTTAGACGCAAAGTAAACTAACTATTTTTATTGCAATAAATAAATAAATAGTTATGGGTGACCGTATTCGTCATAAAGTATTGCAATAATTAAAAATTTACTGTCGTGAAAGTTTCGTTTTTAAATGTTTATTAATATAATATTGTTGAATACCTACATTTTGTATTTATTGTTATAATTAATAACAAATCACAAGAATGCTCTATAAGATTTATTCTCTCATTTTAAAAATTATCAATAATTGTTATGATTTATTAAAAAAAAGTTGAGAAGTGATATCCTTAAAAATTAAATTTCGCGCTATTTCTTTCTGCTCCAACTGCTAACTTTAGTAAGACAAATAGATTTTTAATAAATATAGAAATAAAAATAAACTTTATTAAAATGTGTTTTATTAATAAAATATAATGACAAACAAGTAATACAAATTATTTAATTCATGTAAGAGCTCTACACACCTTTGATTTTACATTTAAATTATTTATTTTACTCATCTTTTGCTTAGGTATATCTGGAGGTAACATCAGAATCTTCTAATGACAACTTCTAAAAATATTCACTCATGTTTATTTCTTTAGAACTTAACAATAAATAGTCACTCAAACACTATTAAACTACACAATTGGCAACAAAAAGTTAGGAAAAGACAATTTAAACACGAAGTAAACACAAC
Source organism: Altica lythri (assembly GCA_964028335.1). Taxonomy (NCBI): domain Eukaryota; kingdom Metazoa; phylum Arthropoda; class Insecta; order Coleoptera; family Chrysomelidae; genus Altica; species Altica lythri. The sequence goes on from OZ034801.1 coordinate 41,919,879, forward strand.
CTTTATTTGCATCGCAGCGGCCATATTGGTAATAAAAACGTCAAAGTCTTGTCTTGAAATGCCCTATTTGTGACAACGTTGCCACATCGTTTTAATGTCATTAGTCTTTATATCCCTCCTTAGAAAATTATTGCTGAAACGAGTTGTTTATTTTAATTTTTTATCGAAACTACGAGGTAAATAATTTTTAATTTTTTTTTATATCATCTAAATAAAGTATTTTACGAAATATCAGTTTTTCATCGAGATGGTGAAAGTCATTCATTCATAAATTAAAATAAATTGATGTTTCCCACGCTTCCCCCATGTTACATGTACAATTAATGTCATTTTTAATTGCAAATATCTCATATCTGATGAGGTAAATCGTCTTCAAATTTTAACAGTATGTGTATTATACATTTACGAGCTTATATGCTGAGTTTTGCGATATTCTTGAAACCTTGCTTTCATAACCGTACTACCTTAAGGTAATTTAGTTTAATAAAATAATAAAGCAATTGTATTTTATTAATATAGTACGTTCTTAAAAACAATAATATTTTTTGACTTAACTCCTGTTGACGTGGCTATTCTTTTTAAACTTTCAAACAATATAGCTGAATCTTAAACCTTGAAATTCTATACCGCTTAACTTTTGGAAACTTTCGACCTTCTCGCTAAATCTCGATTTACCTTTACATCACAAAACTTACTATTCCGTCTTAACGGTTTAACATTTTAGCGAACATAACAAAATGGCCAAAGTAACGTTCTCCGACTTAATTACTTTTTTAATATTATTACTACACATGGTATATTTTTGAACTAATATAACATATCTGTCTTAAATAAAATAAGTAAGGCGTTGACCGACGCAACGTAGGGAGAAAATAGTAATAATATCAAATTGATTTAAATTATTTATAAAGAATAACTAATTTGGTATTCTGACAAATTAATTCTACAGTCAACGATCGTAAAATTGTTACAAAATAACATTAAAATTTGATTTTATTGGAATTTCCCAAATTTCACACTTGTGTCTATACATATATCCTAGTTGACTTTCATGACAAAACATTAACATATCTACACGTATATAAATTACAAAAGACAAATAGTTAGTATAGTAGGTTAAACAAGATATTTAATAGTCCTTATTATTTGCAATTTCAGTTATTTAAAGTAAATTATTTTTTTAAATAAAAGTGTTTTTGTGCTATTGATTAAACCATCAACTACACTCTTTATAAATTGAAAGTGTTTTTATATATTTAGTTCTTATATGTACTATTTTTTTGTGAATGTGTTAGTTATAAACACCTTTTGTTTTAATTGATTTTAAAGTTTTTATGTATAATCTAAAAAAAATTGCATTATTTCAAAAGGTAAATTTTAATGTTTTTTGGTTGCCTAAATTCAACATATACCTAGTTCACTTCTAGTTTAAACAGGGTACACATAGATAACAATATAATATCTTAGCTGTTATCATTAGTGTATAGATTACCGTATTATTTCTTTTTATATAACCATAGATATCTGATTTAAAGTTTTTTGTTTGTTTATCTTGTTGAAGTAAAACTTCTTTAGCGACACTAGGAGTAAAAAAGTTATTCTAACGGACGTGACGTCATTCTAATAACAGAAACCGGACACAAAACCTAATACTGACACGATTTTGCATGGGCGCCGGCAGCAGGGTGCAAGAGGGTGCGCTTGCACCCCCCTGCTATGAAAGAAAATACCTGAATTTACCAGAAAATTATATATTTTTTTAATTTTTTTTTAAATTATTGTTTGAATAAAAACTAAAGGCGTCGCGGTTGTTGTCCAAATCATTCTACATTCTATATATATTAGATCATAATAGTGTGTAGATGCAGATGCACCTCCCTGAAAATAATCCTGGCTGCGCTCATGCGATTCTGCCTACTATATTAAATGAAATTAAATCTGTAATTGTATGAATTGACAGCTTGTTATCTTGTCAACCAAAATACATTGCGTAAATAATTTAAATTTGTGTATAAAGTATTTGTATTAAATATGAATAAACAAAGTGGATTTATTAATGAAGAAAGTGATGAAAAAATATTGAATGAAAACAGTAAGTACCTACTCTGTATGCATACATTTTATTTTTGGTGTGTAATTACACTATTTATTCCTAATTATTTATACCTATTATTTATACCTAGCTATTTTCGTTTTATAGGTTTAAAGAGCTAAGAGCTAAAAAGAAAAAGAAATTGTGAACGTCAAAAGGCATATTATAAGCGCCAGAAAGATTTGAAGAAAAATGAAAAAAGACGAGACAGCGACATTTATTATGATTTGATTAAGTAAGTTTATATACATACATACATATTACGATAGTAAAGAAGCATGTTGCACGTTTTTGTTCATAAAATAATAATATTCGACATGTTTTAACACTTGCTTATACTTATTTTAGGTTTGGTTAGGTAGCCATAAAGGCCATAAAATCACTAGTCAGGATGGCTGATCTTTTACCAGCAATAACAGATCCTTCGTAGGACTGAAGAAAACAAACTCAACTCAGGATTTTAAATTTTATGGAATATGCTATAAAATGCTACAAAATGAAATGGTTATCTAACTATCGAAGGCTCTTGTGTTGTGTTGTATTACAATAAGGTAGATACAGCTACAAAATCACACATTCTAAACGTAATATGTGTATATTTTTAATAGTGTTTACCTATTATTAAAGCAAAACTTCTTTAGGCGCGACTAGGGGTAACTCTAACGTTAGATTCTAACGGAAGATTCTGATGGAAGTAACGGTGTGATTTCAGCTATGGGAGGAGCTTAAATTTTCAAAATTTTCAAACGGTTTCAAATACATTTATGTTATTTAGAGAGTAAAATCTATGTTTCACATTTTAGTTTTCATAAACCTATTATTTCATATATAAAAAATAATGATAATTTTCAAATTCCTATTTCTAATATAAATAAAACATCTCATTTTTTGTAAGGTATATAGGCAATAAATATGATTGAATTGTAATTAAATATTTATTTTCCGATACGTACGTCAACAAGTTTTACTTCAATCGCGCGTAAAGGTTACACGCACACTCTTTTTTTTTTATTAATAAATGTTGTTATATTTTAAATATATAATTTCTATTCTTTCTAGAGTGTGTGTGATCTTAATTTTTTTATTTTTTGTTTTCTAATTAAAAATGTGTAATTTCTAATTTCGGTATAATGATCTACCCTATCTAAATCTAATATCCTTTCTTTATCTTTTTTAATGGATTTCTTATCTTTTCCCATCCATAGGATTTTCTTTTACCTTTCAGTATCTTTCTTTTTCCATTTTCTTTTCCCTTTCAATTTTTTTTACATTATTAAATTGACTCCCGTTTTTGTTAACATCATTCCGATAACTTTTCATTTAGCTCGTCGGAACCTACGCTCGCTCTCGACCAACCGAGTGCCGTTTGCAATAGTGAACCTAAAGACGAGCCTTTAACTACTTCAGTTAAAAAATGGTACACTTCTAGACAATGTCTGTTCTGTAAAAAAATGCTTTTTAAACTGCCTCTACCCATAACCAGTATAATAAATATACTTGTACTTCTATTCTTTTTTTAAATACTTTTGCATTAGTTGCAAATTTATTACGTAGCATGGAATATTAATTTATTACAGAAACATTCTAAATTTATTAAAATAAATATGAATACTCTATATTCAAATAAAATGTTTATATTTATCTTATCCTTGGCTTTTGGAACAATTTGTTACTAAGATTGTCAAGTTATACAGTCACCTGTCCGGTGGCTTGGACGTCCTTACCATCGGTGGTCCTATTCAAAGATTCCGGCGTCACAGGGAGTGATCATCGACATTTGGGGATCCAGTAGAGGTTCCGGGACATCATCGGTGTTGGGGTCCGTGGTTCGTTTTTCTCGTCTGGGATTGAGCTTCGCGGTTGACTGGGACCTCCTCAAGGGCCGTCGTCCGTGATCCGTGATCAGCCTTGTGCTCCATGATCCATGATCTGCGTTAGGTGTCGGGCGTCGTGGTCGGCGGAGGTTCTCGTCAGGGGTTGTAGTCCGTTTCATAGTATAAGAATTTTATTCATTTAATATTAAAAAAATATCGCCTGAGCAAACAATTGAGCCATGGACCCTAATAGTCCAATGGTTTACCGACTGTGCCACCGGAGCTGATTTGTAGTATTTCACGGATTATCGTACCCTAACAACCATCTTATGTGCGAAAATGATTTCGGTTGAAAAAAGGTGGTACCTAGATCTAATTTTTGCTCCCGTGTGCACCTATATTTCAAATTTCAACGAAATCGTTAGAGAGCCGTATTCTAGAATACATGCAGGCAGCTGTACGCTTAATCTTATAACCGAAAATAAAAACTATTGAATACAAAAGTCATAAAAGTGAACTCTGAAATTGTTTTTGTTTCGTTTCCCAAATAATTATTAAAGTATCTAAGTTAAACTTATAAATTATTAAACAATATAATTCAAGAAATATTAACCCTAATAATAATTTTGGATCTGTAAGTTGTGTTGCTAATTGTCTTAATTATAATATCAGTTGTAACTATAACGAAATAATACAGTGTCAACTGACGGACCAACTGTAACAAACTAGAAATTTGAATGTTTTTGATATAAAGAGACAATTTCCATATTTCAATTTCAATTTCAATTAACGGCTATTATATTAGATACACGATGATTACATAGTTAGTATGTTAATACTAAAGCTAAACATAATGAAAATCCTGATTGAAAACAAAGCTTCATTAACATGAATGTACAGGGGGCAATCACTGTACGTATTATTTGTAAATTCATTTACTTTGTTAATGGATTTCAGTGCAGAATTTTGATTTTCATTTCCCTCGGGCCTATATAGAGGTGTTTGTTTTAATACTTCATAAGTGTAAACTATTTATTGATTTCAATTAGAGTTTTTTAGGCATCATCAATGGTAATAGTTATGGAAGTACCGAAGTAGGTACATTTTTTTAAATTTAATTAATGTAATTAACATTGCTCCACTAAGTTACCATTTAGATTTAAAAATTTAAAACTAGCCTATTTATCTAATATAAACACTATGCAACTTCATAAGGTTTTACAATCTTGATCCTCCTTCTCCGATAGACTTTATCCAGTACCTGCAGCTCTTTCGTATTTTTATAGATAAGCGTGTAGTATTCTGTTGTGCTTTTGCGATTATTTTGTTGTCTATTTTTACTGTTGAAATATTTAAATTTCTATGGGTATATAATTCTGGAAATATCATGGAGTATCGACTATTTCTGTAAAAACCAGTTCTGAAACATCTGGATTATATATAAATTCCTCCTAGCTGCACATCACATATCCAGAGAGTCAGTATATTATTCTTAATATTTGAGATTAAGTTTTATTTTCTTTATATATTTTCTTGCCGAAAGCAAATGTCTATGTTCATTACGAGATATATTATTGCTTTGTAATGTGATGTATTGGAGTTATTTATTATTATTGTGGAAAACAATCTACAATATATCGATTTATTCCCAATGGTTTTTATTCCTTATTTTTTAGTCCACTATTATTTGGTTTCAGCTTTTCGGATTTAGTACTGGCTTCATTATTCTCATAACTCATAATTAATAAAATAGCTGTATGGTCAGCAAAGGTGGTAATTGTCATTTTTGTTCGTAGGATATATAAGTGTATACCAGGTCTTAAAACACTGCGTTCAGGTTATTTATTAATTTTTCTCTCTTACATCATCATCCTGCTTGATCCGAAACATTTGTAAGATATGTAAGATGTATATAATTTGGCATATTATTTTGGTATATTATATCCATCAAGCATGCATAATGACATGTATAAACTCCAAAATTTTGACGTCACGACCGGCACGTTATACCAACATTCGATTAAATAAAACTTTGAAGCAACTTAACAAGTGATCACAAGTAGTCACACGTGATCGCGTATGATCACAATTGATTTGAAGTGATCTGAAATGATCACAAGTGACTCCAGGTGATAACAGATATCAAATGATCACAACTAATTTCTGGTGATTGCAATTAATTAAAAGTGAATTCAAATGAAAGAGATCACAAATAATTGCAAGTTTTTCATGCATATTTTTGGAGTGCCACATCTTGTTTTTTTCAGATTTTATTGTTTGACATAATCAGTGAAGTGTGCATACATGATCCTTTTAGTTTTAATTTGTTGCCTCCAAAGAAAGTAGTTTGTTTCCTTGTCCCTATTTAATTCAAGTAGGTAAGTTATTTTCTTACAGACTCGTTTTTAACTATTTAATGTTTATTGTGAGTTGCTCTGATTAATTCAGAATAAAAATCTCATGAAAAATATCTCAAAATAAATTAGTTTACTAAAAATCAATGGTTCCGGACTCCTAACCAAATTAAAATATAAGATACGGCACAATGAATGTGACTTAGAATTTGATGTGTCAAATGTGGATTTGACAAATAATCTTTCTTTTACTAACGCCAGACATGTGTTTAAGGAGAAATTGAGTAAGTGTCACATATGACATGAGTTGAACCAGACGTTTACAAAGTAGAATCTCCTATGGTTGAAATGCACAGTTACAAAATTGTAAATAAAAAGAGGCTCAGTGCATTAAAATTTTAATTAAATACATTTTAATGCACTGAGCCTCTTTTTATTTACAAGTTTACAAAGTAGACTAATTACTACTGCATCTGAGGCTGAAGTGGATAGACGCGTTATCGTCTATAATTAAAAATAACAGGTTTGAGTCCTGCTGGATGCGACATTTTTTTAATTTCTCCTTATTCTACATTTTCATTTTTGTGGAATTTGAAGTTTAACAACAAATTTATTTTTTGGACGCGATTTATTTTATTTAAATAATTATAATTTATTTAGAATGTTCTTAGTGGATTTGAGGACAGGCAAAGGAATAATGAAAGCTTTTACTAAATTGCCAACGTTTTGACTTTTATTTTTGTCTTTTTCAAGGCTAAAATATGGTACATAGATGCTTATATATAAATAATAATAATAAAATTTTTTTTTAAATAAATACACATATCAAAAAATAATTACATTATAAATTACATAATACATAATTCTTCACAACGACAAAAATTGAATTTATTGTTACGTTAAACGTCTTGTGGAACACATAAAGATATTTTTCGGGAGTTGTTTTTGTAGTATATGTACATAATGACACATAACAAGCACGATAGCATTTAAAATTTGACTAAATTGATTTTTTTTTAAAACCGGCCAGAAATTATTACTTTCCGGTTTATTTTTAGATCTGTAAATCTCATTTTGTCGGACAAGGCCAGAAAATAAAAATGAGTCCGGTAAAAGCTTTTACCGGACTCATTTTTATTTACTTTCCGGCCTATCTTTAATGAAAAAAACAATAAAATAGTTAGTCTAAGATAGCGGTCAATTGGTTTCTATGGTAACCGAGTTTTGTGTATATTTGAAACTATAAAATAACTTGACATATTTTGAAGTTTAGTTGAAAACGTAAAGTTTATTATAAAATGGATACCTATTCAAAATGATGCATTTGATTGTAAATTAATCAAAGGTAATACCACGAGTCCTTAAAATTTTATCGATAAATTTTTAGTTTCCAGGAAAACTTTTTTATTTGGCAAAAATACGAAAACAAACTGAAATGTGATAAAATCACGAGTCCGTAGAACGAGTGATTTTATCATATTCAGTTTGTTTGAGTAGTTTTGCCTAAAATAAAAAAGTTTGAGTCTGGAAAATAAAAATTTATCTCGTAAAATATTACAGGACGAGTGGTATTTGAGAAGATTGTTTTTTAAACCATTCTGTACAAAAACAACTTTATTTAAAAAACTTCCTAGAACAACTTATATTTCATAATTAACACAAACGAAATGCCGTTACCCCTCTATTAACTTATCCTGTACCTACACTAGATAGTATTGACAGTTGTCAGTTGTCGTGAGCGTCGTGAAAACAGGGTTATAATTTGAATAAATATTTATTTTTATACAATTATATTATTAAAGAGAAAATTACCAAAATAAAAATTATTAGGTATATCTATTTAAAGTTTACCTACAAGACCATATTTGCCTGTAGGCATATAAAAGTTTTAAATGCATGCAGAACCAGGAAGCAGGTTAGTTTTAAAGTACCTACATATTTGATTTTTCATTATCGTTTAGATGAGTTAAATTGTGATAATAATAATAACAAAATATATTTCAGAATATTTAGATAATATAAATGAATGTTGATTTATAGTAAGGTACTTATAAACAAGAAAATTGATTGTTCAATTTTGTTATTGAATTTTTGACAGTTCTAGAATTTTATCAATACTAGTAAAACCACTAGTGGTTTTATCAATATAAACCGGAATGATTGGCTGGATTTAGCATAAAACATTGAACATTAAGCGTTTCTATTGGACGAAATCACAAAATTGTGATATTTTGACAGGTCAAAAAAATAATCGAAGATAAAATTATACAAGATGAAATTGTTAAGCAACGTTTGTTAAAAAAATGTTAAAATTAGTTAATAAAGAGTACTTGTTATAAAAATGTTAAAATTAGTTAATAAAGAGTACTTGTTATAAAAATGTAAACTGAATAATATGAAGTTTATGGTACAACAATGCCCGTTTTAAAAAAAATATTGTACGTAATACGTCCCAAAAGTGCTTTTACTGGACTCGCAGGCTTGCAGGGCTCGCCATGCAATTTGCCTACTCCTCCAGTAAAAGACGACTTTCTGGACTTGTTACGTAAACTACTATTATTTTGATTTTTATTCACAGAATTTTTAATAGTTAGAAGTCAGAACAGTAACATTTTGTATGCTATATTGAGTGACAACTAACATTGTCACGTCAAACGCGCTCGAGTTTGTTTGGAAAGTATCGCCGAGTTTACATTACTGGATTCAAAAATTATTGTAATTTGATATAACTTTGAAAATATAGGGAAAAAGAAATAAAACACATAGTTGTGTAATAGAACATATATGCAATCTTTTTATTTATCACTTTAACCTTTTTGTATGGATGGTAATTGCTCGCTAACGGTTAACCTTTGCGAACGGCACCCAGTTGTTTTGTGGATGGCGAGTCGTGGGTTCATTCGAGCTGAATAAAACATTTTAAAAATTATGTGTTAAGGCGTCAAAAAATTTAGTGTAAGTAGAAAAAAAATTAAAGATAAATTAAAATGATCGCTACTTATTTTTTATCCTATGAATGGGAAAGATAAGCAATCCAGAAAAAAGATAGAAAAGAAATATATAAATTAGTTAAAGTAACCCGGTAGGTTATTATTAAAAAATTTGAAATTTTATACTTTACCCAGTGACAGAAAAATAAATATAATAAAGATAATACTGACAATCCTAAACTTATCCTTTGGGGTTTGAAAAAACCTTATTTCACATAAAAATTTAAGATAATTTAAAATTTAGTTATTTTGTTTTAAATGAAAAGTTACAAGAAAATATTAAACGGAACAAAACACGTTAATGAGAAATGAAAATATTTAGTAACAACTTAACAATGTTTACTCACTTGTTGAATAAATAATAAAGCATAAAAATACATAAAATATTCATATTAAGTGAATTTTAAAATACAATATCATACACATTTAAATATAACAGCTTAGTATAAAATATTACTATCTCTGTCTACTTTAAAAAAATTAAAAAGTAAAAATATATACTTTTTTAAAAGAACTAGAAGTTTAACAAACACTTACAATTTAGTCGGTTTCACCAAACAGCTTTTGCTATTAACTCGAGTTAAATGAGTATCTATTTCAAAATTATTTTTAAAAATACAAAAAATAAATACAATTACTGTTACAGTAAAAAACGCAAGGTTTTTTAAAGATAGGGACGGCACTGTTGCAGCAAGCACAATGGTAAAAACACTATAGTTCTTTTTATAAAATATAACAAAATTCAAAATTTCCTAAGAAATAAATAGGTAAAATTAAATTAATTGTACTGACCCTTACTATTTAAAAGTTCATTTTATTAGGAATAATAAAAATAATAAAAAACTCTTTGTTTTTTATAAAACTTTCACTTTAATTAAAATTTTTTTATGTTTTTAATTATGACATGTTTCGCTTCAATAAGCATCGTCAGATTGAGTTACATTTTGTTTATTTGTAGCTAACTATCTGATGTTGAATAGGTAATATTAAGGCTAGATTAAGTATGGAAGTAATAAGATATAACAATATTAAAGCCTAGATGTTATTAGCCCTAAGGGATTATCCTGGATGTATCTCCCTCTAAGGTCAGTATAACTGTGCAATGATATAGAAAAACCAGGAAAAAACTATATCTGCTGATCTTTACAATAACTTAATATATTTGTATTACAATTATATCTTATCTAAGTATAAAATGAAGAATCAATCAAAGTAAACAGTTTAATAGTGGAGAATTTCTAAGATTTATTTGTTCATAGGTCAAACACAAAGAAAATTTGAAATAAGATTCAATGAACACTTAAGAGCATATAGACTAAAACAACCAGATAAGTCAAATTATGCAAAACACCTACTTGAACATCCAACCTCACTCTTACACAACAATGACATCCAAATACTACAACACATTTGTAATAAAAAACAAAATTTAGATTTCCTTGAAGAACTTGAAATAAAAAGACATCTAGCAGATCCACAATTTAAAGTTGTTAATGAACAAATAAATCTTAGAAATTCTCCACTATTAAACTGTTTACTTTGATTGAGTCTTCATTTTATACATAGATAAGATATAATTGTAATACAAATATATTAAGTTATTGTAAAGATCAGCAGATATAGTTTTTTCCTGGTTTTTCTATATCATTGCACAGTTATACTGATCTTAGAGGGAGATACATCCAGGATAATAGCTTAGGGCTAATAACATCTAGGCTTTAATATTGTTATATCTTATTACTTCCATACTCAATCTAGCCTTAATATTACCTAATCAACATCAGATAGTTAGCTACAAATAAACAAAATGTAACTTTATATGTAAATCTGACGATGCTTATTGAAGCGAAACATTAAAAACATAAAAAAAAAGAGTGTGCGTGTAACCTTTACGCGCGATTGAAGTAAAACTTGTTGACGTACGTATCGGAAAATAAATATTTAATTACAATTCAATCATATTTATTGTCTATATACTTTACAAAAAATAAGATGTTATATTTATATTATTCATTAGAAATAGGAATTTGAAAGTTATCATTATTTTTTATATATGAAATAATAGGTTTATGATAACTAAAATGTGAAACATAGATTTTACTCTCTAAATACCATTAATGTATTTGAAATCGTTTGAAAATTTTGAAAATTGTATAAATAAATTTTGAAAATTTAAGCTCCTCCCATAGCTAAAATCACACCGTTACTTCCATCAGAATCTTCCGTTAGAATCTAACGTTAGAGTTACCCCTAGTCGCGCCTAAAGAAGTTTTGCTTCAATAACAGGTAAACAATATTAAAAATATACACACATTACGTTTAGAATGTGTGATTTTGTAGCTGTATCTACTATCTACCTTATTGTAATACAACACAACACAAGAGCCTTCGATAGTTAGATAACCATTTCATTTTGTAGCATTTTATAGCATATTCCATAAAATTTAAAATCCTGAGTTGAGTTTGTTTTCCTCAGTTGTACAAAGGATCTGTTATTGCTGGTAAAAGATCAGCCATCCTGACTAGTGGTTTTATGGCCTTTATGACTACCTAACCAAACCTAAAATAAGTATAAGCAAGTGTTAAAACATTTCGAATATTATTATTTTATGAACAAAATCGTGCAACATGCTTCTTTACTTAACGTAAAGCTTCCCTATAAATAATTATTTACTATCATAATATGTATGTATGTATATAAACTCTCTTAATCAAATCATAATGAATGTCGCTGTCTCGTCTTTTTTTCATTTTCATTTTTCTTCAAATCTTTCTGGCGCTTATAATATGCCCTTTGACGTTCACAATTTCTTTTTCTTTTTAGCTCTTTAAGTCTATAAAACGAAAATAGCTAGTTATAAATAATAGGTATAAATAATTAGGTATAAATAGTGTAATTACACATTAAAAATAAAATGTATGCATATAGAGTAGGTAGGTACTCACTCATTTTCTTTCAATATTTTTTCATCACTTTCTTCATTAATAAATCCACTTTGTTTATTCATATTTAAAACAAACACTTTATACACAAATTTAAACTATTTACCACCAATGTATTTTGGTTGACAAGATGACAAGCTGTCAATTCATACAATTACAGATTTAATTTTATTTAATATAGTAGGCAGAATCGTGTTAGGTATTTTGAATCAGGTTTTGTTTCCGGTACGCGGTACATTAAAATGACGTCACGTCCGTTAGAATTACCTACTGAGTTACCCATAGTGCCGCTAAAGAAGTTTTACCTCAAAATTTTAATTAAAGTGAAAGTTTTATAAAAAACAAACAGTTTTTTATTATTTTTATTATTCCAAATAAATAGGTACTTTTTCTTTCCTTAGATGAATAAAGAAAGTGGCATCGTCGTATTTTCTTGATATTCAGAAATATGTAGGCTTTTAAAAGGTTTTTTAGATAACTTGAGAACAAGGTATCCCAACTCCAGCTCTCGTAGATAAAAGGAACCGATAATTCGACTAATCACTAATAATAATAACTATATCAGAAAAATTACCTCGACCCTTCAATGTACCACTGGGAGCACTAACTAACATGTTATTTAAAAAGCCATTAAATTAAAAAAAAATGGTTATAGATTTTTGGCAAAACTAAAACATAAGTGAATACAAAATGCCCTGGACGGGGAATTTAAGATGGAAATTATCACGTACCTAAGAGCAATAAGCACTCCACGAGAAATGACTCTGATCATTCAATTATAAGATTTGCACCCGAAAAGCACGTGATAAGTCTAATGTGTCTTTTCGCATGTAGGCATAAGTACTTACTCTTAAGTTTTTTAAAAATGCTACATTACAAAAAACAAACACTTTTACAATTTTGCCATTTGGTCATAAAATTCTGATTTTTGTATTTTTATTTCTTCTAATATTTTTTTCAAAAATATACCGGTTCGTAGATGATTCAATCTTGTATGTAAAATACAGTTAATAAAAATCAGCATTAATATTCCTTATACTTACACCGGTTAAGAAAATGTATTTTTTTAAAACCGGTCAGAAAATCTCATTTTGTCGGACAAGGCCAGAAAGTAAAAATGAGTCAGGAAAAGCTTTTACCGGACTCATTTTTATTTACTTTTCGGCCTATCTTTAATGAAAAAAACAATAAAATAGTTAGTTTAAGATAGCGGTCAATTGGTTCCTGTGGTAACCGAGTTTTGTATATATTTAAAACCATGAAATAACTTGACATATTTTGACGTTTAGTTGAAAACGTGAAATTTATTATAAAATGGATATTTAAAATGATGCATTTGATTGGGAATTAATGGAAGATGAAATTATACCAGATGAAATTGTTAAGGCAGCCACCCAAGCAAGGTTTGTTAAAAAAAATGTTAAAATTAGTTAATAAAGAGTTCTTGTTATAAAAATGTAAACTGAATAATATGAAGTTTATGGTACAACAATGCCCGTTTTAAAATAAATATTGTACGTAATACGTCCCAAAAGTGCTTTTACTGGACTCGCAGGCTTGCAGAGCTTGCCCTGCAATTTGCCCACTCGTCCAGTAAAAGACCACTTTTGGGACTTACGTAAACTACTATTACTCTCAAAAAATGTGTATAAATGATAGCTTTATTTTACATATAAACATATTGTAATGTTTTTATTGTAATTTATATTATTTTCAGATGTAATCCGATATCTGTTGGATTCTAAGATAATATTTTTAACTAAAAATTCCTGTAGAACTTACATTAGAAGATATATAACATTTTGTTTATCGTATTTATTTTTATTGCCATCTTAAATTACCAATGGAGCAAAACAAAAATCTGTTTTGATAACTTTTGTATACCCTACTTGATAAAGACTCGGACTGCACGAAGAAACTTTAAACCACTATTTTTGTAAAATGCATAAAACAACACATTTTAAATATAAGTAAGTTCAAGTTTTTAAGTAGTTATGTTGAAACTTGAAGAGATAGAAAGTTAATACTGATATAATCTGTAAAGCCAAAAAACTCAATTTTCACAAAGATCAACAACTTTGAGATAACACTTCAATTGAACACGAAGCAATAGGTGATCGAAACTAAATTTAACTTTGGCCATCGAAATCATAAAATACAAAGTTTTCGGTTAGTCGACAATTCCCTCTAAAGGGTACACTACTTTTAAGAGCACCCTTGCGATGTTTAGTTAAATTTTTTTCTTATCAAGATGAGCTTTGTTCAATGGTAAATTGCAAAAGTCTCTCTATATTTTTTATTTTATTTTTCTATCAGTGGCTCTGTTTGGCAAATTTTTGTTTAATAAGATTAATAAGAATAAACTTCGATGTAATTGAATAAATAGAATTACAAGAATGTTAACGAAGACAACGATGGGAACGATATAGTAATTAAATTATTATGTATTTAACTATTTTATTTAAGTAGATAACGAACATTTAATCTAAAAGAATGGAATATCCGACAGTTATTTTTCTATATACCACGCTTGATGCTAAAAACTCAATAAAATTTTTAAAGTAGTCCTCCAAAGTGTTTCTTTCGAATTATGAGATTCATTGTAATCTTGAACTTTATAGGATGATGAAGCATAGCTATGTTTTTTTTTCTATATAATTTAAGTAATTTTACAGAAATTATAAAATCCTCTCTCTACCTGGCATTCTGTTAATCGACGATTAATCCCCATGAGAGTTTTCAGTAAAGATCGTATGCGCCAAGCTAAATGAGTATATCTTAGTGTGCGGCCACAACGGAGCGCCGACCATCGCCCATCGCTCCGACCATAGCATCGCACCATAGCTACGCTCACCAAAAAAAATAAACACATAATATTAGATCTATGTGGTTACATCGGAGCACCGACCATCGCTCCGCGCATAGGTGGGAGCTAAGGTCTGATACTTGGTGCCAGGGTCAAAACTGAGCTTAGTATTTTTTTGACCCTCGACCAGGGTACTGTTTTAAAATATAATCAAACGTTTCTTTTTTTATTCTCATGTAGTCAAAAAAAGATCCGGATCTTTTCTTAAATCTTTATATAGCTGATGAAATTCTCCATACAACATACGTTTTTTGTTTAAGGTGATATACTCCAACATTTTGGCGCGAAACCTAGAAAGTGCAACGATACTCAAACAAACCCAGTACAGAGAATAAATGTAAAAATTTTGTCAGGTATAAATTTACCCCGATATATAAAACAGCTACTGATTCACCGAACTGTACTCGGAGGTTCATAGTAGGGGGCGCTTTAAATCAACGAATAGAATATTTTAAATCTGTATTGCGTTTTTCTCAAAAATTTCAAAATATTTTGATATGAAATTTTAGTCATGAATAGTTTGTTTCATTTTACGTGGTAGACGTATACTTTCATTTTGAATAAATGATAACTTAAAGAAAATTATGATGGTTTATAGAGAAAAAAAAAATTCTGTGTAATAAAAACATGCGTAAAATGAAACAAACTATTCATGACTAAAATTTCATATCAAAATATTTTGAAATTTTTGAGAAAAACAATACAGATTTAAAATATTCTATTCGCTGATTTAAAGCGCCCTCTACTATGAACCTCCGAGTACAGTTCGGTGAATCAGTAGCTGTTTTAAATATAGGGGTAAATTTATACCTAACAAAATGTTTACATTTATTCTCTGTACTGGGTTTATTTGAGTATCGTTGCTCTTTCTAGGTTTCGCGCCAAAATGTTGGAGTATATCACCTTAAGGCGCAATTCACACAGAACGGACGTCGGGCAGAGACGTGGCGCGGACTTTTGTCCCTTCGGCGTCTCTCCTATGTAAACAAATGGTACAATACTCACAGAAGCGACGTGGCGCGGGTGGTCGTCCGCCTGCCCTCGCCACGTCTCTTCGGCGTCTCTTGTGGCGTACAAGAAAGGGCGCGCCAGTTCTTCGCCACGTGTCTCTGTGCTTTAATTAATTTAAAAATGCGGGATGATGTTGACTTCAACATACAATTTTGCAAAGAAGTTGGCAAATATCCTTGTATATATGATTTTAATCGTGCTGATTAGTGTAATAGGAGTGCTTAAGACTGGGTCCAGCAGAAAATTGCTGATGAATTTTGAAATCGTTCTGGGTACATGTTTAATTCTCTCATTAGGTTGAATGTTCCACCAATTTTCTCCTTCTGTAGCCACAATGGATGAACCCAATATCTTCTTTTTGTTTTGTTCACATTAGCCAAATACACTATATCGAACATATCTTCATCATCTTCATCACTGCTTAAAAAAGACATGTTTTCCACAAAACCAACAGATTACTGACGTCAATTCGCGCCACTGTCCTAGGCGCAATTCACACAGAACGGACGTCGGGCAGAGACGTGGCGCGGACTTTTGTCCCTTCGGCGTCTCTCCTATGTAAACAAATGGTACAATACTCACAGAAGCGACGTGGCGCGGGCGGTCGTCCGTCCGCCCTCGCCACGTCCCTTCGGCGTCTCTCGTGGCGTACAAGAAAAGACGCGCCAGTTCCTCGCCACGTGTCTCTGTGCTTTAATTAATTTAAAAATGCGGGATGATGTTGACTTCAACATACAATTTTGCAAAGAAGTTGGCAAACATCCTTGTATATATGATTTTAATCGTGCTGATTATTGTAATAGGAGTGCTCAAGACTAGGTCTGGCAGAAAATTGCTGATAAATTTTGAAATCGTTCTGGGTACATGTTTAATTCTCTCATCAGGTCGAATGTTCCACCAATTTTCCCCTTCTGCAGCCACTAAGGATGAACCCAATATCTTCTATTTGTTTTGTTCACATTAGCCAAATACACTAAATCCAACATATCTTCATCATCTTCATCACTGCTTGAAAAAGACATGTTTTCCACAAAGTCAACAGATTACTGACGTCAATTCGCGCCACTGTCCTGCACCTCTGTGTGCATTGCATACGCCACGCTTCCGCCACGTCCGTGCCACGTAGAAGCCACGTCTCTGCCCGACGTCCGTTCTGTGTGAATTGCGCCCTACACCTCTGTGTGCATTGCATACGCCACGCTTCCGCCACGTCGAAGCCACGTCTCTGCCCGACGTCCGTTCTGTGTAAATTGCGCCTAAGGGATGCACTTTCGTCTTTTGAGATCCTTTATGTAGATACCACGTTTTAGCACTTGAATTTAAAATAATATCTTTCTCGTCCGAATAATAGGATGTCGAAAAATCCATGTTTATAGACGATCGTTCACGCTTTAACTGGCGTAAAAGTGCGATGCTCCAAGCCTCGATGTGACCACGGGTGCGCGTGGGTCGTATCGAGGGTCAGAGCAAAGGTCGTGGGTATTATGCTATGGTCTAGGGTCGATGGTCCCCGTTGTGTCCATACCCTTAGTGTGCGGCCACAACGGAGCGCCGACCATCGCTCCGACCATAGCATCGCACGATAGCTCCGCTCACCAAAAAAATAAACACCTATATAATATTAGATCTATGTGGTTACATCGGAGCACCGACCATCGCTCCACGCATAGGTTGGAGCTAAGGTCTGATACTTGGTGCCAGGGTCAAAACTGAGCTTAGTATTTTTTTGACCCTCGACCAGGGTACTCTTTTAAAATATAATCAAAAGTTTTTTTTTTATTCTCATGTAGTCAAAAACAGATCCGGATCATCTCTTAAATCTTCATATAGATAATGAAATTCTCCATAAAACATACCTTTTTTGTTTCAAGGATGCACTTTCGTCTTTTAACATCCTTTATGTAGGTACCACGTTTTAGCACTTGAATTTAAAATAATATCTTCCTTGTCCGAAGAAGAGGATGTCGAAAAATCCATGTTTATAGACGATCGTTCATGCTTTAACTGGCGCAAAAGTGCGATGCTCCAAGCCTCGATGTGACCACGGGTGCGCGTGGGTCGGAGCGAGGGTCAGAGCAAAGGTCGTGGGTATTATGCTATGGTCTAGGGTCGATGGTCCCCGTTGTGTCCATACCCTTTAGTGTTTTACCATACACTCCAATCAATTGACTATAAATATCAGTGGACTTAACTTGTTTAGCGATTAAAAACGAATCACTAAACGAATTTCCTTCTGCGGAGAGGGTTGCAACTAACCTAAAGTGACTTCTGAATTTCTCATATAACACATCTCGTTATAGCTCTTACGATTTTGGGAACTTATTTTACAAACCTTGTAAGAACATATTTAAAAAATTAAAAAAAATGTACACCATATATTAAGCTAGAAATTTGAGACTATGTTTATTTTTTTATATCTAGATAAATTGAACTTTCTTGTATTTTTTTGTTGTTTTAACATTTATCTTAATTTTTTATTATTATTTAAATTATCTCATTTGTTTAAATATTATAATCATGGCTTGAAAATGCTGGTGAGGTATACTGATGCTACAATAATAAGGCGCCACAGGTATCCTTTGTTACTACCAGTGAAAGTATAAGTAGAGAAAAATCAGCGAAAACATTTCACTACGAAAAACAATTAGAGATTGTTTACATCCTTTCTTTTTATAATTATTATTATGCAGGAATTAAAAAGTTTCAAATCATTCAAATTGCATTCAACTTATAGTGACCTACATTGGAACAAATATCTTCTACATTACTTAAATTGTTTTTTTTAACGATGACCATTTTACACATCAGAGAAATGGGCATGTTTTAAACCAAAAAAACATTTATTATTTCATTCGACCAGAACTATGTAAAAATTTACCAATAAGCGTATTTCCGACAATCCTTTTTTTACAGTGATAAAAATCATTAAAATCGGAGTCGTTATCGCAGAGGTATTGAGGTTCAAATTCTCAAGAACTTTTATGTACGCTACTTTTTTTGCTGCTTTATGTTTATACACTTAGGTATATTTGACTGCAAAAAATTTTGCTCAATTAAATTGGTAAACTAATTTTCACGAAATAATGCTTTTGTATATATCTGCACTTTGTATTTTGTATATTGAATACTAAACAAATGAGAAGTAAATTTGTAATCATGCAATCTAGTATTTGCATAAAAAAAATACACTTCCTTTGCGCAATTGTGCATCCTCTCTTATATTTCAACATAAGGAAGTGTTTTCCTGGTTTAATTGTGGCGGTCAGTAAATTAGTTTAATGAATGGGATTCTTGTGTGGCCTCCTGCTTCGCTAGTGGTTGCCACTCTGTTTATTAACACCAACAAGAAAGCAAATTTGTTTTGCTGTAATTGATTCGTTTTCAAGGGGTTGCCGTCACGCTACGTTTTCTTGTAGGAAGGTTTATTTAATTTAACTTTAATCATCGTAGATTTAGCGCATATATTCAAAACGCATGTAACTTGTTGTGCACATTATAAAAACGATTAATTTTAAGAAGTTTAATTTTCGAATCTGGTAGGTTATCCTTACTTAATATACATGTCGATATGTTGATCAATATATACACATATGTATATATATATATATATATATATATATATATATATATATATATATATATATATATATATATATATATATATATATATATTGATGTGGATTTTTCTTCATGGGCCCGTTCTTTCAATGAAATGTTGGAACGTGATCCATTATTTTTAAATTGGTTGTCTTGATTAAGTATTTTTGTGTTTGGATTGTTTTTGTTTAGATTATAGGATGTTATTAGATTGTCAAAGATTGTAATTTTGAAAAAAGTCAGTAAAAATAAAAAAAGTTAAAATTTTTATAGAATTTGATTAAAAATAGAATAAATATCAATATTTAAATTAAAATAAAAAGACTAGATGAAAAATATCATAAGAAGAGTTTATAAATAAGTAAAAATAAAATTATTGGACATAAACCAAAGAAGATAGCAGGTACAGAAAAGCAGTGAGGTCAGGGCTGGAAAGTGGTAGGAGGAGATAAAAGGCAAGAAATAGAAAGTATTGGAGCAGAAAGAAGCAGCGAATAGGAAGAAATCAGAAATTTGAAGGGTTGAAGGGTTGAAGAACAGAAAAAGGAAGTAGAGTAGAAAGAAGAGGAAGAAAAGAAATTTTTTATATTTATATTTTTGTTGTAATTTATTTTAGGACAATCAATTTGGAAATCTTGAATCCACAACCGACAATTTTATTGAAAAAGGGTGTTCCGGAAGGAGAATCCATTTCAATATATATACACGTGTGTGTATATGTTTGTATGTATGTGTAATAGTCCAATACAAATTATATATTCATTATACAGTTCAATTAATTCCTAATAAATGGCGATAATTTATTTGTATATCTAGGTACAAATACCCGGTAGATGGGGTTACATTTTCATTTCTAAATAAATAGAAAAACGAAAAACTGAACTAAAATGGAAAATGCGGAAATAAAAAAAAAGAAAATATGTAGGTACTAAATTAAGTACGATCGCGGCGCAGTTCATACCTTATGTATTTAAGCGATCAGTCTTTACTTAACAAAGTACTATGACGCCACCGTAAGGTGGCATAATTAAAATCCGATATGTTTATACGATCAATTCCTACTAAATCAAGTAGGGGAGACTAGAAGTAACTAGTAACAGCAGGTTTTATCCGTGAATATGATGAACCTTATATATCATACCATACTGTCAACTTTATATTTATAACACCAGACGTCACGTGAGCCTAACCAGGGTCCCGTCAGGAGTCGTAGGGATAGACGTGACCGCGTGCTGCAGTTTGGCCAGGAAACATAAAAAAAAATACTTACGTAAATTTTGATTTTTGAGTACTTGAACGAACTAATGTCTTAATTGGTTAATTTTGTTAGATTAATTTAATAATTTGGCTGCATAACTGTGAATTTATTTGCTTTGAGATATTTATAGGTTTTGAGATTTTTAAATAAATTTTTAAAACCAAATCTTTGGGGTAAATTGAAACTAGTTACAACTTTCCCCGATTATTTTATAATGTTACTAATCAATATATTTTTTGAATGGGTTGCGATGATACGAATCTTATACTTAGTGTATTTACCCTTTTAGAATAAGGAAAAGAGAAAAATACAGTTATGTAGCTGTTAATTTTGTTTGGTAATTATAACTTACTTTTTCTCATTACAAGTAATTATGGTAAATAATTATAGGAGAAGGTATATTAGTTAAAGTGAATTTATTTTTTTTGTTAAAAATTCTATGATGGCTGATTAAAATTAGGTGTTTACCTATTTCTGATTACAACATCATTACAAACGCCGCTGTTGTTGATTATTGTAAGGACGACACAATTGGTGTTTCTGTTGTGAAAAGCAGGTTTCTGTAACTGTTATAAGAAGTAAAATATTAATTGTAGAATATATAAAGAACGACTGATGTATAATAAGTAAAATACATTCTCCTCAAAAGACCAGAATTTTCAACTTACCCTGAACCCGTTCCATCCAACCCCTAAAAGGAGGAAAGTTGTAACAAGTTTCATTTCTTCTTTAAATCAATATAACATGAAATAGGATAATAATTTATTGTAATTAATATTTGTATTCAATACTTAATTATTGACACAATAAAAATATCTACAAACAATGACTATAATGAAAAGGGAATTAAAAATATTAGGATATTTATAAAAAAATGACAAATCAAGAGATTCTAATGGTTGCAGTTCAGTCAAAAAAAAAATTCTGATTTTCTGTGTTTCTAATCTAACATTTTTGTGTGTATTTTAATAGACCGAACATTCAAATTTTGTACACAATAATATATCTTGACTCCCTAATGATTTAGGAACCTAATCTCTAATACTCTATACCGTGATAGAGTTCGGAAATCAATTTTTCGTTACCTGAAGTATGTGGCAGAATTCGGAAACCCCGGTTTATAGTATCTAATACACGAATTCTGTTAAAACCTATAATGAAACTTCATCCGATGTTTTATTTTTCAATGATGAACGTGCTGCTGTAAATATATTTTGGCTACAATGTATACAAAAGTAATAAGAGAAATGAAGTCTACATACAAATGTAGCGGTCCAACAATCAACACATCCTCCTAATTCAATTTATCCCTTTGTGTTTTTAAATTCATTGGTTTTATATGGTTGAGAGCAGTGAAAATATGATTGGATATACTTTTTATTTCTAAAAATTGATGATCAATAAATTCTTTGTGTCTGGATAATTTTATATCAAATGTGTTTATTTATTTAAATGAATACAAATGTGATTGAGGATTTTCAAGTCATAAAACATATTTGTTTCTAAATTTTTTAAGACATTGTAATGATTTAAATAAGCAACTACACTTACACGTATTACACAAACTACTGTGTTGAAAAATTAGCAGAATTGATGAGTGTTCTGAGGTGTACAGTTACACTTGGTGCTCTATTGATACGGAAAATAATCACCTAATCGATAAACAAAAAAATAATAAAACAATTCAAAATTTTTATCTGAAAATGGAATTTCATATTTTCTACTCCACGTTTAATCAATATGTTCTGTTTCGATTCCACACTTAATTAGTCAGGAATCCATCGCTCAACCCTTTTTTGTATTTTATTCTTCGTCAAAATTCCGATATGTGGCTTCAGATTTTTTTTCCGATGTTACATGACGGTCTTTTTCTGCCACATTTTATTTATCTGTTGATGTTCTTGTCGCTTTGGATATAAACGTGCTTTATGCCTCACAAAAAAGTTACCCTAACAAGAAACTTTGTTCTGATGCACTCATTTTGGAATTATATTTGTTCTCTGTGAGGTAAAGTTTTAATCTTTGATTCTTAATACCGAGACCTTGACACATTTGATTTTTTATTTGTGCTATTAAAAGTAAAATAGTTGTAAACACAATGCGTATTTTTTAATCAAATCATAAACTATGAACAAAGCAATTTCCATCCATTCTTATTATCGATTTTTCTTTTTAATTTAATTTTAATATTTCTTACTATTTTTATATATTTTACAATTTTATTTTTGAAGTTATAGTTCTATTCATGCACTCGGTGGAATAGATTTGTGTACACTTAAATGGGAAAAATCATTACATATGTAATGGTGTGAGTAAGAAAGAGACAGACACCCTCATAAGGTATATTGGTCGGTAAAAACAAAGATGAAATATTTATCACATGTTATTAGTCATAACTATAAGTCCTTTGAATACCGTTTCAACATTCAGTACATTGAAAAGGGATAGATATACAAAAAAACAGTCTGAACTAATGTATGAATATCATAGTGACGGACCACATGAAAAAAATGGGTTCAATTTATATACTCAGGGTTTTTGGAGTCGCTGAACACGAATATCACGATACCGAAAGTCTCCGCGGCACTTGATGTCTAGGATATTTCTTCTTCTGGGGTTTTATGTAAATTCTGTACGAAATCAGTGCACACTTGGTACTCGGTGGTTTTTTGAGTCGCTAAATACGATTATAATAATGGCGATGGTGTTTGAAACCCCTGGTGCTTAAGACGGACCTCGTCTCTAGGAATTTTATGCAAATTCAATCCAAAAAGAGTGTGCACACGGTACTAGGAGGTTTTTGGGGTCGCTTACCACGAATATCATATAATGAGTTTGCTAAATCATTCGCATACAAATTTATGAATCCAATACATGCGTGTGCATAGAAGTATAACTTCTGCCGGCAGTCCCACTGACTGCCACACTAGTTTTTTTATGACATCTTTTTTAAACTAAATAATCTCCCAACAACACAAAAAAAACCAAAACCTTTAAACCTAGCTTTTAAAAAATAAAAACTGAAACTAGCAACCGATTTCCTTAAGGGTGACTCTGGGTTCCCTAGGAAAAATCCATATATATCTATATATATACATATATATATATATATATATATATATATATATACAAATGCATTAATTTCATTTAATCTTATACTCAAAAATTTAAATGTTTTTTACCTATACTATTGTTTTTTGTTTTTTTTTTTGACAATAACTTAGTTAATTTTGATGCCACCACATCCATCAAAAAAGCACTTTACACTTAATTTAATGTGCTATAAGATTGGGAATGTAAAACATTTTACAGGTCCTATTTTTTTAATGGTAAAGGGTCAAAGCGTCGGAGAACGTTGATTCATGCCCTATACAGCAAACTTATATCCATTATTTTTAAAGCTACCGTACAAATAAAAAATATTTACGTATCTTTTATAGTAAAAAAAAAATAATTGAAAAAAAAGTTTTTTTTTAAACCGGCCAAAAATTAATACTTTCCGGTTTATTTTTAGGTCAGAAAATCTCATTTTGTCGGACAAGGCCAGAAAATAAAAATGAGTCCGGTAAAAGATTTTACAGGACTCATTTTTTTTTTTACTTTCCGGCCTATCTTTAATAAAAAAAACAATAAAATAGTTAGTCTAAGATAGCGGTCAATTGGTTTCTATGGTAACCGAGTTTTGTATATATTTAAAACTATAAAATAACTTAATATTTTGACGTTTAGTTGAAAATTTATTTAATTTATTATTATAAAATGGATATTTAAAATGATGCATTTAATTGTGAATTAGTGGAAGATGGAATTATACCAGATGAAATTATTAAGGCGGCCACCCAAGCAAGGTTTGTTAAAAAAAATGTTAAAATTAATTAATAAAGTGGTCTTGTTATAAAAATGTAAACTGAATAATATGAAGTTTATGGTACAACAATGTCCGTTTAAAAAAAAATATTTTACGTAATAAGTCCCAAAAGTGCTTTTACTAGACTCGCAGGCTTGCAGGGCTCGCCTATGGCTCGCCTTGCAATTTGCCCACTCGTCCAGTAAAAGACCACTTTCGGGACTTGTTACGTAAACTGCTATTTTTTGAATTTAATAATTTCAGTCTACTATTATGCAGCTATTAGTTTTAAATATGTTTTTAAATTAACAATTTATCGCAATTAATGGTTTCCATTAAAAACCTGGTTCAGTATAGTATAAATTTTAAAGTAGA
This sequence comes from Altica lythri, assembly GCA_964028335.1. Classification (NCBI taxonomy): domain Eukaryota; kingdom Metazoa; phylum Arthropoda; class Insecta; order Coleoptera; family Chrysomelidae; genus Altica; species Altica lythri. The sequence goes on from OZ034801.1 coordinate 41,945,026, forward strand.
AATTAAAATAACCACTTTTTACTATATTTTTGTATATGTAACATATATACCGTACATATATCAAAAGAACGTTTTTTACAATTTTTGTCTGTATGTCTGTCTGCTCCAGCTAATCTCTGGAATGGCTGGACCCATATTGTAATAAGAAGAAACCTAGGCTAAGAATTATACTAATTTTAGAATCATATAAAATAATAATTTACTAACGTTGCCATGTCCAAATACTGTCCACTTTTTTCACCAACGCAAGCGCAAGTGGGCTAATGCGAACGATTGTGTCTCAACGACTTAGTTGAAAAATTGATATGCTGCAGTTAAATCATACTTTTTTAAACATGTCTTAGTAATACGATAGATATTTTACCGCTGATGAATGGTTTCAACATTTTTTACAAAAATGCAATTTAAAGTTTCACGAAGCGTTTCCCAATTTATAGATTGCAATCAATTTGTTTAACGATCTATTTATTTAAATCCAATACTAAAGTATGTATTAAGCACAAGTATTTTACATTTAAGAAAAGTAATCGATGTCTACATGAAAAAACTCCATTTGGAAATTATGTTTTCGATGTTCAGAACAAAAACTTTTTGTTTTATGATAACATAAAGGTGATTAATATTGTTTACAAACAATTATAGAGCTATAGGAGGCCAAACGAATTTTTTGCTATCAATTTGTTTTTATGTTCAATTTATTAATATGATAAGAGTACAAAAGTGGGTGGTAAATTAATTTTGCCAATATCTTTGAATGATTTAGAGTTATGGATAACAGGATGATTTACGTATAAACTTGTTATCATTGAATAAACAACATTTTTTTACTACTTGTTCTGACATATACAAATTGAACTAAAAGAAATGAGTAACAATACTGAGTTATAGTTTATTTGATAGTATGTGTTTTTACGATTTAATCAACAGTTTTTACCCACGACTCATAAGTAAATTGCCTATTTATTTATAAGTGTTAAATTATTGAGGAGTTGTGTTATAGTTTTATTTACTGCACTAGGGGAGTAAGTAGATAGAAACCTGTATTATTATGTTGGTTGCCTAAGTACTGTATACATTAAATTAAACCAACATTTTTTTCAACCATGATGTAACAGATTTTGCAGTGCGGCAGGCTGAGCCATTTGACAGTTGAATGTTATTAATAAGGCAATAATTTTTCTTGCAAAATATTTTTGTTGATACCATGATTAATGAAAATGAATTGTCCAACTCCTTGTGACAACATACCGGAAACTTTATCTTTTTATATACTTCTTCTGACATTTGACTAACTCTAGTTTGTCTAATGCCAAAACACAGCTTAAACTTAGATTCGTCACTCCAAATAACTGAATCGGTTAAAAAGTCTTTCAAGTCACCCCTTACCTGGGCCCAGTGGGAGGCCAATAAAGGACCAATAAATAAAGCCTTTTCGCCGACCCTGAATCTCTTTGACGTTAATCACAGCTGCAGTTTTTTTTGACTATAATAATCGTTTTTTTTTGTTTCTCTGTGAGAAATGGTTATTTCTTTAGTTTAAGTGAGGTTATAAATTAAGATAAGATACCTATTGCTTGTAAAAATTTACTGTATATAATTGATATCCATTTTTTTATTCTCTTCAAACAAATTTGGATTTAAAATTAGTTTAGCAACTGCTTGGGCCCATTTTACAGCCAATGTTCTACAAAAAGCTCAGCGGTCTTCAATTTTTGTATATATATATATATATTTTTTTATATATATATATATATATATATATATATATATATATATATATATATATATATATATGAACAGTAGTGGTGTTCCGGGTTTCAATCCGTTGGTTTTTTGTGTCTTCACGACGTTTCGCCAACATCTCAGCTGGCATTTTCAAGTGATGCTTCCTTTGCGGCTGCTAAACTTGGAACATTCCAAGTTTAGCAGCCGCAAAGGAAGCATCACTTGAAAATGCCAGCTGAGATGTTGGCAAAACGTCGTGAAGACACAAAAAACCAACGGATTGAAACCCGGAACACCACTACTGTTCATTCTACCATCCGTGAAACACTACATCATAACATATATATATATATATATATATATATATATATATATATATATATATATATAATTAGTAAAAGTGGTTATTGGGTAAACAGCAATATTTAACGTTAAATAAAACTCTTTAGAGTATTTTTAATCCAAGCTTTCGTAATTACTTTATTACATTATCAAGGAGCTACAAAATTAAGAGTGACAGAATGCAAGTAGAAATAAATTATAAATTATAAAGCTTGGATTAAAAATACTCTAAAGAGTTTTATTTAACGTTAAGTATTGCTGTTTACCCAATAACCACTTTTACTAATAATTAATTTTTCAGCAAATATTACTATTTAATTATATATATATATATATATATATATATATATATATATATATATGTTTTTGTTATAAAAATATATTTTTTACAGTTCCTTATATAATTAAATACACAAAGTTTAAGTAGCTTTTGTCCAAAAAGCTCTTTGATATAGGTTGCAAAAAGGATTTGTTAGATAAACTCCGCGAACCATATCTGAATTATATACTAATGTCTTAATATTTCATTAATTCCCTCTTCTTAACATGTTTTTTTTTAATATCTGCATGTGTTAATAAACAAGAATATATATTATTGTTAATTAATTGACAAAACGACATACCAAAGAAGGTTAATCGTATCCGTTGAATTTACAGTAGTATCTATAAAATAAATTTGGTCGTAAAATATATTTAAAAAAGAGTGTTAAAAATTCTTATAGAGAAAACAATAAAGAAAATTCGTACTCATTAAAACCAGTGTGTGAATCCAAAAGCATGTATTGTGTAGACGGGATATGGGCGAAACTGCAGGTCTTCTTCGACCGAATGATAATTAAACCGCAAATTGTAAATTTACTAAACACGCAAGTCTGCAGTTAAATTGCAAGTTTTCTACAATTAATTGCCCTGTATTGTTTCACGCACCTCCTATATTGAATCAACTTTTTAACCACTGCTTATTTTCTTTCTAATTGGCTGTAGAAATTGTATATATAGTCAATTTATTTTTACATTTTTCATTGACGTCTGTTTATAGATCTGATTTTAATAAAAATAATGCTTGTGTGTATCCATTTGATTTATTAAACTTTGTTTCTGGTTAGTATCGACTTTTAATATTCGGTTTAGTTATCATAATTCTGTTACTGGATATATCCGTCAAGAGTTCAGGAGTTTATTACTGAGAAGAAATTTGGGTAAAAACATTCGTTTTAAATCGTACAAATTAGGTACTTTAAAACAGCATTTCTGGCCCTCTTTTCCTTTGTCCGCGACTTCCTTTTTATCCACCAAGCCGTCTACCATTTTAGAGTTAGGCTTCTCAAGACTCCAACATTACGTGGCAGAAGTGTAGAATTGGCGGACATATCGATGACGATTTTTTAGCCAAAATTTTGGCCTTCTTTACTCTTGTCCGCCACCTCCTTTGTATCCACTAAGGTGACCACGTGTCGGGATTTCGAATCAATACCTTCCATATTATTGATGATAAATAAATCACATTACGGTTGAAGGTAAAATTTTGGCTCTAGCTTTTAGACCAATAGATCTTTGGCACTGGAGTATTTGCATCTTATTTGGAGCGTCAACCTACAAGGAACATTTTTAAAAAATTCAAAAGATTTCAAAGTACAAATTTATATGATGTCTTTATTGCTTAACTTTACAAGTTGTAAGATTGCTATATTGCCTGCTGCTATCATTCTTATATGTTATATAATGTTAGGTTATACAAATAAAGAATTATTTAATGGTCAAATTATAGTGCAATATAACAGTGAATAATGAAAACGTTAATAATAAAAAAATTCAAAAACCAAGCAATTGTTTACCTGTGTACTTAGCGTAACATGATAAAAATTATTTTTTAAATAAATAACACATACTGTTCACTAACCTCAAATTCTACAAACGTACTCAAAGTAATATGCAACAACTACTTTTATCACTTATAATCACTGAAAATAGTTAGTAAATCATTAAATTGTTAACAAATATCAGTTACTACGATATATTGTTTGAAAAAAAATTTGGAACATAATTAAAAAACAGCATTTCATACACAAATTATACCGATTTTTATTAACCATAATTTTTTACTATGTAAATTTATGGCTTTTTACTGTTTTTGTGTCTATTTATCGACAAAACTATCATTTAAGTGGGATTATAAAAAAATAGGTAAATAACAATAAACATTATGTAAATGTTAAAATGAGATACAACCCAAAAATTATTAGTTTACTAAACACCCATGGTTCCGATTTTCTAACCGAAAAACTTTAAGAGACTAGGCACAAAAAAGTGACTTAGAGTTTGATATTTTAATAGTAGATTTGGCAAATAATCTCTTTTAACGTTATGTAGTACATGTGCTTAAGGAGCAAGTCAGTCAGTGTCACATGCGACATGATTTGAATCAAGAGGATTACAAAGTAGACTAATTACTAATGCATCTGTAGCTGAAGTAGTTAGAGGTAAAAGGTAAAAGTTGCAGGTTCCAGCCGGATGTGATATTTTTTAGAATTCTCATTAGTGTTATTTTCTTGTATAATTTCTAAATGTCAAAAATAGTAACATATACTTTAACATATATGGTGGACTAAAATAGTATCACTAGACTTCTTAAAAGCATTTGATCAAGTGTGGAATGCAGCTCACTTGAACAAACTGCCTTCATACGGACTTTTGCCAAACCTTTGAAGATGGATATCCAACTATCTTTCTAACAGGCACATCCAAGTTACCGTAGATGGAAATTCCTCCAACCTTTACAAAAACAACTTTGGAGTTCTCAAGGATCGGCTCTAGCTTCTACTCTATTCCTTTTACACATTAATGATCTACTAGAAGCCACTAAGAACCTGATACACGGTTTTGCAGATGATAGCAACCTACACTGTAGTAAAGCGCTCTCGTATCTCTAGATATTCTGGAAGAGGACAGAAGATCAACAACTAGATTTGAGAATTGTAGACAAGTGCGGAAGAAATAATCTTGTTAATTTTAACGCTTCCAAGACAAAGACGTGTTGCGTATCCAATAAAACGCAAACATACGACTCATCCGTCACAACCAACGACCAGACACCAGTACCAACGACTCCATTACGCTAGTTGATCTAACGATCTCCCAGAACGAACATATTGCATTCATAGCAACTGCAGCAGGAAAGAAGTTTAGTTATTTTTTATAGCACGGAATTAATTCTCTCCATACAACCTAGCTACATTTTACAAAGACCAAATAAGACCTAATCTTGAATACTGCTCGCATGTATTAGGATCTGCGGCTCCGTCAAGGCTCAGAGTTCGTGATGCAATACAGAGAAGAGCAGTTCGAATAATAAACGGACCCCATTGTCCCACCGAAGATCAGTGTCCGATGTTTCCCTGTTTTACCGATAATTAAACGGATTTTGCTCAGAAGAACTCCACTCTATGGTGCCTCCTCTTGCCAGACCACCCAGAGCAGGGTAAAGTGCCAACTCCATGCACCCTTATACTGTTCAGTGCCAGACATCGGGAACGGACCGATTCGATCGTTCCTTCATCCCAAGGGTCTCCAGATTGTCGAACTCCTTAACTTCCCATGTCTTTCCCACTCGTCCAATGTTTTTTATGTGTTTTTGTTTTAGTTTTTGCAACTACACAAACCTGTATAAATGTCTCTAATTTCGATATTAACATATTAGTCCGGATTCCCACGTGCAAAAAAAGGCATAAAGAATAACCGGCTGAAACTTTCAGAATCGCTTAATTGCACTTAGACCTACAAACTTCCATAGCAACAATATCGAGGGATGGGGCGTTTTTTCTGCAGCAGCGCTCAAACGTGTCAAAGTTATGACCCTCCCCGGAGTGATGGATAACCGATTTATTTTTTGTGAATCAACAGTTTTTTTATTATTATTACATAATAAAACATGTGACCTACAAAAAGAGGAGGGCGTTTGGCGGGGCCTACGCGCTCAACATGCAATAATTACGACTGCCAACGAATTAACAAATAACCAGTTAACGCCCTCCTCTTTTGTAGGTCACATGTTTTATTATGTAATTATAATAATAAAAAACTGTTGATTCACAAAAAATAAATCGGTTATCCATTACTCCGGGGAGGGTCATAACTTTGACACGTTTGACCGCTGCTGCAGAAAAAACGCCCCATCCATCGATATTGTTGCTATGGAAGTTTGTAGGTCTAAGTGCAATTAAGCGATTCTAAAAGTTTCAGCCGGTTATTCTTTATGCCTTTTTTTCCACGTGGGAACCTGGACTATATATAATGGGATAAAAACTGCAATAAATTTAAAATGCTTTTCCCATACAATTCCAATGTTCCTCGTAATTTGGTTGTGAAGATATCAAGTTAAATAACAGGAAAAAACATATGTTGTGTAGAGCAATTGAATTTATTTGACATCTACCTATAAAGTCAAATAAAAAAAGTGGACTTATGGTAGTGTTAGTAAAGTGATAATAAATTCAATAAACAGCGCCGTAAACTCTTTTAGAAACAACATAAAAAATATATGGAGTATAAAAATGCAGTAAGCTGATAAAGCTTTGAATTGAATTAATGAGCACTTTAAAATATTAAGGCGTGATTTTATTGTAAGTAATTTGATGAGTCTTGATTAATGTTTTACAAACTGGGTGTGAGAAGCAGATTTGTATTTGATATATGTATTTATATTTTATCTAAGTTATTTTAATTCTTTAATTTAGTCTACCATAATACTTAAAACAAGAAGTAAGATAAATAGTTATAGATTATAATTACGATGCATCATTTTGATTTTGGTAGTTATTACAAAAATTACCAATATATAAATACTAAATTTTATTTGTTGCCATAAAATAATTTTGGCATCTATTTTTTATATTTTGATTACTTTACAGTTAATAAACAGTTCTGCGTATAATTCTTGTTAATTTCGTCATTGTCAAGAAAATGTTTATTTCTACCATATTTAAGATCAAAATTCTGAATTCCAAATACGGGGTTTGGTTGGAAATCAAAGAATTTTATTGTAAATGAATATATTTTATTAAAATAACCCAAAAGTCAACACAACACTCGTTCAAGCTAAATAAAAGGTTTCAAAAAGATTAAAAAAAATGAAAGAAAAATAAAAAAATTTCGATATGACAATACCTAATCCTTTTTGAAATTTGGGACATATTAGTATTACCCTGTATCAAATAGTAAAACTTTTAGAATATTTTTTTCACGAATGAGTAATTATAGATAACTGTGCTAGTACTATATTTATAACTAGCTGTACCCGCGACGTAGTTCGTGTAGCGTGTTGATTGTAAGGCACAATTCACACAGAACGGACGTCGGGCAGAGACGTGGCGCCGACTTTTGTCCCTTCGACGTCTCTCCTATGTAAACAAATGGTACAATACTCACAGAAGCGACTTGGCGCAGGCGGTCGCCCACCCGCCCACGCCACGTCTCTTCGGCGTCTCTCGTGGCGTACAAGAAAGGACGCGCCAGTTCCTCGCCACGTGTTTCTGTACTTTAATTAATTTAAAAATGCGGGATGATGTTGACTTCAATATACAATTTCGCAAAGAAGTTGGCAAATATCCTTGTATATATGATTTTAATCGTGCTGATTATTGTAATAGGAGTGCTCAAGACTTGGTCTGGCAGAAAATTGCTGATAAATTTTGAAACCGTTCTGGGTACATGTTTAATTCTCTTATCAGGTCGAATGTTCCACCAATTTTCTCCTTCTGCAGCCACAATGGATGAACCCAATATCTTCTTTTTGTTTTGTTCACATTAGCCAAATACACTATATCTAACATATCTTCATCATCTTTATCACTGCTTGAAAAAGACATGTTTTTCACAAAACCAACAGGTTAATGACGTCAATTCGCGCCACTGTCCTGCACCTCTGTGTGCATTGCATACGCCACGCTTCCGCCACGTCCGTGCCACGTCGAAGCCTCGCCTCTGCCCGACGTCCGTTCTGTGTGAATTGTGCCTTATATAAAAAATTTACCCCCGACATCGTTAAAGGTGTGGGGGGAAATTTTTTTAGATACTAGATGTTAAGCTGAAAGAAGACAAATACATCTGTGAAAACCGCATTCGAATCGGATCAGTAGTTTTAATGTGATGCTCGCACAAACATACAGACAGGCAGACAAAAAAATCTAACCACATTTGAGGGTTCTATATCGATGTAGTAACACCCCTCGCTGATTATTTTTTAAATATCTTTAATGTACAGAATTTTTATTTCTACAGATTTATTATATGTATAGATTATTTTTCACGCCCCCGCATGCCCCCTTGTGGGTGGAATTTTCTAAAATCCGTTCACAATGGACCTCAAAATTATAAATATAACTATTGTGCAAAGTTTGAAACCTGTAGGACTTATATTTTAAATTTTAATTTTTATTTTTTACGCCCCTGCAACTCCCCTGAGGGTGAAATTTCGTAAAATCAGTTTACAATTGACCTCAAACTTATAAAAATAACCATTTTGCAAAGTTTTAAAACTTTTGAACTCATAGATTTTAATTTTTTTTTCACTCTCCCGCAACACCCCCTGTGGGTGAAATTTTGTAAAATCCGTTGACAGTTAACGTCCAAATTAAAAAAATAACAATCTTGCAAAGTTTAAAAATTGTAGGACTTATAGATTCTAAATTTTATTTTTTTTTTCACGCCCCCGCAACTCCCCTTGTGGGTGAAATATTGTAAAATCCGTTCACAGTTAACCTCCAAATTATAAAAATAAGATGATTTCTGTATATCTTTAACCATTAATGTTGCACACGCGACGGAAGCTTAAAAAATGGAGTAACTTCTCCTGTTTTCCCACTGCTCTGCTCCTATTAATTGTAGCGTGATGAAAAGTATACTATAACCAGCACAGGAGTATAAAATAGTTATTTACGTAACGAGTTATGAAAAGTCCAATTTTGTTTAACGAGTGTGATGTTGCAGCAAGAGCGTAGCGAGTGCTGCAAATGAACACGAGTTAAACAAAATGGCGTTTTATAACGAGTTCCGTACAAGATTTTTTATAATTTTGACGAAATTCCATAATTAAAAAAAATCATAATTATCTAATAATAATTAAAAACAATACATCTAGTTCTCGTGTTTATTTTGCATTGACACCTTTCTAATGACAATTCTATTTAATACAGATATAATTAAAAGGTAAGTTTCTGATTTAAATATTAAGTATACTTATTTAATTTTTTGTTTAAAAATGTCTGCTTTTAAATATTTCTTTAGTAAAGTTAGTATAAAATAGTTCTTAGTTGTTTATATTTGCTTTATATTTTTCGTAACTTGTTTTGAAATGAAGTTTTCAAAACTAGTTACGTAAAGTTTTACTTTTCAAAACTAGTTATGAAAAGTAATGACTTTCAAAACTGACAGCAGTTTTGACAAATGTCACTTTACTTGTCAAAATTATAAAAAATAATTGTACCAAGTTTCGTTAAAATCCGTCGAGTAGTTTTTGTTTCTATAGCGGTTATACAGACAGACAGACAGACAGACAATAGTATATTGTAATACAAGTGTTACAATGACAGGTTTCGTAGTACGAGTGAAGATTGTGAAACGAACCGCGAAGCGGTGAGTTTTGCAAAGAACGAGTACTACAAACCGTCATTGTAATTCGAGTTTTACATACTATTTTTTATAATGAACTTTTTAAAGTATAAAAAAATAAATAAAATGAGAGTTTTTCGAAATATTTATTTATGTTGGCGATCTTGACACTTTTGACACTTGACAGTTTTAATGATTTTAAATTTGAATGTTTGTCAAATTTGAATAAAATATTTTGAATTTCGCAATATCGCTGATAATGTAGTTAATACAACATAATTCTTGATTTACTACCTGAACTCTTTCGTTGATAATCAGTGCAGTGCAACCAATTGTGTAAAACAAAAAGTTACCAAAAACAGTGTTACAATGAATCTATTTCGATACTGTTTTTAGTGTCGAAATAGAAACTTTGTGAACGTGAATTATAAAAAAATTTTACTGATGGCATTTTTGGTATCAGTATCGATCCCAATTTTGGAAATATATTTCATGTACAGAATTGACTTCTCCACAGATTTATTATAAGTAATATATAAATGCCAAGTGATGTGCTCTTTATACGGATATTATTAGATCTGCTATCTCATAACCTACTGTTTTTATAACATTTTCAATGCAATATTGTTTACTTTAATCCGTAGCAGTAATAAAAAAGGAATATACTACTATCCTCAAAAAATAGAATGTTTTGTCCACCAGTATTTTCACAAAAACATCCTGATCCGTCTTTTGTCAAGCGAAATCTAATCACTGCTGTCTAGACCGAAATAAAACCGAGAAGGACTATCCTTCTTACACTTTCAAGATAGAATATAGAACCGGACTGTAAGAAATTTTAAATGGGTTTGTTGATTTTTTCCTTTTTTTCGTATTTTCCATTTTTCTTAGGAGATGCTAGCAAGGATATATATTTGACTGACGTTGTGGTTTTTTGGCAACATTTAGTTCGTTTTTATAAACAAAGTGAAATATACTACTATCTTCAGATAATCGTAAATTCAACAGAATGAAGCGTAGTTATTATCCAAAGTTGACATCGTTTATTTGGATGTTTGTAAACGTCGTCTTAAAAGCTTTGCATTAGCAGTTTGTTTCTGTTGAATAAATCCTTTATCGATAAAGTTTGATGAGTACAATTTGGGAACTACAAGATCCTTCATTTCATGTTACTAAAATATAACTTATTTGTTTAATTGAGGCAAATATAAAGTAACCGGAAAATAATTTTGTATTTTATTCATATGAAACTAAAGTAGCCATAAAATCTGTCTATTGGTAAGTAAATTTGTTGATTGTTAGATTTCTTATCAAACATTTGCAAGTGGAACGTCTACACCCAATTTTCACTGTTTTACATGTATTTAAAATCATTTGCTGTAACCGGTAACTTTTTGCAGTTTACTCCTTAAGAATCGGTTTTTGATATAAAGCGCCGGGTATGAGAAAAATGTGAAGAGTGAAATCTACTAAACGAATGACATCGTTACGTTTTTGGTGCGCAACCTATCGTGCGCAACTTACTTCGTTACGTTTTTGTTGCACAACCTATCGTGCGCAACTTTCTAATTTGATGTAATCGTGGGTAGTGTGTACCCTTACTTGTCTATACTTTATATATGCTTTCTCTCACTCTTACTGATGGCAAAACACGATTTACTTATATTGCTGTTTTTTGTTATAAATATCAATAATTAAAATATTGTTATTGTAAAATTATAATATTCATAATTATATTTTGCTATAGTGAAGTGCAAGTATTTTTGAATTTACTATGGCAGAAAGGGGTGTAGATAGTATTGCCGGATTTTCTGAAAAACACGTGGCTGCCAGGTACGTTATAATTTATAATTCATGTATTATGTGTATGAGCATTTATGATTTGTATTTATTGAATGTATAATAATCATTAATAAAGTTGATATGATTATATATATGAGAACAACATACAATTAGATATTTAATCCAATATGAATTACCAAGCGTAACCACGTAAAATAGACATTTTCTAACCTAACCAAAAATTATTTTTTTCCGATATCTATAAATTCCTTAAGGTTATTATTATTTATTTTATTAATAATTTTTTGATATTAATAATTATAGTCAATAATTTGATAACATTATCAAAAAATTAGTTATAATTATTTCGGTTAATTTTAGTTAAATAAGCTTTTTTGCGTCTATTTGACCATCGTACTTTAGGAGTAAACTCCAGTCGTGCGTCGGAGCTGACACACACAATTTTTTTTCACCTCGTTTGACACTGTCATCAACTTCCATTATCAGATCATTAACACCTGCATCCAAAAAAATATTGTCCTGATTTTCAGTTTCTCGTGTAAGCCACTATCAAATAAAATAACAATAACATGAACAAAAATAAATAGCAGAGATTTTTCGAAAGCTCTGGTCGACGATATGAAGAAATAATACCATTTTCGTAGTAATGAAATCACTTTAACTTTCCATTTAACATGTTATAAAACATAAATTAGTGTTACAGGAAAAAGAAATAAGTTGCAATATTTAATATTTCCATAAATTGCAGTTTGATATAGGTCTTGTCTTTCTTAATATTTCTTTACTTTTTAGGATTGTATTAAATGCTTGTATTCAACGATTTTTTATCATTATTCTCGATTGTATTACTTTTTGTTTTCTTGTTTGGTTTATTTTTAAATACTATATTTAAATTGCTAGATATTACCACTTTTTTAAATTTATATGCTTTTTTATGCGATTTTAACATGTCTCTATCGTTAAATTATCCTTTTCATCTTGCTAATATTTCGTTTAACGCTTCTATTGGCCAGCTCTTTATTTATGCATTATATTGGTTTTTGTTGGTTACCTCTTTATTCATATACTATTTAATTTTTAATTTGTTTAAATTTTGCTGTTTGAGAATATATCAAATATTATCCATATCATCTGAGATACCATTTATGTGTAGATTAGCAAGGATCTATATTTTTTAAATTGGGATTTTATTGCTAAAATTAACAACAAATTGATATGTAGTAAATATCGTTTCAAGTAACTGAAAATTAAAAAAAAAATAACGAATCTTCTGTAAGTACGACCCTTATATAAAAGACCTTTCTATTGAAGAAGCAAGCCGCAAGCATAACAGAAACTGCTTATGCCTCTCTAAAGGGATGATTATAAAGGGAGAGCTTCCTTTTCAAGGGATTAAATATCACGTACAATGCTGCCTTTCGACCACTAGTCGCGATTTATTCCGATTTTCCTGGCCCATTTCGAATATATATCACACCCGGCCCTACATTTTTGATGTTACGGTGAACTAAATTATAAGGGTATACAGGTTGGTCAGTTTAATAAAACTAATGTAAAGAATATTGTTGCAACGTAACTACCATGTTAGAATTTACAATTTGTAAAGGAACACAGTAATATACCTATTCTTTACAAATAAATTTGTAGTTTGTTCGTTTTTAATAAATTTTAACAAATTTCTTCAGTTTTAAGAAATTTTATATTGGCCAACAACTACTGAAAGTGGTATATTCCGCAAACGAAAAAACAATTAAACAACCTCGACTTGTCTTCGTTTAAAGAAAAATTTTTCTGAACCATTGAACAATATACTTTTTCTGTAATAAATGCTGTTTAATGACCTATTGAAATACACATAGACATTTATTATTTCCGAAAAATTACATTTTTAATAAGAAGTTTGGAATGATTTTTTATATTATATGAAAAATAATACTCAAGTTAACAAGTTTAATTAAACACTATTTGTTATTTATGAAAGAACGCAATTTCATTAGAGTATTTGTGGCAGTCAAAAAGTAGATGCATTAAAGTTTCATATAAATTTTGATTGCAAACAGAGAAACTCTCGTTATTGTTGATTGAATAAATATAACCTTTAATATTAAATTTGATGTTGTATTTATTAAATAGTCGAAGTCGAAGCTGGGCAATTACTCTAATAGGATAAATATGTATTTTGAGTTCCAAATATCTTTGATGGGTAGAATCTGAAGTCATGTGGCTATAAATGGTTAAGTATAAAGATTGGTTCAGTTTATCTTTATCGCTTTCTGTTAATTTATATTTTAAATTTGCTGTAATGCTAGTTAGTAAAGCAGTTTATCACGCAGATTTCAAATTGTCTCCAAACTGTTTGCTCCAATTATATTTTGCCTCATTAGTGGTTTCTAAAGGCATATCTTTGGCAGCCTGTCCGCGTTCATTATCAGTACTTTGATTATCTTATTCAGCGAGTGGTTGAACACAAGATATGATACGTGTATCCTTCCAATTCCTAGACTTACAGCAAAACCAGCAGTATTTCTAATAGTAATAAAATTCTTTTAAAGAAAACGAATTGTATTCGTTTAGAATATCGGTATAAGCGGACGCCCAAATTGGTTTACAGTTTGTTACAATACTCACCACTAAGGAGTGAATAAAAAATTTATAGATGACCATGAGGAAATTTTTGTCTTACTCAAAATTGGTATTAGTACACCTATGGCTTGTTTAGCTTTCTCAGCTGTGCATAATTCCATTTATCTGACGAAAGAAGATGATGAAAAAGTAATACCACGGTAAACAAATTTGTTCACGACTTGAATATTATTCGACGTTTCCCGAGAAGAAACCATAATTTTGGTCTTATTAATACCAACCCAAAGAAAGTTTGCGTTGCTATATTTATTTAATACTTTCAGTTTTCTGCTGAGATCAACCTCTGAGTCAGCTATTACGGCGACATCATGTGCATAAAGAAACATGAGCAAATCACAATTATTATCAATATTAACGCCTTGCATATTTTTATCTTTGAAATACTTTTCAATGTCTGCAAGTAAAAAAGATTAAATAAGAGGAGACAGAGTGTCTCCTTGAAGAACTCCAGAAGTTATATCAACAGGCTGCGTAAGACCGTCTGTTGCAATAACCCCCATAGCGGGATTTTCATATATTTCTTTCATAACTGTTATCAGTTTACGACTTATTCCTAAATAATATAATTTTTGCCATAGTAGTGTGTGATTAAGCGGATCAATACCTCTCTTGTAATTTAAAAAGACGACAAATATTTTTTCTACAAGCATGCGTAACACAACACTTTCCCGCACGCATTTCAATTCAGAAAATATCTCTTTCCCGCACGGAGTGCGGGAAATACTTTTTCCCGCACGGCGTGCGGGAAAGAATTTTTCCCGCACGCATTTTTTTTTATTAATTAGAGATGTTTGCCGATAACCTTTTTGACAAATTATTGTATTATTATCTTTATCTTGTTGGACTACATACAAATAGTAAAAAAAATTAAGATTTTACATGAAAATAGGGGTTTTTAAAATGTTTGTTTTTAAATTTTTTTTAAAAAATCATAATTTATTAAATCACCCCTGTTAACCTTACTCAAAGCAACAACAAACTCACCTGTTTAAGTAGGGTTGCTATAGCTACATTCGTGTATTTATTGACACTATGAAAGATTTAATTGTCACAATCGCATCTTTTCAAATATCTAAATAATTTTCGAGGTGATTTTGCTTGTAGAAAAAATATTGATCCTAACTCTTGCGGAAATTAACTTTCCCGCACTTAACTGCTTGCCCGAACTCCGCTTCGCGTCGTTCGGGCATCGGCAGTTCGCGTGCGGGAAAGTATAACTTTCCGCACTTGTTAGGATAATAACTATTTCGATTTTGTAACTTTAAATGGTTCACCTATAGTTTGACTAACAGAAATACTATAAATCTGACATAGTGGAGCGTATCTAAAATAAATGTTGAATATTGCGAATAATAGACCAGAATATCTAGAACAATGTGTTATTTAAAATATTTATTTTAAATTAATATTATAATTTATTTTTGTTTAATATAATAACTTTCACTAATTATTTACATAAACAACTTATCGCCAAATGGAGTAAATAGTAGGTAGGTATATTACAATAGTTCGTGTATTGTATGGGTAATATTTTCTGTATTTAAATCTGCCAGATTTACTTGTTTATGCAATCGAAAAAATATATGTTTACTTTGTAAACAGCTAGATGTTTTTCAAAAAAGGCAGAAACGAAGCGACCTATACATGGCGTAATGATTGTTTTCTTTTTTGTAAATCTGAGGTTCAGCTATTTTGCAATTATCTGCATATTACATTATTTAGTTAAAATGATAACAATGAATTTATAAAATAACTGAATTTAAATGTGCATTTCCATGAGAGACCGATTCTGGGACTTCTGGCTATTAAACTAAAAATGAAAGTTTTGATAATTTGTCTAGTGTTGTTTCTAAAATAATAAATTTTAATCCATTCCTAATTCCAATTCTGTTTATATTTCTCGTGCAGAAGGCAAATTAAATGCTATTGAACTTAATATTTAGGTATTACTAATTGTTACTCATGTTGTAGTTTTTTATGTTTATTCTGCTTTTTTAATACTTTTTTCTAATTAATCCTACGGCCTAGTACCGGCGTGAACTTGGCAGTAAATTTTTCCGAAAATACCCGAATCTCATAATCAGAGGCGTCCCCTTATAAAATATAGTAAGATTACAGTAATTTACAATACAAATAAATTTATACAACGAATAATAATAAACTAATTTAAAAACAAAAAAAAAATATTAACAGTAAGTGAATATTATCGTTTCTACTAATTAGAAGAATATTTTTTTTAATTGAAAAAAATAGTGAAAAATATATAATATAATTATGCTTACTCTCCGAATCGTCCAACTGAACCATATTTTTGAATTTTTAAAAAAATACAGAACGCTATTAAAATCCAAATTAATTATAGCATTAAAAAAATCAAAGTTATATAAAGAAACTAAATATTAACGAGATTTTTTTCGAACCCTCCATGTGGTCCCAAATAATTATCAAAATTTTAAAAAGTTACTAAAATATAGATCGCGATTAGATTCCATTATTTATATAACAGTAAAAAAATCATAATAATATAAGAAAACATTTTTTTCGGATTCGTTCAAGAGATCCAAAATAATTTACAAAATTTTAAAAAACAAAAAAATATATAGAGCGCGATTCCGGATTTGGTAGAGCATTTAAAAAATCATATTCACAAAAGAAAACTTTGGTATTAGCAAAATTTTCTTCCAACCTCTCCAAGAGGTCCAAAATAAATTTAAAAAAGTAATAAGCACAATTTACAAAAAGAACTTTTTATAATAGAAAGTTTTTTTACTGATTTATAGGTCATATTTTGTGTCATCTCAACAATGCACAGCATCCCTGATTTTGCAAAAATATTAAGTCATACAACGCTGTGATTGATCATAGAGAAGATTGTTTCCTTGTTAACAAAATCAAGGGTAGTTGTATCTAAAAACTTTCTAAAACAGTTTATTTTATTACCAGTTAAAATAATAATTACTGTTTTCACATGTAAGAACAAAAAAAAAAGAAAAAAAAAACTTCTCTGTCGCGTAATCGATCCCATTATGATAACATAACAGAACTGTCACAAGTGGACTGATCCGCCGCCCAACCAACTACGCTACGAACGATTTATTTAATAACTTTCAAAATAATATTATGTATACACAACTTAGATCATGTTTAATATCAATTCGGTATAAATTTCGAAATCTATGTATATGCCTAAACACACTTGAAACATGCATTGTCATCCAGTTCTTAGCTATCCTGAAAATTTCAGAGCTCTAGGTAGTCGGGAAATAGGTTTAAATTCGATTACAAATTCCACGGAATGACACAGAGACACAGAACACGGCGAAAATATAAAAAACTTTCTAAAAAGAATATAGCGCGATTAGATTCCGGATGTAGTATAGCATTAAAAACAAAACTCTCGTATATAGAAAATTTTGAACCTATTGGATTGGTCATAAGAAAATTGTTATAATTATAGTTATAGCATTAGATTAAAAAATAATGCGTGATAATTTCTTGAACCGATGAGAGTATTGTCGATGTACATAATTTTAGTAATTTGATTTTCATTCATTGTCGAAAAATTTTGTACGAAATGTCAGAACATAAAATTTGTAAGAATAGTACTTCAGTATTAACATACACCAAGATCTTAGTAACTACATAATAATTGAGTGATTTGTATTTTTAATAGTACATTACGTAACAAGTTGGAAAGCAGGTGATCCCATCACGAGTGCGTTTGTCGCGTGAGCCGAAGGCGAACGCGATAAAAAGCACGAGTTGCGTATTCTATTTTTCATCACTCCGTGAGGAAAGCTCTTGAATTTGCCTAAAATAAAAGAAAAGAAGATAATAAAAGTAGTATTAGGTCTGATCCGCGTGCACGGCGAAGGCGCTGAAGAAGGGTTGGGGGAGGCGGAACCCCCATTAAAACAAAAATTTTTAGAGTTAAGAAATTATAAGATTTTTATTAAAAAAAAACACTGTTTTATTACAAAATTATGTATAGTTATGAATCTTTGTTAAATACGTTAAATGTAATATTTGAATTCCTTAGACACATTTTTTTTATTCAACTTAAGTATATTAGATAATAATTAAGAATCAACAAAATCTTTATTTAGTAATGATACGTTTGATTGATTATATCGTGGTGCATTTACAACCGCGTTATCAGATGCAAAACTATTAGAAAATTCACTTTCTTTCTCATTTATTTTTGGTTGGGAAACACTTATCAACTCTGTTTCGAGTGATGAAAAAAACGTTTCTGAATAACTATAAATATTACTGTTTGTCAATTTTTTTTTAATCCAAAAAAATAAATTTCTACTTTTATAATTCAAATATTAGTCCCATACCTAAAGGACTGTAAGAACAAGAACTAGATGTCTGTTTGAGTTTTTTTAATAATTACAAAAGAAAACAATTAGCACTTATACGCCTAATTGACGAAAGCTAAACTTTTCATTAAGCTGTCTTAAATCATTTTTGAAGGGTTTTCGAATTTTTGTACTTTCCTTTCTTGCCATTTTTAAATTTTTCATGTTTTTCTTATAAGTATCTCAATATTCTTTATAAACATATATGTAGAAGTCTAAATATTCAATAATACGGAGGTTATGCTATGAACTGGTATGACTGTTCTCCTACCGAGGAAGTGGGATACATTCCATGAAAACTTTTTTTCAGCACATCAAAAGATAAATTGATAGAGGCTGTAATCCGAATATGGTTTCGGGATTCACAAATCAGAGTAAACTGTACAAAAAATTGTTGACTCGATGCCAAAACGTTTTTAAAAAGTAAAGGGAGGACATATTTTATATTAAAACAATGTTTATTATATTGGTTATACTATTATGTTTGTCTAAGAAATAAATGTTGATTTTCTGAATTTTACACCTGTGTTCATAATAATTTGCACAGTATTGTAAAAAGAGACATAAAGCAAATACTTTCTAGTTAAGTTGAACTGAATTCATTAAAGTTAAGCATTTATCATTAGATAGAAACAATCATTGGTTTTATTATATATAGTCCAGGGAAGTTAGGAAAAATAGCGGAAATTTGGACATCCAGCAGATATCGAGATGCGATTTTCTGCATTGTGTTCAGGAAGGTCCCAGGAAAAAAGTCTACAACGTCTGGTTAGGCGCATTTTTGAAAAATACCTTCTGGGCCGGAAAATGCATTTTCCAACTGCATCATTCCTTGCACCTTTATAGGAACGACTGGTAACTCGGAAAAATCGCTCGGAAATCGTTACTTGGGGGTTTCGGGACTGCCAAACTCGAAAATTAGAATTAGCCGTGGTTGTACGGGGGTTGCTCTGTGGGGGTGCGCAGGGGGTAGATTGGGGGAGAAATGGCAGCCTTTATAAAAAGCACTCCAAACTCGTTACTTGGGGGTTTTCGGGGATGAAGAATTCAATTATTGCATTGTAATCACCTAAAGGCGCTTGGGGGCGGCTCTGCGGGGGCATCCGGGGGGACCTTCTCGGGAAGAAATTGCATAGTCCATGACTAAGTAAGTCGCAGACTGTCAACCAGGAAGCAACTTCTGAAGATGCCAACCGCTCGTGTTGGCGAAACGTCAAGTCAGCAAGACAATCGACGCCGGCCTAATAGCCCAAAAACCATTGATACAATAGACAATGGCCGCGAAAGCCTCTCACAGTTTATTTAATTTTCACCATTATTAATTGTTTTATTTATTTATTCTAAAATTTATATTCGACATAAAATAATAAACTATGAACGTAATTTAACTCTTATTATTATATAATACGTTTGTAAAACAGATAAAATTATTATAAAATAATATAAATGGAAGCGACAGAAATATCATAAAAATACACTTCATTCGCTATTTATTTAATCAATGTTAAATAACACATCCGACATCGCAAAACGCGCTAATTAATTTTATTTATTAAAATAATGTTCGTTATCTAGGCAATGAACCAATTTTTTTAAAATAATGTTATTACTCTGTTGACAAATTGTTATTGGAGGGTTGCAACATTTTTGATAACATTACACTGATAAAACAATATTAATCGCATATACTTTATACGATATCAATTGAAACGGAACATATTATATAGTAGGATGACGATAATGGTAAAATTTCCGAAGCAGCAACAAGTTATGTTAGACCTCGAAAGCTTCGGAAGGTAATAATACACCAATGCCAAGATAAGCCACATTTAAAAAAGGTTATAAGGTAAGTAGTGGGTATTTAGCAAAATTAGGCGAAGTGTACTGTTCAATATTTAATTCTACAATATTTCGTTAAATTTTTTAACATCTTTAGGGTGTTACTATAATTGTTACAATTAGTTAAAACAATAACTTATTTTGTTCTGATAATATTTAACTGACTCTTGTGAGGATGAAGCCAACGATAGAATTTGAAGGAAATAAAATATGGAAACAATCACCATAGTGTGTCAGACAAAGATCTGTAGTTGATACTATTTGCAAAACTTGACAGGAGGAAAATCAATTGGAAACACTTGCAAACGGCAAAAAACAGATTTTGGATAGGCCGCCATCGCCATGTAGGATCGAAAGAGAGACATTACTAATTTGTTTTTTTTTTGAAGTTATACTTCTATTCGAACACCCTGTAGAAAAAGATTGTGTATAGTTAAATGGGAAAAATCATTACATATGTAATGGTGTGAGTAAGAGAGAGACAGAAACACTTATAAGGTATATTGGTCGGTAAAAACAAAGATAAAATATATACCACATGTTATTAGTCATAACTATAAGTCCTTTGAATACCGTTTAAACATTCAGTACATTGAAAAGGGATAGATATACAAAAAACAGTCTGAACTAATGTATGAATATCATAGTGACGGACCACATGATTATTTGACAGATTATTTTATAATTCTGCCACGTAAGTATACATATAAAGTTTAGCATTTTATATTAATAATAATATTCAGTAATGAGTATTGTATTGTATTTTACAAATTGTGGAGGAAATAAAGCACCAAAACCTCCGAATTTTGTAAAGTAAGATGGATCGGAATGCGTTTTTTTTGCATTGGATTCGTTAAAGTATCAGGAAATTTGTCGCTATATTTATTAATGTAAAAATGGAAATTGCATTTCTGCATTCAAAAAGTACATTCAGACAATAGAGAGAAAACTTACAACTCGGTAAGTATTGCTGAAAATGGGTTTAATTTATATACTCGGGGTTTTTGGAGTCGCTGAACACTAATATCACGATAGTAAAAGTCTCCGCGGCACTTGGTGTCTAGGGTATTTACCTCTTCTCCTGGGGTTTTATGTAAATTCTGTATTAAATCAGTGCACACTTGGTACTCGGTGGTTTTTTTGAGTCGCTAAATACGATTATAATATAATGTGCACACGGTACTAGGAGGTTTTTGGAGTCGCTTACTACGAATATGATATAGAAGTATAACTTCTGCCGGCAGTCCCACTGACTGCCACACCAGTTTTTTTTTTTTTTCGAAAAATGACAGGAGTGTGGTCAATAATAATGATATATGTAACGAACTTTATAGGTATAGGCCAACTTGTACAGAAGATCATTTTTTTGAAACCATAATAATGACAGAAAGAGAAAGTTAGGTTACTCTGGGCACCCGGTAGTTCGAGGCCCATCTCAAGGATATTCGTATTTAGCGACCTCGAAAACCACCGAGTAACAAAATTGAACTCATTTCTGTCAAAATTTTCAGAGTTGCATGTTTTTCTTTCTATATACTTTGAGAAGCACTATAGAAAAACAATTTTCATTTTACCATCTTGAATTTTGTTCACAAAGTTTCCTGACGCTTTTAAGAATTGAATGCAAGTTGTTTGATTGCGATTAATCTTACGGTGGAAAATTGGTAGATAGGTTTTGTGCATCTTTGCATAGGAGTGTGAACACAGATGTTAACACGGAACAATTTTAAACAAAAGTATTATTTATTTCTTTTTGTTTTTGAAAAATATAGAATATCTGCATACAATGTCAAGCTTTTTTCATCATAAAAGTTGAAACTATAAGACGATAGAAAAAAACTTGTTTGTCGTGTGACCATTAGTGTTTCTTAAAATTATAGTTGGAAAACAAATTTTCACGAGTTTTTAAAATTTTCTATCATAATTATCAATTTTACACATTTTTATGTATTTAAATAAACTATTAATACAACTAGGTTTTCGGTATTTCATTAGCAGTGATTATTTTAAACTTATACTTATTAAGAAAAGTATAGAGCGCTTTTATCTACAATAAATATAGGGAGTACTTCATGGTGGCCTAGTCCTTAGGGCATAAACGTGCCTTTTCTTCTAGTTAATCATTTAAATTAGTATAATGATCCTCAAAGTGGTCGTCGGAATCACGTTCCATGAATCAAGCATTATACCTATGTTAATGCTCTTTATAAGGCCAGTCAACCACAGACCTCGAATTTTTTTAATTTTTTTTGTACCTTATAAACAGGTAGCAAATAAGTTTGTTGCATGTTGCATAATGGTTTATATGCACATTTAAGCATTGGAGTATACGGTAATAATTATATATGCACAAATCTAGGTTATGTACCTGAAGATTGATACCATTGCGCAAGATATATAACGATTGTATTATTTTTCATCTTTTTGTTATAAGACTGTCAAAAACGCTCCGTTCGTTATATATAGAATTTGAAAATTATTTTGAAGGAGCTAATAAATTTAATAAATTTTTTAATGAAAAAGCCAGAAACTTAGTTAAGGATAAACTTCCTAAAAGCAGTGAGTATGTATGCAAAATCGATTACAACAAGCACACATTTTTATTTAAAGAAATTACAATTTCACATCTTAATGAAATCGCAAAAGGGTTTGATACTAAAAGAAGTTCTGGTTATGAAGAGGTTTCAATTTATATTTTAAAACAATGTTTTGAATATATTTGTAAACCTTTATGTCATATTATAAATGCTTCTCTTCAGGAAGGACATTTTCCTTCACATTTGAAATTTGCAATCATCAAACCTTGTTTAAAGAAAGGCCATCCAGACTCTTTTGAAAACTATAGACCGGTTAGCTTGTTTAGCTCCTTTTCAAAATTTTTTGAAAAGTTTGTCTACAATCAAGTTTTAGAATTCTTTAAAGAACACAAACTCCTCAGTAATGGTCAGCATGGTTTCATTAGTGGTCGCAGTATTAAAACAGCACTTTTTGAATTAACGAATCAGATCTATAATTCTGGGAATAATTGTGGGAATGTCACTTGTGGAATATTCCTGGATATATCGAGCGCTTTTGATTGCATTGATTGTGAAATTCTTGTCACAAAGATCAATAGGTATGTTATTCGAGATACAGAGCTAAACTGGTTCAAAAGTTATATGCTAGAAAGAAAACATGCGTTAAAAATAAAAAACCAAGAGACCAATGAGTTCCTGCAATTGGAAGCTCTTGAGATATCCTTAGGAGTCCCTCAGGGAAGCATTTTGGGGCCTTTGATACTTATAATATATATAAATGACTTTTTAGCGATTTCCAAAGAAAGACAAACAAATTATGCCGATGATAGCACAGCTATCCTTTCAGCCTATGACTACCCTGAACTGATATCAATGGGCTCCAATCTGATGGAGCAAATTGGGGATTGGTTTGCAAATTCTAGACTGGTTTTAAACGAAGATAAAACAAATGCAATATACTTCAGAATCAGGGGATATAAGATTCCTGAATATGTTACTTTAAATCAGCAAGTCATTCGTTTATCTGATAATATAAAATGCCTAGGAATTGTAATAAACCAATCACTAAAATTTAACCATCATTTAAATTTCATAAGTAATAAACTTATACAAACTTGTTATGGGTTACAAGTGCTATCTAAATACACTGAGGAAAACATTTCGAAAACTTTTTATTTTTCTAATTTCTACTCCATAGCTAAATATGGCATTATTTTTTGGGGTGGTAGTACAGAAGCTGAAAATATATTTAAAATTCAAAAAAGAGCTATGAGGATAATGATGGGCATTGGTCCAAGAGAGACATGTAGAGGTCACTTTAAAATAATGCATCTTCTAACAATACCTGCAATTTACATATACGAGTGCATTAAATTTGTGTTCAATAACAGACACTATTTTAAAGAATTTTATCCCACGCACAATTACGACACTATACTCTATTTAAAAACTAGGAGGAGCGATTTGAATTTAAGTTGGCAACACTCGCGTTTGTTTATTGGTTAATTTGGAGTCAAGTTTACACTATAAAAATTTGCCACTTACATTTATTAAGTAATTTGTGACATTTATAGGTTATGTTTTAAAAGTGTGAAATATTTATAATGGTGACTTTTGTTAATTAATTTCTTTTTTTAATATAATTATTGTAAGTTTACTTTGTGACCATCTTAGACCATATATAAAGTGTCCATAAACATTTATTTTCATTTTATTTAAATGAAAGAAATGTATTTAAATTTGCCGCCTTGTAAATTTTCTAGTAACTTATTTGGCTGTAAGTCTGGCTTTTCAAATCACTTCTCCTAGTTTTTAAATGAAGTATAGGTTTACATTAAACTACAATATGCCTTTACATCGTCTTTCTTGCACTGAGAAAGGAGCTCTATATTTCTGTATCAAAATTTATAATAATCTTAATGTACCACTTAAGGGAAGTCTAGATTTTAATAAAATAAAAAACCAGTTAAAAAATATACTACTCGACCTAGAACCCTATACCGTGAATGACTTCTTACAATAATTTCCAACAGTTGTTATGTATTTTCATCTGTGATTGTTGACTAGCTTGTACATTTCTGTAGTGTTATAAGTGCAATAAATTTACTATTTACTACTACTATAAAGTCTGGAAACAATACCTAATTAATAATAAAAAGTTGTTTTTGAAATTTTTTAAAGTATGCAAACAAGAATATAAAAAAATACCAAAATCCACTGTTCCGGTCTTCTACCCGATTAAAAATATAAAAATATAACACAGGGTTAAAAAAATGACTTAGAGTTCGATGTTTCAATTGTCATTTGAAGAAATCTCTCTCTTATTAACGACATCTTATATGTGCTTAAGGGGAAGGTGAGTAAGTGTTACATGTGGCATGAGTTGAATTTAGCTTAGTTGTTAAAACGGCACCGCGTAGATGCAAAAGTTGCAGGTTTAAGTCCTGCTGAATGCGACATTTTTTTAATTATTTCTTAATGGCATTTAATATATTCTTGTTTGAATACTTTCTAAAATTTTAAACAATTTAAAAGAATTAAATTATCTTGTTAGAGCTGTCTTCTTATTAATTTATGTTTTTTCGTTATGTAAAATATGCCGCAAACAAGTTTGATAACAAAAAAATCTTTTCCTACAATTTCACAAAATACAATAAAAAGTATCTAAAATAAAACAAAAACGTTCAATAACTGGTGTGGCCTTCTCAAGTGTTTAGGATCGCCACACCTTCAATTTATACTTACATTACATGAACAAGTTTATTTTACTCAATTGCAGCTTCAACAAGAAACTGAATCAGATTTTATTCTTGTTTAGTTAGACTGTCTGGAAATTTGACCAGCTGATCAACATCAACATTATTTTTAAATAGAAAACTTAGTTAAGTGACATGAAGACCATTACTACAATGCTTTAGAAGAAATTCTTCACCATCAGCTAGTTTATAAGAAAGCCCAGCCTGGGCGATATCTACCTGATGTGTTTTTGAATACTAACTTTATTAACAATACGATAATAATACCTACAGACTTTATGAGCTTCTTTTGGTTCCAAGTTCTCGCAAACATTTTAATCTTCTTTAATCTATAAAGACAAAATCAAGAGTGGGCTGTTACTAGAATTACAGACCATTGTTTATTAGTCCCATAAGCTGATATAATTCTAGCAGTTCTATTTCCGTTTTCTAATAAAGCCACTTCAGATGGATGTCGGGCATGACTATCTATAAGTATTATGTATTCGGTTACTATCTCGTTAGCAGTAAGATTTTTTACTCTGTTGCCGTGAAAAGCGATAAAATGGGATTAATTTAGAGTTGTAAGTCTTTGTCGATCTAAAAGGCTGTTTACAGTACTGTGTCTAGTTAAATGAAACTGCTTGTTGGCTAGCGCTCCCTTTAAGTATTCCGATCACTCTTAAAAAATATTTCTCTGTCTTCTAGCTATGATTTCCACCTTGAAATTTATAGTGTTTATAGATATAAAACTTTTTTATGCTAATTAGACTTTTTTAGACAATCTCGAAAACGTTTTTGGTAAACCTCTATTTCACTTAAAGTTTAAAGGTTTGAAACGTTGTACATTATGTACATAAACTTCTTTAACGCTCTTGGGGTACGCTCCATTCTTCTGCGTTTGCGTTTGCGTTTGTCCAAATATCCACATTTAAAAATATTTTTATGAACCAGGCTAATAAAACTGTGACCTTTTATTTAATTTAACTGTTTTGACTTGTAAAAGCCATCTTTATTTTTAATTTCTCTGTAACCTTTACCATAGTATATAACTAATTAGTTACTTGATCTGCTTATGCTAATGCATTTGTGCCGTTTATGGTATGTGTAGATAACCTAGGTATTTTTTATAAGTTGGGACATTAAGTACAGAAAATTTGAAGATTATCAGAGAAAAATAGTAAACATCTTAATTATTTAGGTCAATAAAATGATGAATTATGCATTATTTATAAAAGCTGATGGCAATTTATCGCACCTAATTAATTCAAATCTGTTGACCTATCGTCGTATAGATAACTAATGTTTACATTTAAAACTTTATTAGACACTCATAAAATTTATTTTGTATTTTCAAATATTTTGACAACCTTTTCGATAACAAATAAATTAATTGACGTTATGAAATTAATTATGTTTGTGTGCCTTGATTGCAGTATGACTTCGAACTTGAGTATTGGATAATAGTCCATTGAAAAGTTACATTTGGGGTTGCGTTTTTTAGAGGACGCAATTTTATTTTCTAGAAGTGTAGAGGGGGTCAGTGTAAAGCTAAAACCAAATTTGTGGGGTCGCCACCCTTGTCCAACGGCCGCTATCTTGAAAATAGGGGTTGAAATGGTTTTTACATGTATCTCTTAAACTATTTATCTGGTAAAAAAAATTTATTAACATTTTTTGTTGCAAATTAGATTCTCTACAACTTTGATCCAGTAACTTTTTCTCGTAGAACTGTAAATAAAAAAGTTATAAGCGAAAATGTTTATAAATTCGAGAAAAAAAATGATGACACATTATTAGTACACACTTACAATATACTCGTATGTATATTTAAGAGTAATGAAAAATAGAACTCACTTCGGAGCGCTGTAAAACCTTAGCTGTTGACTTAATGAAAAAATGTTGCTATTAAAAGTTGTTCCTCAAAAGACGATCTACAAAAATGGTATTATACCATTTTTTCGTAAAATGATAAATAAAAAAGTTATATCGAAAAAATATTTTTTTTCTCGAATTTCTGAACATTTTCGCTTATAACTTTTTTATTTATAGTTCTACGAGAAAAAGTTACTAAACCAAAGTTGTAGAGAATCTAATTTGCAACAAAAAATGTTAAAAATTTTTTTTTACTAGATAAATAGTTTAAGAGATATGTACATGTAAAAACCATTTCAACCCCTATTTTCAAGATGGCGGCCGTTGGCCAAGGGTGGCGACCCCACAAACTTGGTTTTAGCTTTACACTGACCCACCCTACACTTCTAAAAAATAAAATTGCGTCCTCTAAAAAACGCAAGGTTAGGCCTAAAAAATGTAACATTTCAATGGACTATAATGACATTTAACATATGGGAGTTGGTACTGATTTTTATAATTGGTTGTAAAAGTGTTATGTAAACTTAAAAATATAAACCTTGTAACGTTAAAACATCCTAAAAGGGTTCATTTCCCTAGCGGGCTTAATTAAGTCGTGGGTTACCTTTAAATAGTATTAAGTCTCCCCCAAACATGTAATTAAGGGCACCAAATTACAAAATCCACAAATTATACTAAAACATCCGTTTTAAATAATTTATTACAAATTTAATTATCTCAAAATAAATTATTTAAATAAAAAGAAAATTAAAAACTTAAATATTATATCAAAAGAAAATTAAATATTTTGATTAAAGCAATAATAATTATTCTCTTATCTCTTTAATGGAAGTCTTCACAATCTCTTGAATCAACTCATTCTATAGGGATGATTTTTCTGTCAGATTTTAAAATTCGGGAAGAAATAACTTACTTTTTTTAATCTTTTTCTCTAAAAATTTACTTATAGTTTGTTAACTCGGATGGACCTTTTCGAATAAATTTGGAACTACTTTATATATATATATATATATATATATATATATATATATATATATATATATATATATATATATATATATATATATATATATATATATATATATATATATATATATATTGATATGGATCTTTCTTTATGGTGTACGTTCCTTCAATGGAATTTTGGAACGTAGTCCATTATTTGTAAATTGGTTAGAATACAAAAAAATCTATTTTGATTTGTCAATTCATTCTTTATTTACAAGCCACTTGTAGTTGACTTGTATTTTCTGACAATAGAAAAAACCGAATATCGTGCAGTGATAAAATTCTTTTTTTAGAGGGATTATCAGCCACAGAAATTTAAACATAAATGATAAAACTGGTAAAGGAATCTTTTCTTTCATTTCCAACTGTCAATCGATGGGTTTTAAAGTTTAAACGTGGTCGTACACGCGTCGAATATGAATCACGTACTGGACGTCCAGAAAGTGCAACAACACCAGAAATTATTAAGCGAGTTTATGATATTGTTTGTGAAAATTTTAATTTTGACCTTGGGTAAAATTGGCAATACCGTAGGGACTCGTATTTTACAGGAAGAATTACATATGAAAAACATACTTGGGAAGTCGAAACAAATCCGTCGTGGAAAGCGTTATTCGTCGAATGCAGCCGAAGAACAATATTTTTGAGAGCTTCCGAAAAATCATTACAGACATGGTATAAAATTACTGGAGGCACATTAGAATAAGTGTGTTTAAGCTCAAGAAGATTATATTGAAAAAAAAAATACACATTTTTTCATTTTAGCTTTCAAAAACTTTCAACAACCTGTAGTTAATCTGTTTTACCTAAGGATACATATTACCTTAGTGCAAACTTTCCGTAAAACTTTTTTAGTATAATTTTGAGCCTCAAAAAGATATAAAGGTATATATCCCTGTTAGAATTGGATATTATTGTAATGAATTGCAGGTTCGTTTAACTATGTTTGAAAAAACAATAATATCTGCGGTTGTGATATTTGAAAAAATAAGCCAAGATCGAGATTTCTGAACAACTGAAAACAGTTGCTTTATTTAAAATTAATATACTACACGACCTTTTAAATGACTTTTGTTTCAAATCTGACCTATTTTTCCAATTTTATTTCCGTAAGTTAAATATTGACATCAAACACCAATATCAGTGTTTTATTACTGGAACAGATAAAAATATTTCAAAATTTTTGTGATTTGATTCCAAGGTGAGTATAGAAAATATAAAGCTTCGAGTTTTACTGCATGTATACTTAAAATTAAATAGTTTGTCACAGTTCTTAGAAAAATTTACGGTCAATTAGATTTCAAAAATATTTAAATTAATAATTGTTTATGATATTTACATACTAATACATAATGCTTATTTTGCAAAATTAGACGCAGTTAAATTATATGATTAAGTTTATTAATTATTTTATGTATATCTTATTTAAAAAATACATATAGTTTTAACAGGAAATGCCACATTGTAAAGTGAATTGATTCTGAGAATCATACATTATTATAATACGAAATAGGATAAAATATATTAATTTGATATACCCTAAATACGATCTGTGACGAAACTGACGCTGCTGTAAAAAAAGTGCGCATGCGCCAAACGCTATAAACCTACAACTTTTATCGTAAACTCTTCTCTACCGAAAATAGTTTCCAGTATAGCTTAAAACACGCAAACGGTTTTGAAAAGATATTGGAAGAAAGATAGGCAAGGTGGGTCTAAAGTTGATATGAGAGCTATTATAGTAACAAGGAAAGCTACAAAAGAGGATAAACGTAACGAATTAAACCGGACTGGGACCCATTATAAGAAGAAGACAGACAATCTGTATATTATTATAAAAAACATGGTTTCCATAATAATCTCACGGTCAATGTCTTGACAAAAAAAAAAGAAATAAATTCGAATGTTTGACTGTACAGACAAAGAGTTTTTCTTGAGCCTACAAAATCTCATTGTCACACTACAATATAATTTTTTGGTGTGTGGATTTAGCACTTTCTTTCCATTCTTTTCTGAATTTCTTTTTGTCCCTCTGCATCTGTAAGCTAATCTAATTTAATCTAAGTAAACCTTGCATGGTCTCTCCTGTGGAGTCCCATGTTTTAAGCACTGCTTCCTATGGGAATATTGTGACCAGGTTAGGCACCAAGAGTCCTTACATGCACCCGATGCGTGCAGGACTCTAGTTTGTTCAGCTGAAAATCAACACCACGCTTCAGGTAGGCTTGAATCCAGGTGTCCCAAGTTCCTTGAGTTACTGTTGCCACAGGGCTTTATAAGAGATTTGAGTCCTGTGACTAGCTCCTCAAGGTGGTGATAGGATTAACGGTTCGTGTCACCGAAGATGAGAAACCGTTTATAGTCCAAGGCCTCACACTCGAATAGAATGTGAGTTGCCGTCTCATCGTCCATGGCGCAAAATCGGCACGAGGTGGGTTCCTATGTCAGAATCCACATCCTTCGACGGTGTAGTCTGAATGGTTCATGCCCAGTGAGCAGGCCCACCAGTACTCTTATCTGACTCCTGCCAAGATTCAGTATGTCAGACGTCAGTTTTTTGGAGTAGCCTTTGAGCGTCAGCTTCGAGTGCCCCCGCCCTACAGTATTACTCCAATGTTTGGTCGACTCTTCCCAGATCCAGTTCTTGACTTTGGTCCTTACCCAGGCTGTAGGCAGTCCCAATACAGGTTCTGGACCAATGAATCGTGTATCCGCTCCCTTCTTGGCCAGAAGGTCCGCGGTCTGCATCTGTAAACTGCTTCTTTCTATTCTATTCCTATCTCCACTGGTCCATGTCCAATAAATTTCTCTTATGTGATACTTTTATATTTTACTTTACATATTATTCATTTTTTTTTTATCTTTTTATTTTAATTTATATTTTGATATTTTTTACTGTTTTTATACAGTTTTTAAATAATTTACAATTTTATTTTTTAAGTGACATCTTTTGTCAATTCTATTAATGACACTCCAATCGATTTTCGGAGTGGGGAAAAGTGAGGATTTTGTGTGCTAAAATTTAGACCCGCTTTAGTTTGTTAAAAAAGTAATAAAGCGACTATAAAACAAAATAGTTTTATAATTTACAATTTATACCGCTGCTACTGTATGCTTAACGACAAACTGAGTAGAGTGTTAATGCGATTTTTTGAGAAGGTTAGTAAATATCAAATTTTCTAAATATGCTAGATATTAAAAGTAAAATTTTTGAATTACTTGTTTTCCAAATGTTCAATTAGTTTTTTATTTTAACAATTTATTAACAGATCTACAAAGAATATATTGTATATTTTATATTTTAATTTATCACAGTATTTAAAGCAAACAATTGTTGTTCAGTTATGTATATAATGATAAAAGCTATTTTCACCATGATGTAAAATTGATTTGGTCCTTGAACTGTAAATAAATAGTGTGGGTGGGGTTCAAATATTACTATATAATAGTTAATGGCTCTCCCCGTCAACTTTGTCATCACATATATGCTAGATATATAGTGGCATTTCATTTAACCATCCCCTGGCAATTTTCCAGAAAATGGCAACCGATCATCTAGGAAATAATAAACAACGGACATCTGTGTTCGTTGGTGCATTTCGTCCTCTTGTACATATATCGACACCCTATTTAGAAGCAAAAACCAGAATGTAGACAGCAGGAAACTAGTGTTCTACACCTCCTTTTAAATGCATTTTTAACTACAATTTTCTTTATTATGTATGTATATTTATTGTATTTTTATTAAATCAACAAAACTATAATACGTTAATATTCATTGGGTATAAATTTAAATTATCTAAAAGGATTATTATTAACTGATCTTGCACTATATTCCTGATGTGTGGTTATTGTTGCGTGCTTTTCTCTTTTGTGCTTTCTTCTATATTGTGCAATCTTCTGGATTGTGCGGTCTACTGTAACGTTCTCTCTATCTTTTATCACTTTGGCACTATGTGATATTCTGGTTTTTTACTGCTACCGGAGCTGTATCTTTGGCATCTTGTGTTCCCAGGTTCGACTTCTGGGTCGTTAAAATCCAATTCCCTTAAAACTAATATTTTACGGTTACCATCAATTATAAATTGGATCCGGTCAAATTGAAATAATTCACCAAGTCAAAAAATATATGGCCCGATGTATTAATATTTAAAAATAAAACCAAAAAGTCCTAAAACTGTTGGATTAATATTAAAAACTTAAAAAAAAACTGAATTTGAATGATCTGAACACTTACTCTATTATTTTCTTAAAGAGCTGTTAGCCTCCACATTTAAAATTCTAGATACTTAGGTATCCCACATGGATCTGTATGGTTTTTAAGCCCAGCAGAAGAATATTTATTTATTAGTAGCTTATTATTTATTATCTGATAGTATAATTAACATATTTGAAACCAAATTAATTGGGCATAACTTTCTTTAAAGGAACTAGTTTTGATAGTTAATTTAAGTTAATTTAGATGTAAACTAAACATCAAAAAACGAATAAAAAATCGCATTTATTTAAAATTAATCTCTCGTACTCATCTTTTTGAGCAGTTCCCATGAGTAATAAAAACACAAGAGTAGTGACTCATATACATAAATCAAATTCTATTTCCTTTGAATTAATAATAATACCTGTCAGAGTTGCCGTACAAAATTGAACTCAGCTGAACTTTGAAAGACGAAAGGCGACTGAACAAAAAAGTTGAAAAATATGTCCTACACAAAATATTTATTATATTTTTTAAATTTAGAAATTTATTTAGACACTAACTCGTTATTATCAACTATAACTCAATACTTAAGTAAACTATACCATTATGGGGAGTAATCCATTCTATTCTACCAGACGCAAATTTCTTTCAACGTCTCTTATGAGGTCCTAGACGGAATTCAGATTATTTTTTATAGATTTTGTAAATTTGCCGTCTTAATTTGTTTTTATCTTCTGGTTTTTAGCATTTACAATAAACTTTTCTAGTCAGTAAGGCTAATTTTTTTTGGGCGAGCTTTTTTGGGAACAGAAGATATGTAGTGTTGTCGAAGCCTGTTTTGGGTATCTTTTGAGTAATGGTATGATACTAGATCTGGCCAAAACATGATATCGCCTTTAGCATGATGTTCGTGGACAAACTAAATTATTCTGAAAAAGCTCCAGACAAGGATTTTATCTGCAAATTTTGCTTAATATTTATTTTTAAAGCATACCTCTACGTTGTCCGAATTATTAAATCTATCGTTTTTATTCATTTCAGATTTATTCAAAGTTAAATACTTTTCGTTATCTTAAATAATGTTTTTTTTTTTCATTAACAAAGTGCATCCGCCTCAGTTGAAAACAGCATCTAGCTATACGAAGGAGTTGTGGTTGAGAGTATTTGCGGCACTTACATTTCTCTTAATATTAAAGACTATTCCTCCTCAATTCCAACGATATCGTACTCTTAGAAGATCTGTATTGACAAACCAGTCTTTTCGTTGACATTACAACCTGGTTTTTTCTTCTTCTCAGCAATCTTTCTGAACTCTTTTTTTGGAAGATTTAGACATTGTATTCCCTTCTAGTAGGTACTCTGCTATTGTTCTATTAATAGTTATGCGTTAAATGTTTTTATTCTGTACAAACTTTTCTTTCCAAATATATTATTTTGTCTTTGTTAAAATTTGAATTTTGTGCAAAACTTTTGGGAAATACGTATGGATCGATTAATTAAATCTTGACAGTACTGATCGATTATGATTTAAAAATATAACTAAACAGTCCAAGCATTAGGTACAATTGTAATTTTTACTAAATATCGATTACATAATCTCAAAAAGTGTAAAAAACTTAACAAAGCAATGTTTAAAAAAAAGGTGATAAAGTCCTAAAACACTTGAATTACTAGGAGAAGGTTAAAGATAATAGCAGTAAAAATAAGATGACAAAGTAACTGAAGAAAAACCTAAATGACATGAATATCATTTTGGATCGATTCACACATAGTGTTGATCACAGTTTGTTCTTGGTCCGATCTCAGTTTGGTTAAATGTTATTAAACACGAAACAATGTATGTATTCATATTTTTCTTAACAGTCAAGTTCTGGTCCAATCACGCTATAGCAACGATCCGTCTCAAAGAATATTTGACTGAACAAGATCGAACTTGGAACGGTGCGAATGTTCATTCGTTCTCTGCTTTGTTCTTTCATGGTCATAACGAAGAACATATTATTTATTTTAATTAAGTAGAAATTATCATTGGATATAGTTATTAGTTCGATCGATGTATCAAAAATCGTGGGCTTATAAGAATGCAAAGAAATATCACTACTGAATTAAAATATTGTATAGTAATGAAAACTTTATAGCACAAAAGTGTTCTTTTGTGTATAAAATAAAATGTTACTTCAAATTAATTTGCAAACAGCTCATTATACTGATAATAATTATAAAAAGAGAATTTGGGATGAAGTTGGAGACTGAAAACAGACAGATTGTATAATATGAATATAATAATATTTTACAGGCAGAGATCGGACCGGGAACAAACTGAGATCAACCTTATAAATTTTTTAAACAACGTCTAGCTAGGTTACCTACAGGGAAGCAATGAACCTTTATGGTTGTCCAAGTAGAGAAGAAAAATAGTTATCATTAGTAGCTTATTATTATCTGTTTAACGTTTTTAATAGAGTTTTTCTTCAATATTTGATACCAAATTGTCTTCACGTTACCCTTTTCAAGTAATTTAGAGAGGTAATTCAGGTAAAAGAGTTTTGGAAACCCTTTATATTGTCTTAAATTTTTCGCATTACTACATATACTTCTTATCATAATTTATATAATCCTGTTCGACTTATACGAACTGGAGTTCTTATAGTCAGCGTTTCTACAGCACTAATAAATTATTTAAAGCATTTAACTTAGAGGATATCCAGTATAAATTTTTAATGAAATAACTTTTCAATTCGAATCGAATCCATTTGCTTTTATTTATTAATATCCAAAGTTACAACTTTTACATTCTATTACATTTTGGTTCTATTTCACTCAGATAAATCTAGGTGAAAATTTTAGTTGACATGATCAATGTGTGCAATCCAATATGTATGAAGTTTTAAATTTGAGTTGGAAAGAAATTCAATTTAGAAATACAGTCTTCAATAGAATGGGTATTTGTATTTTAGTTTGAACTAGTATAAATTCTCTTTGTGGACTATGAATTGTTTTAAATTCTTTATCATTTGGGTTTTGTGATTTGGTGCAGATAATAATTAAAACTTTTTTACCGCTTTATTATTTAAATTGGCATTTAAAATTTGAAAATCCGTAAATTGATGTCTCCATTATACGGGTATCGAAACGGGTTCATTACCTACATAGCAATTTGTTTTTATAGTAAAAGCTCTTTTAAGCTCAAAAATTTATATATTATGAAAGTAATTTTTAAATTGAAATTGTGGTATAAAATATTATGGTGGTACACAAAAAAAAACTTATTTTGATTTTTATGAAAACTATAAATATTATAGTGTAAAGTTCTGTTTGGTATTGATAGTAAAAAGACGATAAGCGAAGGAAATCAGAAAACCGATAAACACGATAAAATAATGTATAACTATGGAAACCTTTTAGCTTTTTCTTTTAAGTTAATTGGTTGAAACGTTTTGAAAGTGACACCTATTAACCAGTAAAGGAATTAAAATTTATACGCTATTTCATATTTCATTTAAATACCCAAAAAAATATATTTTAAATTGTCAATTTATTCTGTGTCTACAAGCAATTTGAAGTTCACGTGTCAGTGTATTTTGTTACAATGGAAAAAACGGATATCGTGCTGTGGTATTTTTTTTGTTTTGGAAGGTTTATCAACAACATAAATTCATACAAAAAGTTCCAAGTGCTAAAGAAATCTGCTCCTTTATTTTCAAGTGTGCATCAATTGGTTTTAGAGTTTAAACGTGATAGTATAAGTGTCGAAGATGAACCACGTAGTGGATATCCAAAAAGTGCAAGATCTCCAGAAGTCACTAAGCAAGTTTATGATATTGTTTGTAAAGATCCACGTTTCTTTAAGCGAGAAATTGCTGATACCATAGGCATCTCAGATGAACGAGTAATCCATATTTTACACGAAGAATTACATTTGAAAAACCTGTTGGGTAAGTTAGTGCCGCATTCGTTAACAATTCAACAAAAATTGAGTCGAACACAAATTTCTCAGCGTAATTTAGAGTATTTTAAGAAGAATAGGTTGTGCCCTTTTTATAACTATGAAACAAAAACGTTTACAGTGGACTGAAGCCGGTTCTTCAGCTCCAAAACAGGTGAAATCAGAACGATCGGTAAAAAAATTTATGGTATTATTTTTTGACAATGCAAAGGGTTTTTGTTGATTGATTATCTTGAAAAAGTTAAAACAATTAGCTCTGAATACTATTGCAACCTTTTGGACTAGTTGGATAAAATAAAATGTGTGAAAAAAGACCCGGTTTACAGAAGATAACAATCATTTTTCTTCACGATAATGAACGTGTTTACACAAGTTTCTTGAGGATGGCTAATTTGAACGAATTAAAGTACGAATACTCAACGTATTCTCCAAATTTGGCTTTCTCCGATTATCACCTCTACAGAAACTTGAAACCTTCTTGAAAAGCGTTTTTCGTCGATTGAAGAAACTATTGCAGCTGTAGAACAAAATTTTGTAGAGCTTCCTGAAAATCAATACAGAGATGGTATAAAATTACTGGAGGATCGTTGGAATAAGTGTGTCCAAGCTGAGAAAGACTATATTGAATAAAAAAAAAATTTCATTAAAACATACTCATTCTTGCATTTTTGCTTTCAAAACTGTACGTACTATGATTCAAAATCTTCGAGGATACCGTATAGATCTTATGTATTTGCAAGCATTTAATGTGTATGGCTGTTAGTTTAAATGCAATTAGTAGGTTTCTGAGAATACAAATTTTAATTAGCACCACGTAAATGATTTTCCATTTTATTTTTAAATGATATTTTTTATTTTATTTTTTTTTTATTTTGACTTACTGACTTACTTTGTATGAAAACTTATAAATGAATCGGATGGAAGCGTATTGCAAAAATTTTTAAGGAAAAAAGACGCAAAAAAATATATGGCTTTAAAGATTGGGTTTGACTGATGTTGAAGAGTCTTAACGAAATCATTTTAAATTATTTCAATTATCATATTGGAAAACTTTGAAGTTTGTCTAGCACAAGCTGTCTTGGAACTTGTGAAATAATTTAAAATTGCTGTTCTCAACTCATTTTATCAAATACTATTAGTCAAGGAATACTGAGGATGGTATAATTTTTAGAATTAATAAATAACTACAGAAATTAAATGTTTCCTGTCCGAAAGTGATAAATGTTTCTTATTTATACCAAGTTTTTATCCAAAAATTATGGATCATATTTTACGATTTTTTGAAATTGTTTTTTGAAGGATTCGTTCATTATATAAATTATTTAAAAAATCTATAAAATTTGTTTGATAAAATAATACCAGTATCATTATTCTAATTGTTTAATATCTATATATATATATACAGGGTGTTTCTAAATTGATGCGAAATATTTCACAGGGTGATTTTTTAGCGAAAATTAAGGGGGGTCTTTGATATAAATTTTTGTTCAAAATCGCTCTCCCTCCAAGTTACAGCCCCTTAAAGTTGGGAGAAAACAATGGTTTTTATTTAATATCTCCACTATGGAAGAATTTAGAAGAATGAAATTTGGCAGATAATTGATGCTAATAAAATCGCATCTTTTGACAATTTTTGTAACCCCGCATTGTTTATACAATGGGGTGAAAAAATCAACCCTTATGATATTTTGCCACAGAGCTTTTTAATGTGTCCACATTTTCCTACTTAAAAAATTGATTTAAGAAGACGGACTTAAACTGCAACTTTTTTATGTTTTGACTATTTCTCGTAAAATTGTTAGTTTGATCACAAAAAATAAAATAGTATACAATTCGATATTACTTATTCCTTTTTCACATAAATCCAGAAGCGTTATTGTTTGTTAAAAACAGAGTAAGTAGATGTCAATTAATGTCATAATTGGCAGATAATTATTGCTAATAAAATGACATTTTTTGACGGTTTTTGTAGCCCCGCAATGTTTATACGAGGGGGTGAAAAAATCATCCCTTATAATATTTTGCCTCAGATTTTCCTAGTTAAAAAATTGATTTAAGAAGGCGGACTTAAACTGCAACTTTTTTACGTTTTAACTATTTCTCAGTAAGTTGTTTCTTTGACTATAAAAAAATAAAATATTACTCATTCCTTGTGTACATACATCCAGAGGGGTTATCGTTTGTTAAAAAAAATAAAGTAGGCTAGTATTTTTTCACCCCCTCGTATAAACACTGCGGGGCTACAAAAACCGTCAAAAAATGTCAATTTATTAGCAATAATTATCTGCCAATTATGACATTATTTGACACCTGCTTACTCACAATAACGCTTCTGGATTTATGTGAAAAAGGAATAAGTAATATCGAATTGTAACCTATTTTATTTTTTTGTGATCAAACTAACAATTTTACGAGAAATAGTCAAGACATAAAAAAGTTGCAGTTTAAGTTCGTCTTCTTAAATCATTTTTTTAAGTATGAAAATGTAGACGAATTAAAAAGTTCTGAGGCAAAATATCATAATGGTTGATTTTTTCACCCCCTTGTATAAACATTGCAGGGTTACAAAAATTGTCAAAAGATGCCATTTTATCAGCATCAATTATCTGCCAAATTTCATTCTTCTAAATTCTTCCATAGTGGAGATATTAAATAAAAACAATTGTTTTCCCCCAACTTTAAGGGGCTGTAACTTGGAGGGAGAGCGATTTTGAACAAAAATTTATATGAAAGACCCCCCTTAATTTTTGCTGAAAAATCACCCTGTGAAATATTTCGCATCAATTTAGAAACACCCTGTATATATAAATGAATGTTTGTCTGTAAGTACTCAATGAACTCAAAAACTACCGGACCGATTATTATGAAAATTGGTATGTGTATGTATTTTTTCACGGAGAAGGTTTGTATGAAATGCTCATTGATGTCACTCGCCACCAGGTGGCGCTGCAGAGTAGCAGCTTCTGTCCAGTTCAACCGATTATTATGAAAATTGGTATGTATATGTATTTTTCCACGGAGAAGGTTTGTATGAAATGCTCATTGATGCCACTCGCCACCAGGTGGCGCTGCAGAGTAGCAACTTCTGTCCAGTTCAACCGATTCTCATGAAAATTGGTATGTATATGTTTTTTTCCACGGAGAAGGTTTGTATGATATGCTCATTGATGCCACTCGCCACCAGGTGGTGCTGCAGAGTAGCAACTTCTGTTCCGTTCAACCGATTGTCATGTAGTTTCTTATGAACTGAACCGAACTGTGTTACTCGTTACTTTTCATGCTGATGTCAATAATTATAAAAATAACTAAGCAACCATTCCGTACAAAATAAATTAACTATTTTAAATCTGTATGATTGTATTTATTTTGAAAAATAAGCAACTAATATGCTTATTTTACATATTTTAAAAATTATTTTAAAAGTGTTGTTTGCTCCTGGACTATTTTAATTTTAGTAAATGAGTTTTCTAATTTGATGGAATAAGGTCCGTTAATAATGTGCTTCACGTTCACAGGCAACGACGTTAATTGAGACGCTTAAACTCTAATTAAATTTTATTGCCAAATAATTATAGGTCATTAAATTGAGCAGTCAACTGTCCTCTAGTTTTAAAAGTGCTCTTACGCTTTCTTCCTTGCAAACTTAAATTCAGTATTTGGATAAAATCAGAGCTAAAAGTCTGGTTTAAGATTTCTTAATTGAAATACTTCAACGTTTTTTTACACATTTTGAAATGGTATAGCATACAAAACTGCCTGTTTATCAATTTTCGTCTGTTCCGCTTCTTTCTTTAGCTAGTGGTCTGGATATCTCACTTATTTTTAATAATTTTTAACACTTAAAATCTTCAAGCTTTACTAAAAGGGCACTCTTTAATACCTTGAGTGCGGGAAAAGAAACAACAGAGGTATATAATGAAAGTGCATCCTATCACACTTAGATTTCTCTATAGGAAATACGGGGGCTGCTTTAATTTCGGAATAGAAGAAAACAAAATATTTTGATTAAAAAAAGTGTTAAATGTTTTTCAAAATATTCACCCTTGTAGTATATACACTTTCGCATGCGAGTACCAATTGACAAACTATTTCACTAATAGTATTGTTCCCAAATATTCTATAATGTTATCTGGCTAATTCTGATATGTTTACATTATTGTTGTACAGTAAAGTACTTCTTATCATGAAATAAGTAGACCAGACTATCCATTGTTGGGCAAGTTTAGAAAAATAGGCTAATAGTACCGTCTCTAACAGAGAATTGCAGGCTTTTTAACCATCCATTCCATAAAGTATGTATTTTCCTAAAGTTTTTGCGATTCAGCCGGTATTAATTTTAGTCATGCATTTTTAACTGCTTTCACTAATTCTGGTAGAGTTAGAGAGAACTCTGAATCAGAAATTTTCATTTTAATCAACAATTAGCCTACAATATTTAACACTTACAATCAAACGCTTAGATTGACAGGTATTTGATGATTCTAATTCCATAAATACAAACAATTCAAATTTACGTCGGTTAAACGTATGATTTTAATAAATATCAATTTCAATACTTGGATTTTGTCGTTACAGAAAAAAATATTGTATTGTTTAGCACTCCAGCTAAAATCTAATACTTTTTTCTCTTGTATCATAAATAACTATTTAACGATATTTTAAATAGTACCAATGCAGATAATCTATTTTTTTACCTTACCTTGATAAAAAGCTTGAAAGAAAACATCAATACAGCACGCAATCATTTGTCTAAATATCAGTTTCTCCTTCTTATGAGTCTTATGACTCACATCGATTATGCGTAACGATGAAATAATTAACATTCTTTTTTTTTCAGGTAAGTTATCCAACTTTTATAGCCTCCAGGATATTATGAGTAAGTACCGTCTAGCGTGAAACAAAAATTATGTTCGGTTGTTTACGGTATAATGGTGAAATGCTTAACATATTAATAGCCGTCACCATATTTTAGTTGTAATTTTGTAATGCTTCTTTGTTTAAATTTGTATTCTTAAAAAAATTGATACAATTCCTACTTCAAATTTTAATCTGATTGATAGCAATTAATATTTTCTGCTTAATACATACTTTAAAAATCAAAAACTATTCCGAGTACAACTGATTTATTGATTATTATTACAGTTGAGTAAATAAAATAGTGTTAGAATATCGGGATTTTAATTTATTATAATTTTATAAATTAGATGAACAAGAAATGGCGTTAAGAAAAATTCTACAAATTTTCTCTCAGAAAAAAATTAAACCTTTAAAATTTACGATTTAATTAGGCTGTTATTACAAAAATTGTTTAAACTCAATTTACTGCTGTTCTGTAGTGACAAAGATCGCCATAAAACAGCAGCTATCGCAAATACCACTCCGGACAAGCCTAATCCCCAATTTGGAAGGAGGTTATTAATTACTTACGAAACCTCCTTGTGGTCTAACAGAATCTACGTAAATCTAATATGATCTGAGGATGGTCCAACATCATCTAGTGTGATCTAAAGGCATCCCGAACACACTGGATTTTTCCCTACAAGAATAACGAAATAAATCAACAAATACTTATAACAATTCCAGTGTAGTTTTGGTACCAAATACCAAAAAATAAATTAGATTAATTGTAGAGGTATGTATGTGCGTAATTAAGTGTTGCAAATACCCCTGTGACCTATAAGATCTATTGTGTTTTTTTGCTATAATTCTAATGTTTCCTCAGACTTATAGCAGCTCTTCTAGTCCTATTGTTCTCAGTCTTCGATGTCGGTGGGCTTCAAGTTAGGTAAATCCTGCTCTTCAATATCGTATGATCCTAGGTATCTGACCCTAAAACTACGTAATGCAATGCATTTTAAGAGTATGTGTATTGAGGTTTCGTCCTCTTCCTCACAGAACTTGCACTTTGTTTCTTCTACCAATCTTCGTTTCTTTATGTGTCCTCTTAATCGGCAGTGCCCGGTTAATATTCCCGATATATACAGAGGTTGTTTTTACTGAGGTTTAGACAACTCAAAAATCTTTTCTGGTTACAGTTTCCCAAAAACGGCTTCGGTTGTCTTAGTCCTTTCAGATCGTCACATTACTTGGATTTTTACTATCCACTTCTGTTAATAGTTTTT
Source organism: Altica lythri (assembly GCA_964028335.1). Classification (NCBI taxonomy): domain Eukaryota; kingdom Metazoa; phylum Arthropoda; class Insecta; order Coleoptera; family Chrysomelidae; genus Altica; species Altica lythri. The sequence continues at coordinate 41,987,750 of OZ034801.1, forward strand.
CTAAGACTGTACTACTGCTGATTTCACAGGATGGTCTGGTCCCAAATATGGGGTTTTAGCCCCTTTTTTGGCTTATGTATCTGCTGTTTTAATTCCTTCTATTCCTTTATGTCCTGGAACCCATAAGATGGTAACAGTGTTATTTTGTCCTAGTTCATTTAGTTTTCCTAGGCATTCCCAGATCATCTTTGAACTGATTGTATGTAAGTCGGTACTTTGATGGCTGCAGGACTATCTGATAATGATTACAATCTTCTGTCTACGATAGTTCAATTCGATGTTGAATTCTACACATCTTGACTATCTAGTTTTGTGGTGAATTTTCTCACAAAGTTTAATTTCTTTGGTACGTCATCTTGGGGCATTTCCCAACTTTGATCAAATTGAAGGTTTTTGAATCGAGGTTTTCCTTAATTGTTTCTTCTTTGACTCTGCTATATATTCTTCCTTATACCTTCTACTTGAATGTGTAGTGGCATGAGAATCAGGATTTGTTCCATTGTAGCAATCGAGCATGTTTCCATTGCTTCAGTGATGCATGTATAGGCTAATCTCCCAATATTTGACAGGTTTGTCTTCGTAACAGTTAGATTAGCTCTTGTGCCTCAAGCTACTGCCCCAAAAGTGATGATGGGTCTAACTATTGACGTGCAAATCCATTGCAATGTCCTTGGGTTACAACCTCAATTTGGCATTGCTTCGTTTCTGCACACCATAAGGACTTTGTAGCTTTGTGTATTTTTTGAACACACCTCGTATACTTAGCTCATAGTCGATAGGGCAACTGGCAGTTTTATTTTTAAACTTTTAAGAAAATTAATAAAAGCGTTAGTGGTAAGACATCATAATAAATGAAATAGAATTATACTTCTTGTAGATATCACGAATCATTGTTCAAGAATATAACAGAAAAAGCTCAATTTATTTTTATTATTACACTAGTTTAGATAAAATCAAAGCACCTTCTTATCTGAAGAGATAAAACCCTTCTATTATCTCTAGAACTCGCCGAGAACCCCATCTTGAAGCACGCATATGTCAACTTCTAGCTATATATCTACACATTGCGATATTGTGTATCTCAGTTACGGCCACTTTGGTTGATTTTACGACGAGGCTATCATTCAAATACGGTCCCGTTATGGCCCATTCTGAAAATTGAGTCGCTTTTATAGAGAACTCGGATATACTCTTTCCTTTCATGAGTTTTATGCAATCCATGCTCGTGTATCTTTTGTAGTTTTTTTTATAGAGTTACATCGTGAACACGTTCTCTAATATAAACTGGTCTTTTAAAATTATGGGTCAAAAAAATACTTAAATACTCTACATTATACATTTCTATAAACAGTAAATGGCAATCATTAGGGTCTATTACACTGCGTAGATTTCTCTATTTTAGTTGCTATAAATAACGCAAATTTATACTGAATTTAATTGTTTTAACTTTGTTTATGTGTATGCATTACCTGCTGTTAACGATGATAAAGAGTGTGCATTTAGATTTTTGCATATTTAGTTGATGACTTCTTCAAGCATCATAAGATAAACTTGACCCTTTTCTTTTAAAAATTTTAGTAACATCACTAGTATCAACAATCGTAAACAAATGCGTATGAAGCATTTTGAGACTAATCCCTAATAAAACTTGGCCGGTAGGACAATTTATAAATATTTTTACGGATAATTTGATAATTTGGATGGAAAACTCTTTGTAGGGGGATAAACAAGTACAAAAAGTTTTATGTATATTTATATTGTAACAATCTGAAGTTTGATTGTCAGTAGATTGTTTGGTATTATTTTTTAAATAGTTTAAATTTAGTAACGATTTTTTTTCTCTTTGCACGTAGGCATATAAGTGAGCTCCGTCACGCTGGAACCCGATTTCGATAAATTTAATTTTATTTTGCTTAAGTATAACTACAAACGATTTTTTTGTAGCATTAGTAATCTATACTAATATTATAAAGCTACAGAGTTTGTTTGTTTGTTTGTTTGAACGCGCTAATCTCAGGAACTACTGGTTTGAATTGAAAAATTCTTTTTGTGTTGAATAGACCATTTATCGAGGAAGGCTTTGAGCTATATGACATCACGATGCAACTATTAGGAGCGAAGAAGTAATGGAAAATGTGAAAAAAACGGGGAAAATTATTGATCCTTGAGGACTTCCATTGCGAACGCTGCGAAAACGGTTCAAGATACCAAAAATATATGTACAAAAGAATTATTCCTCTTGAAATGATCTAAAAAAATGTCCCCGACAGTATATGTCTATCTTTTAAGATTAACTCACTAGAACCGTTTTTATGGTAATCAAATTTGGTCGAAATTAATGCATTATTTGTTAAGAGTTGTATCAACGTAATAATATTAATCTTTATCCAAATAAATGTGTTGTTGATTAAGAGTATTTAATTGTGAACAAAATTGTCTTTACATCACTTAATTTCAATGAACATCTTAGAATTTATTACAATTTTAAAATAATTATAAATGTGAATGTAAGTTTGTTTGTTACGCTTTCACGCGAAAACTAATCAACCGATCATTATGAATCTTTGTACATATATTTTTTATTTTTTCGAAAAATAAAAAAATTGTTTGTCAAAAAATCTCAAAAAAGTGATTCTTACTAAAGTAAGTATTATGACGCCACCGTAAGGTGGCGCAGTTAAGATGGAATAAATTTACATTAGCAATTCTTGCGTAATTAATTACATCATAAGGTGGCGCAGTTAATATATAATATATCTAATCGATCATTTAGAAAACCGTAAAAATTTGGAAAAATGGTAAAAAAACATCAGTAGGCGGTACGATGTTCGCCAGGTAAGCTAGGTAGTAACCTATAAAAACAACTAATTGTATTTTAAACCAAAATATTGGGCACATAGCGACCATTTATTTTTAGCTGAGTGCTAAATTGTTTGTAGTTTATTGTAGTGTCAACAAAAAATTTAATCTTCCTTTATTAGTATAAACAAAAATGGATAAATTGTGAAACTAGCATGGGTCTAAAAAAACGAAAATTTCTAAGAAACTACAAACGATATAAAGAATTGTAGTATGATTTAAATGTTTGTAGTTGGTATAAATATTATGTTATACCTAATGTTAAAATAAAAAAATGGGGTATAATTAATAAGTGATAAAAAATTGTAAAGCTAATAGCAATATTTTGTTTGAAGTTTATTGTACACTAGCTGTACCCACGACGTCGTTCGCATGGTGTGATGATTGTTATATAAATTTCTTCGTTAAGGGGTGGGGGGAAAATTTTATACACCAGATGTTAAGTTGAAAGAAGACAAATACATCTGTGAAAACCGCATTTCAATCGGATCAGTAGTTTTAATGTGATGCGCGCACAAACATGCAGACAGACATATAAAAAAATCTAACCACATTTTTGGGTTCTATATCGATGTAGTATAACACCCCCCGCTACTTATTTTTTAAATATCTTTAATGTACAGAATTTTCATTTTTACAGTTTTATTATATGTATAGATTATTTTTCACGCCCCCGCAAGCCCTCTTGTGGGTGGAATTTCTCAAAATCCGTTCACAATTGACCTCAAAATTATAAAAATAACTATTTTGCAAAGTTTAAACCTGTAGGACTTATAGATTTTAAATTTTATTTTATTTTTTATTTATCACGCCCCCTCAACCCCCCTTGTGGGTGAAATTTTGTAAAATCCGTTCACAGTTGACCTCAAAATTATAAAAATAACATGATTTCTGTATAGCTTTAAACATTAAGGTTGCACACTCAACGGAAGCTTAAAAATCGAGTAACCTCCTCCGGTTTCCTAACATTTCCCTTCACTGCTCTGCCCCTATTGATTGTAGCGTGATGAAAAGTATACTATAACCAACTCAGGAGTATGAAAAATAATTGTACCAAGTTTCGTTAAAATCCGTTGAGTAGTTTTTGTTTCTATAACGGTTATACAGACAGACAGACAAACATTTTACTGATTGCATTTTTGGCATCAACATCGATCCCTAATCACCCCCTAAAAGTTATTTTGGAAATATATTTCATGTACAGAATTGACCTCTCTACAGATTTATTATAAGTATAGATAGTACTAAAAAAAGTTTTTAATCTTCCCTTATACAAATATACAAAAAAAATTGATCAATTGTAAAAAAGTACGAGTCTAAAAAACGACACTTTCTAAGAAACTACAAACGATATAAATGATTGTATTATCATTTGAATGTTTAAAGTTTTCGTATATCTTGTGTCATAAGATTACCTATAAGTGATTATGCAAATTTTATAAATAAATAAATTATAATAAATTTTGTAGTTGTAAAACTGGCCCAAATATTGAATAAACATCAGTTTAGACATGAAAATACTTCTTGAGACTTATGCCTTTAATTATATATGGTTATAATGTTGCTTTTTATATATAGACAAAGAGGCATAAGCGAGAAAGTCGTGGTACAAAATAAAAAAAAAATATATTGACACCTTACCCATGTAACATGTGTGGCTCACGGTATTAATAGAGTTGCAGACTGTAAAAATCTCAGTTTTCAATCATTAATAATTTAATCAGTGACATTTAAAAAGGGTTTTCCTAAATCCCCATTAAGAATCCAATTTTACAGAGAAAATTTTTCAGATATCCCGCGTCTGACAAAACCAATAATAACCCGGTAGAGCACATGGCTTGATGCAGCTTTGATCTATGCGGAACATTACAAATCAATAAAAAAAGTCATTCTTGATTTAACAGCTTATTCTTCAGATTCCCTTTTATTTAAAAATAAACAACCACCACATCAACTTCTTTATATAAAACAAAATCATTGTTTTGTATCAAAATTTCGTCTGCAATTATAAAATGCATCTGTATCTTTAGTTGAATCTGTTAAATTAGTAGATAATACAGAGAATGGACTTAAAAACGTTCTAGGGAAAAGAGGAACAATTATCTTAAAAAAATTTTACGCTTTTTTACAAAAAAAAACAGAAATTTCAAGTTAAAAAAAGGTTTAAGGTGAATTTGAAATAAAGTCGTTCTAAATTGCAAATTAAGACTTTTTTGTAAATGTTTTTATTATTTGCTTTCATTCAATTATTATTTATTTGGAAAATACGTTCATCATTATGTAAACATATATTTTTGAATTGAGGATTTCCTTTTTTAAAAGTACTAATTGTTAATGATTTGATGACGTAACCTTGCAAAACGTTAAAATGGAGTACACAATTGTTACTTAATTTATTGTCGCAAAGACTAATATTTTATTAAGGATGTGACAACAGGGCGAAATTCATCACCCTAACAAGACCTAGGTACGTTAATATTTTTAAATTGGAATGATGTATATTCAGAGATAAATTTTTTTAATTGTCAGAAATCAGGTCTAATAGAAAGGTATTTGGAAATAACTATTAGACATCAAAAAAAAATCTTAAAGGTGTACATATATGGTTTACCAAAAACTGCGGAAAATATCAAGTAAAATTAGCGAAAAGAATGCGTACAATTTAATAAAAACTCTTGTGAAAGTATGGTAATTTCGCCTAAATGTTCAACGTTCACGAGACGCGTAAACACAAACCAAATGGGCGTATAAATGCATTTTCTTCATACCTCGGTCGAAACTACGTTCTTTCGTCCCTAATTGCAGGAAAGAAAGTTTAACATTTACTCCCTGTTTAAGGCGGGACGAAAGTTGAATTTTCGGCCCTGCGCGTCATGATGTTTTGTCGTCTTTAACATTTACTCCCTGTTTACGGCGGGAGGAAAAATTTCTCATGCGTAGTTACACTTGTAACTAGGGACTGTTTATTCTCGTGTCATTTCTATTTCTATCTATAACCTTAAAAATAATCATCAATGACAAAACTTGACTCTTCGAATGTATTTGATGCCTGTCCCACGACCAGCTGCACTCGCTTCGCTCGTTCCGCAAGTACTTTCGACCGAGGTATGAAGAAAAATAGTATACACTACACGGGCCAAAAGTTGAAATCTCGGTCCTGCGCGTCATGTTGCCCCCGGCTTTTCGCCTCGGGCATCATGACGCGCAGGGCCGAAAATTCAACTTTCGTCCCTTGTAGCGTAATATACTATTTTTGATTAATGATAATAAACAATTCGCAAAATCTTTAAACCACAAAATCAGCTGAGTTATTAACTACCTAATAATACATGTAAAGCATTGTAATCAATACTTATATAGCTAAAAATGAATCCTAACGTAACAGTATTTGTAGAGTTAACATTACCGTTCAACTAGACACAATTATAAAAATTATTTAAGTGACATTTAGAAAAAATGAGAAAACCACAACCTTAAACATTTACTTGACATCTAGAGAAAATAAGAAAACCACAGCCTTGAACAATTAGAAACTAAATAATTAACGCTTTTATTGTTTAAAATGTATATCTTTTAAATTCTACAACATATATAAGATTTATTTTATCTTACTTCTGGATCTGTATCTGGGGAAAAGCGAGCTAGTGCTCTGCCAGCACTGAGGCCACATTTGGCCTATTATGCATCGTCCCGTGTGAAGGGATATCCACACCTCAGGCTGTTATCAGGCCTAGAGATTTAAAATAGGTGATGAGGCTCCCGAGGGGGATTTCCCTGACATCGGCTGGTGTAAGCCAGTACTCGCTCAACACGAATTTTCTGATTTCAGAAAAAGCAGAGCAGTCGTACATTATATGCTCTACTGTTTTCTCTTCTTGTTCGCAACCTCTGCATAGCGGCGATTCTGCTAATTTCTTCCTAAAGAGATGTTGTTGCAATTGTCAGTGACCTGTTAAGATTCCCACAGCTGTTCCGAGATTTTTTCTGGTCAATGCCTTAGATTTTCTTGCTGTTTCTTCGCCAGGATGAGGTAATAACTCCTTGGTCAGTCTACCATTCGTAGTTTCATCCCAACACTGTCTGGATCTCTGGATCTGGAAATTTGGGGAGGGGCGAGCTAGTGCTCAGCCATCACTGAGGCCACATATGACCCATTGTGTATCCTTCAGGCTGTCACCAGGCTTAGTGATTTAAAATAGGTGAAGAGGCTCCCGAGGGGGATCTCTCTGACATCGGCTGGTGTAAGCCAGTGCTCGCCCAACACGGATCTTTTGATTTCAGAAAATGCAGAGCAGTCATACATTATATGTTCTACTGTTTCCTCTTCTTATTCGCAGCCTCTGCATAGCGGCGATTCTGGTAATTTCATCCTAAAGAGATGTTGTCGCAATTGGCAGTGACCTGTTAAGATTCCTACAGCTGTTCGGAGATAATAATAATAATAATAATAATCCTTTATTTCCTTACAAATGTTAATACAAATATGGTTTTATAAATTATTTTACAAATTGTATGGAAATTAGGTACCTCCTTAGGAATACCTGTATTGGAGGTTACCATCATTTATAGATAAAAAGTCTTTTAATTGCATAACATTTTTTTTTCTTAAATACATTTTTTCTTAGAAATTAATTTTATTTTTCTATTTTTTTTTTGTGTGACGCAGTGGTGCTGGTGGAGGAGAGGGCCGAGAAAATAAAAAAAAAACATTTTAAAAATATGAACTAAAACAAAATTTTACTTTTCCATAAAAAAATATATAAATCTATATGACTTGTATAAAATAGAACCGTCGACTTTGTTCTAAGATGAATTTATGCATTAATGAATGAAGGTGGATTACTTAGATATGACATGCAGTGGACCAAAGTATATTTCGGGATCATCAATTGTAAGAAGCCACTGATATAACAGTTTTTTCCTACAAGCCACTGAAGCAGCATATTTAATATTATCGGGCAAGAAATTAAAAATCTTTGGAGCCATATACAAGTTGCATCTTTTAAATTTTTCAACTCGTGGCTTGGGCAGAGTGAGACCTCCCCTATTTCTCCCACTGCAAAATGCCTGCTTGCAGGACTCTATACCCCCACCCCTACCACCAATCAGAAAGTCATTTAGTATTTTATTAAAAAATAAACACCTCAAGGGCAAGATTTTAAAATCTCTGAAAAGCGGTAGAGAATGGGTAATATTTGATTTCCCCGACATGAGTCTAATAACATGTTTCTGTGCAACCTGCAATGGACTTATCGTACTGGGATAAGTTCCACCCCACGAGGAGATTCCATATTGTAATCTTGACTGAATTAAAGCAAAATATAACATTCGCAGAATATTAGGAGGGCACATGCTTTTTAGAAAATAAAACTTTCTAATTGAATTTTTGATTGATTTTTTAATTTTATTGACATGCATTTTCCATGAAAGTGACATGTCCAGCACTACTCCAAGATATTTAACCTCGTCAACCTGCCTAACAGTTTCACACGAACATTCGTCAAATCCTGTGCAAGTGGCATCGTGATATTTTAAATTACCCAACACTCCAGGAGTTTTAGAAAAACTGAAAACTATATAATTGGTTTTGGCAACATTTAATGAAATTTTCTTATAATTTAACCATAGTTTCACTTGCGCAAGGTCTGACTGCATCCTGCGAAACAGCTCAGCTTCAGTACTAGCAGAAAAATGTAACGCATTATCATCTGCAAAAGAAGTTACTTGCCCCTCTAAATCTGCAGTGCAAAGATCGTTAATATTAATAAGAAAAAAAAATAGGCCCAAGAACTGAACCTTGAGGTACACCATGACGAATAACAGATTTTGTCCGGTCAATGCCTTAAATTTTTTTGCTGTTGTCTCGCCAGGATGAGGTAATAACTCTCTGGCCAGTCTACAGTTCGTAGTTTCATCCCAACACTGTATAAAGTTTTGGTGAGATTGCTGTTTGATAAGGTCCACAGCAGCGGACATTGTTAGCTTGGTCGATGGGTTAGGGCTAACATTAAGTACATTATATAAATTTAGGGATCAGGATTCTGCTGATTTTTATTTATGGTATTCATTTTAAATATAATGATTGATATAAGCTTAGATATTGAGTATTATAGTTAATTATAAGTACGCTGTCTTTCGAAAAGTAACCAGGACTTTTAAGAAATATCCGATACAAGTATCTGTTATTGGATATGGAGTTCGATAGGTACATCTTTTATTGATGTTTTGGCAAAATTTCATGACTTCACGTCGAGTGATTGCGCTCAAATTGAGAGTACCTACCTTTTTAATATCGGTCGAAAAATTAGCTGTTTTAAACGTTGTAAAACATTTACCGAAACCCATCGATTGTTGAAAGGAGTTTATGGTGATAATTGTTTATCTCGCATCCGAGTCCACGGTTTAAAGAGGGTCGTGAGTCGCTGGAAAACGACGAACCTGTTGGCCACCGAAATTTATGATTACTTCAGAAACTGTCAAAAAAGTGCGTCTGTTTATTAAAAATCTTCATTGAGATACATGCAAATGGAATAACATATCTCTAAAGATTCGATCTATCATATTTTAACGGAAATTTGGGCATGAGAAAGGTGTGTTCACGGTTTGTTTCGCAAAATCTCACGGATGACCAAAAAATGCTTTCAATCAAACATTCGGGAGACCTTATTAAAAAGGCCAAAAAAGATAAAAACTTTCTGTACCTACATAGTCATTGGTGACGAAACGTGGTGTTTTCAATACGATCCCGAAACCATGCGTCAAAGTTTCCCATGGAAGCATCCAAGGAGAAAAAAAAACGTTTGGAAAAGTCAAAAGACAATGTTGATTTGTTTCCACGATTCGAAGAAAATTATTTACAAAGAATCCGTTTCAGTGGTCCAAACGGTTAAAGTTGTGTATTAACTTGGTGTTATGAGGCGTCTGCTCTCGAGTATTCGTCGTGTTCGTCCAGAATATTGCGAAGAAGGAACCTGGCGCTTGTTGCACCATCTTATCGATCGACACTTGTGACCGATTTTTTGACATTTTAACCATCAAACACTCCCCATAATCTCCGGATATGGCACCTTGCGACTTTTTTCTCCTCGGTAGACTACATTTTCCTATAAAGGGACAGTGGAATACAGACGTAGAGGCTATCCAAAAGACGTCAACGACCATTTTGAAGAACATCCCAGTCACTGAGCTGAAATCCTTATTCCAAAAGCTTGCGAACGGTGCAGTTCCCTGTATTAACTGTACAGGGGACTATTTTGAAAAAATAAAATTCCATTTGTCAAAAAAAATGTTCATTTTTTTCTTTGTAGGTATTGTTAACTTTGCGACAGACCTCATATTTTTACATAACTAGATCTACTACAGCTAAGGGTGAGGATACCAGGTAAAGGATAAGTATAGGTTTATTGCTGCTTTTTGTGAAAAAGTATGAATATTTAAAAGCACAGACTTCATAAGATTTAGTGAGCATAACAAGATTTTATATGTATAACAGGAATTATAATGGGCTCTTCCATAATGATGTCAAAATGAAAGTGGGCACAGTATACCTATAAATTTTTTTACATAACTCTTTCACGTTTATTAAGTTATTATTTTTAACAAAAGCATTGGTTGTTAAATCTCAACAGTCAGTACTTCGTATAATGGTTTAAATAGAGTTAACCCAAATTATTATTTAAGCAGTACGTCAAAAAATCAAAAACATTTATTGAACCTTTTCAACGACGACAGAATTCCACACCAAGTCGTATGGTCTAACCGTCACTCAACATTATTCCCTTCTCTATATTTCCAAACTCCCACAGTGAGTCTCAAACATAAACAAAAACCGTTCTAATTAAAGTTAGATGAAATGCCATTACAGGCCAACCGAAGTCGACGTGCGGCCCTAGTGACGTACACTCGATTAGTTTTTTCTGTGTGGCGTCGTTTGTTTTTCAAGTGTATGGCTCTTCGTGACTTTGACGTCCCAAAAGAAATAAATGAATGTCAGGGGTAGACACAGTTTAAAATTAATTAATTGATTAATTTTTAAAAAAGGAAAGTGTCAAAGAGTTTTCTGTAAGATTGACCAAAAATTAACAGTTCTCTAAAGTATGATTATAAATTACAGAACAATCAATGTAATTAGATGGAGACAACTTTAATGCTTTAGGTTAAAGTGTTTCCAAATTGATTAAATTTACAAATTGTAAATTAATGCAGAAGCTTTATTTAACATACTGAAACACGTATGGGGGCTTTTTACACAATTTATTTACAAAATTGTTAAGATACACTGAACTCTGCTGGATAACGTCTAACTACTTGACAATACAATGAACTCTTGTGAACACTTGACTTGAACTGACGTTAACTGCCCATGCATCCCCTTATATACAACATTATTTAATCTAGTCAGTGTGTTTAGAAGTTTCTAGAATTTTCTAGAAACATTATTTAAAATGGTCAGTTGATTTTTTTACAAACTTCTAAAAATCAACTGTCAACAACAATCTTTCAAATTAAGGTCCCTTCCTTTACGGTTATCCCGTTACAATACTTTATATCTGACAAATTATCTATTTATGTAGGGGAGCGTGTGGGTGAAAGGGGCCCTTGGCGAAGATTTCTGTGGTTCTCTTCGTCCTTGCCAAATGGGAGGGCACCTTGACGGAGGAGGCAAGCCACAGCGTCAATCTCCCAACCCCACATTGCACCACGTGGGATACACCTCCAAACATACACTCACACACACCAAAAAGAAAAGAATCTTCAGGTACGTTCATGCGCCATGGTTGGCAAAAAGATACAAGAGCTACAGTTAAAGCAATCCAACCTGCTGCAAGTGGGGAAGTTTGTGAGAGCTGGGCCGGCGACTGATACTAACACCATCCAAACCTTCCCATCCACTCCCTAAAAAGGACATAACCCCTATAACAGGGTCCTCAAATCCAACACTCCGATAAACACTCTTCTACCTATATTAACCTCTTGTTTTGTGGATGAAAAAGTATCTTAAAATATTTAAAATTCACTAGTTTTAACCTAAATTTATTATTTAGTCAGACTAAAAGCTGTTCTAAATCAATATCTTAAAACAAGGTAATCTTTTATCAGTCTCAATTAAGTACTACTATTGCACACAGAATAATGAAAAAAAAAATAGTTAAAAAATGATTACAGTTATACAAAAGTAATTAACAGCACCTTTCTGTCCACATGAGTGCCCAATTTTCACAGATTTTACATTTTAACCATTCTTCCTTAGTATTAAAATACACACCATTACTATCAACACACCTATCTTTAGGTGCATTTGTATCTTTATTTATTTTCTTATTGATGCAAAAAAAAAACATCATCACTTTGATTAGTTGAGTCACTCGACTGGTCATCTATTTCTTCTTTTCCTTTCGATTGCTTTTAATATGCGCTTTTAATATTTTTTTTTGTTTTCATGTAAATTAGAGCCTTTTGTGTTTTTTGTATTTCAGTTTTTCTTCAACCTTAAATTCTACTCCAAGTTCTTTAAAGCACATGCTTTGAAAGAGCCGGGACTTTGAGAGTGGCTCTTTCACAGCATACGCCTTTTACCAATATAACTTTAAAATAGAGCACCTACTTAAACATCTTTAACAAAACAATGCAGCGATAATAGACTTCTAATATAATATGTAAAAACTTCCAGGAAAGTTCAATTTTACTTAGCTAAAACAGTCGCTTCATAAATTATTTGAAATAAAAAAAAAACTAGTGTGGCAGTCAGTGGGACTGCCGGCAGAAGTTATACTTCTATGCACGCGCATGGATTCATAAATTTGTATGCGAATGATTTAGCAAAATCATTATATGATATTCGTGGTAAGCGACCCCAAAAGTGATATTTCCTAGTACCATGTGCACACTCTTTTTTATCGAATTTGCATAAAATTCCTGGAGACGAGGTCCGTCTTAAGCACCAGGTGTTTCGAACACCATCGCCATTATTATAATCGTATTTAGCGACTAAAAAGCCACCCAGTACCAAGTGTGCACTGATTTCGTATAGAATTTACATAAAACCCCTGGAGAAGAGGTAAATACCCTAGACACCAAGTGCCGCGGAGACTTTCGGCATTATGATTTTCGTGTTCAGCGACTCCAAAAACCCCGAATATATAAATTGAACCCATTTTTAGCAATACTTACCGAGTTGTAAGTTTTCTCTCTATTGTCTGTTCGGAATGTACTTTTCGAATGCAGAAATGCAATTTTCCATTTTTACATTATAAAAAATAGCAACAAATTTCCTGATACTCTAACAAATCCAGTGCAAAAAAAGCATTCCGATCCATCTTACGTTACAAAATTCGGAGGTTTTATTTCCTCGACTATTCGTAAAAACTCTGTTTATGTAGCCAACAACCTTAAAAGCATAGAGCAGAATATATTTCAACCATGTGACGGTATTTTAGACTACAATACAATACTCATTACTGAATATTATTTTTAATTTAATATGCTAAACTTTATATGTATACTTACGTGACAGAATTATAAAACAATCTGTCAAATAATCATGTGGTCCGTCACTATGATATTCATACTTTAGTTCGGACTGTTTTTTGTATATCTATCTCTTTTCAATGTACTGAATGTTGAAATGGTATTCAAAGGACTTATAGTTATGACTAATAACATGTAGTACATATTTCATCTTTGTTTTTACCGACCAAATTTTTCCACCGAGTGCACGAATAGAAGTATAACTTCAAAAAAGAACCTTTCGGTTGCAAAATTTTTAACAACGCATGTCTCGATCCCAGATTGTTACTCGACTGTCAAACTTTAGCGAGTCACAGCTACCCGGTACCATTTAAGGAGCAGAGTCGATATTTTGTAGAAGTATTTTAAATAGAAGTAATCAGAAGGTTAACATAAGAAAACCAACGTTTATCTTCAAGAAAAACCAACTTACTAAAAGTAGACACATATGTTTTAATGAGTATTTTTTATTTAGTTTTTAGTTATTAGGTTTTTTATACACAGATCCTAAGGTTTCAACAGTATGATACTTAAAAGAAAAATTATAATATTCAGACTCAAAATGTTACTGTTTATATGTATTTTAAATAATGTGGTTTTTCGAACAAATCGTGCAACACTTTCATTTTGACTTGAATGAGCTTGTTGGTTCTTTTAAAATAATAATGAATCTGTGTAAATTTACTACTTCTTTATCCTTGAGAATAATTAGTACAAAATTTTTCTGCCTAAAATGATGTGATGTTATTTCAGTAACCTCACGTGTGTTATACATGTAACCTTAACGATATTAGGGATCTAAATTATGACAAAATGGTAAATAAATTATTTTAAAATAACATATAATATTCTACGCAAGCTCAATTATTGAGGTTCGAATTTTAATTTAATTTGTAGCAATTTAGTTTCTCTGCTTTAAGGAACTGGGCGCCACGTACAAACTTTAAAAATTAAAAATCTAATCTGGATGCAACTAATTTATTGAACGATTTAATGAATTTAACTAAGGTTAAAAAATGGCAACATTTTGATTTAGACATTCGAAAATTTAAATGGATATATCTCTACAAAACTATCTTAACTTCAATATGCTTCTTCACCAGGGACGGCGAAGATTCGGGGTAAGGTCGTTTCAAATAATTAAACCGTCTGGTGCTTTGATATCTCCAACTCGATGTTTAAAGGATTTCAAAAAAGTGATCCAAAATTGGAGAAAAACTACCCACGTGTCCTAAAGGTGATCTTATGTGCCTAAGGAGAAAAGGGAACTAAGGGCCTTTCCAAAAAGATCTGAAATTTTCTGTTATATGAAGACGGTTACTTAAACAATTGCTTTCTTCGAAAGTCGTATTAAAAACAGACCAAACTAAGTTTTACACATAAAAATGTTGCTTTGGTGGAAGTAACATTCAATGTGCATTACATTAATTATAAACTGTTTAATTTGGAGTTGCTAATACGATTTGGTTAATAAATAAAACCAGATATTAACATTTAGATAAGTTTAGCGGTTCTATTAGTTAGTTATATAATTAAATTTTTAAATTTTCCAAATAACCCATTCTATAATGTTAAGTGTCTGTTAGTGATTATTGGTTGTCAAACTGGTGTATTTTCAAATGTTGCCTATATTCCAATTTACTTCAGAAGCCAGCTTACCATGATTATCCATTTATTGTTATTTTATCTGACGTCCTCTGCAAAAGCAAAATAATTTTAAAGCGATTCTTAAAAATGTATGAAATTGGCTGCAAAAAACGTATTAATATATTTTCTAGAATGCGAATTTACAGGTAGATGGATAGAAATATATTCATTGGGTTTGGTGGTAGCCTGTATCACTGCAACCTTTGCATATATTGTGGACACCCATCTTTTCTGAAAAAGGATTCGAGCACCTTGTCTAGCTCTGCCTTCTTAACGAGACTTTATATCCTTGAGAGTGGCCTCACCACGTAACTTGGAGCAATCGATTTCTCCTCTTCCATACTAGATACCGCGTCCTTGCAAGGCCTTTACATTGGCATAGAATATGAAATGCGGTTTAATCTTCCTCTTGGCAGTATCGACAGATGTCTTTATCTGCTAATTTTAGCTGAGCCGACAATGTTCTGCCAAGAGACTGACAATCGTTTCGCCTTTGTGAGAACAGCTCTGCAGTAAATTTCGCTAAGTGTCAGGGTCTAATCGGAGTTCCACATCATTTTTGAGCTTATTTGTGCCGATACTATCGCCTTTAGAGCTGCTTGGCTGTCCGGTTTTACCTACTCCTTATAACCTGACTAATAATCTCGGTTGCAAAATATTATATGCCCATTACTTCTACTATATATACTACGCTGGGCCTTTCACAGCCTTCGGTATATCAGATTGACCTCTCTTTTGAATTGGTGGTCCATCGTTCCATGAATTTCTTTCTACTAGTTCTACTCGAAAGTTTCTAGCAAAGTTATACCCGGGAACTATCCTGTCCTGAGGTATACTTAGGTATATAGCTCTGCCTGCTCTTTTCCCCTCAATAAGGTTATAGAAGCCTGGAATTGTTACAGCCTGTGAGCAGTTGTCGTAGCTCCGCCCTATATATATGCAATTGTGATAAGTTGAGCAAAACCTGTATTGCGTCCGTTGACATTCAGGCATGCCTGCCTTTGAATGCTTCCCAATTATCTGATCGTCTCAGACTGTTGTGTTCTACTCCAGCACACCAACGAACTATAGGTTAACATTGGACAAATGACCTGTGTGAACAACCCAGAGGTACTTTTTGAGGGTCAGGCCCTAGTTTTTGTCAAACATTTGTCTGCACTTACCAAGGGCGATTGTAGCTTTGTCTGTGAACTTTTGGATGTGCTGCTTGCATGATAGCCTCGGATCAAACACCTCACCTAGGTATTTGGCTTCTGTGAGCTTTTTTGTATTATATTTAATTTTGTAATACGCCTAGTTTGTAGAAAATTTAAGTTTTTTTAATTAACCAAAATTTGTCGTTTAGAATTAACAAAAAAGTAGCTTTTGCCTTTTTTACTTTTACTTTTTAGTTTCAAGTATTAGTATGATTTTTTTACTTATTATATATCCTTAGTTCTTGGCATATTACTTCACTGGTTGTCATCAAATTAGTTTAAGTGTTAACTCTGCAAAAAATCGGATTTCTTAAACTCTTTTACTTTAGCAACAGTAGCTCTAATAGGTAAATTTGAGGAGTTTAAAGTCAATTACATTTATGAACTATATTAGTAAGTAAGTAAGTTTTTGGTTGTGTTGGTAAATCATTTGTCCAGTTTAATCTTATTTTTTACTACTTTTTTAGTTTTGAGCTTTAACTGATTCTATTCACCTATCGGCTAAATGATTAGTGATGTAATATCCACGTATTATTCAATAATTTTACTAAATCTTCATTACATTTTAATATTTATCGAATATTATTTGATTCATTTTGTGATTGTTAATCAATGTTGGAGTATTTTCTCATCACACATTAAAAACATCACACCAAATATATTTTAGTTATGTAAGATCTACATCTCATTTCATTGCATTCAAGATAGGTATTACTTATAATTTACATCTAATATCATTACATTAACTCCTGGTTAATGTTACGTAAATTATGTACGTGTATAAATATGGACCCTGTCATTTAGGACTTTTATCGGGTTTCAAACAGCAACAACAGCGCTCTCCAAATAGAATTAATAACAGTCGATTGCGTTTAACAAATGGTAAGACCAGCTGAACGTAAAACCCGCTCGTAAAAGGTTTTTGTTAATCAAAGATCGTAGTTTCCGTATTTTAAGTGCGCCAATGGAGCAATTCGTCTTTTTTCCGGGAGATGTGCGGTTTTTCCTTGTTTTAGATATCTTTCACTTCGGATTGCGTTCAGTTAGATTTATGATACGTTGTTTGAAGATGTTCAAGGGCGTTGGTGAACACAAATGGTGTATAGTTAGAAGATTTATATGTCTGAAGCTTTTTTTATGGTTATAGTTTGTTATGATTTAAATTTGTGGCTTTTCTGGTATGAAATGTAGTATATAGATGTTCAAAGACGTTGGTAAATAAATACATACCTATAGTGCAGTTAAACGATTTTTTTATTTATTATATCGTATTTTTATAGTTAAAATATTTTAGTTTTAAATGGTTTTTAATTTATTTAGAATAATTCTCAACTGTAATCACATTAATCTAGAGACTCAAAGTAAATCGGCCCTTATTTAAAGATTACCTATTTACCGTGGGCAAGAATTACAGTCTTAAAAACTTTACAGGTTCTAGTTTGATATTACTAAACATTTCCAAAATCGTTTTGTGGGATATATTACATATTTAGGGGAGAAAGAAGACATGATCTGTCTACAATAAATGTATATTTTTTTTTCGAACTCTTTGCTAAAACCTCGTATATTTTGTAACGTAGTAAAAGTTTTCAAAAACAAATTATAGGTACTCTTGGAAACTCTAAAGGTTCTTTTATGATTTTACTAAACATTCTTTCTACGGGATATACTAAAAATTTAGAAGAGAGATGAAACATGTTCTATCTACGAGAAATGTCGAATTTTACGTATTCTTTGCTAAACCCTTGTAAATTTTGTAAAAAAGTCGTTGGTCGTTCCCGGAGTGATACATCTTTTTTTTTCAATGACTTATCTTGTAGGAATGGAGGGTACCCTCCATACTTGTAGGTATCCCTTGGAGTACCTACTGAAACGCGAAACGTGTAGATAACTAAAATATAATTATACAAAGGAAAAACTCAAAGTCTAGTACCACAATAGTTATTTGTGACACAAAACGGAAAATGACATTTTGCAAGAGCGAGTAAAGTTGTGTAGCCGAGGTGCGTAGCACCGAGGCGAAACAATACGAGCATTTGCAAAACATTACCCGGACGTGTAACACACACTATTTTTTGGTCCGACTAATTTTTAATATTTTCAAAAGTTCAAAAACGTTTTACTTTATGACATACAAGATTAGATGTTTATTGACATCTATTGCACGATTAAAAGAATTAGTAATAAGGAATGATTTTCTGATAATCGATTTCAAGATCCTTAATTTTTATACATACGAATACTTTGCTAATAAGCAACACAGTAAAAATTGTTATATTGAAAATATTAACATTAATATCTAATAATTTTATATAAAAATAGCAGAGACAATGAACTATTTTAGTTCAATGAGCAAAAATAAAATCGAGATATGTATTTTCATAATCGAATGACAAGTAGTTGTAAATTGACATAAATGTCAAATTTAAAATAAAAGTTGTGAGAGAAATTAAATGTAAATTAGAATCCTGGTTACCTTTAGAAAAAGTTATTAGTTTAGTATATTATACGCTGTTTTTAAATAAATTTAATTAAAATTTGTATTATTCATTATGTATTTTTGATGACTCATAGCGCCATCTCTTTAGATAATCTAAAAGCTACTTTGCCGGCCTAGGCCGGAAAATGTCATTTTCCGGACGATTTTGAAGTAATTAATAGTATTGTTTCTGGACGGAGGACCAAAAAAATATTTCATTTAAAGGGCTATTAGTTTCGGGAATATTCCCATCAACAGGCCCTCAAAAGTAAGCACAAAAAAAACAATTAACATACGAAAATGTTATTAGTTTCGGGAATATTCCCCTCAAAAGTAAGCCCCTTGTATTACATTTTCGTATGTTAATTCTTTTTTTTTGTGCTTACTTTTGAGGGCCTGTTGATGGGAATATTCCCGAAACTAATAGCCCTATAAATGAAATATTTTTGTGGTACTAGACTATGAGTCTTTCCTTTGTATTACTATTGGACCACATTTGAGGTATGGATTATTTTCTCTTTCTAGAATATAATTGCTAATAGTTATTAAATAAAAATTAAAAACTAAGAAATATATTTATATAATCTTATTAAAAAACTTAAAATAGATAAAAATGATATAAAAGAAAAAACCTTTATCAGTAAATTGGAAAGCTGGATAAACAAATGAAAAATAAATTTTTAATTAATTCAATACTTTATCATTGAGACATACATTTTGAATTAATATTTTTGTAACAACATAACAAACGACCCTTACCCATAAAATATCTAAACTTTATCCAAAATCTACGAAAACCAATATTCAATATCACGCATTAGCTATAAATTGTTTTGAAAGATTTTAGTGCCGTGTTCAATAATACGTGAAAGTGAAAGTATCTAACTTGTAAAATATATCAACTTGATTTTCCCGTAGTGCCTTGATTCATTTAATATTCTGCTCATATTACGCTGAAAACGTTGGAATAGAACATTACGCTGTTCGAAGATATGTAGGTACTTACCTTATCCACTCACTTACATATATGAGCAAGCTTTTTATATTAAAATCACAAACAGTTTAATAAAATAAAAGCGGGTTGTTCCATTACATAATAATTTTATTCAAAAAAGCGTATCGTCTTCTTGGTAACCATTATTTTAGGACTGTGAAAATTGATATATAAAGTATTCAAAATATGATTGTTTTTCTCATCTTCTATTATTTAAATACTCTCGTAGCATTAAGAATATAAAAAATTGTATTCTATTTGTTATAAAAGTCTTTAACAGAATCCTCTTTAATATATAAAAAAAATCGAATTTCAATAAGAACAATTCAAAAAATTGAAGAATATAGGATCTGTTCATAGTATCGCACACAAACTGAGTTACAACAAAATTTGTGCGCAATGAGTTCCTCGGTTTTTGTCGGAAGGTCAAAACAGCTTTAAACATCAACTTGTAATGTAATGATTTTCTTACGTCAGTATAAGCTGGCGGCGAATCTTGATCTCAATATTTTGAATGATTCAGGAAACTGTCATGGATGCATCAGAAACACGTAAATTATTCGTCACCTAAAAAGTTTGAAGTTCAACCTTCTGCAGGCAAGGTCTTGTTAATATAGTTTTTTCCATTTTTCGACCATGAAGGAATTTTGCTCGGGTAGTTTATAGATCCTGAAGTGCATATGAGCGCAAATTTGTGTGATAAAATAAAAACCTGTGTAGTAAACAAGCTCTATCCAGCAATAAGACAAAATGTCTAATAATGCCAAAGTAGAAAAAGAAAATCCAGAACGAATTTTTAACATACTCTCCTACAAATTCAATCTATTTCGCCGGACGCTTTTCTAACTTGTTTAAGCCTTAAGAAAAATATGATAATATGAAGTGGTAAGTCCTCAAAGTAAGCACTTGTGTGAGCAATGACAACGTAACGTTGTTCACCGGGTCATTTTGTTAACATTTAGAAATAGAAAGAAGTCGCTTAGGACCAAATCTCCTAAATCGGGTGCACTCATTCATTACTCTGGAAGAGTGGAATTTTTTCTTTAAATACGAACAATTTTCTTGTACTTTCTGATTCAGATAACCTAACAAT
This sequence comes from Altica lythri, assembly GCA_964028335.1. Classification (NCBI taxonomy): domain Eukaryota; kingdom Metazoa; phylum Arthropoda; class Insecta; order Coleoptera; family Chrysomelidae; genus Altica; species Altica lythri. The sequence continues at coordinate 42,008,524 of OZ034801.1, forward strand.
GATGCATTATTCTATTTTGTGATTGTCTTTTTTTCCAAATACTTACTATCGATAATGCGCGTGCATTCGAAAATACTGTTGCTATAACCTTTCTTGCTGATGTCACCGTTTTTTGTCTTCTTTGGAACTCTTTCGCCATTAACAGTCTACTGTTTTAATTATCCAGGGAGTGTACTGGTGTAGCCAGTCAACTCATCTTGGTTGAGACGCATGCGTTTCAAAAGAGTCTTACAACAGACCACGCAGTTGCGTTTATTCTCAGCTGAGAGCAAACGCAGGACCCATACAGCATATATTTTTTTGTGCCAAATTGAACTGACGGTGCCTTTTTAAACCCTTGTGTCCTAAACTATTTACCGCATATGTATTCTTAGTTCACTTAACACCACATCTTGAACCTCATCGATCATTTACTCACGCCCACAGAATTTCCTGCTGTTAATGTAAGGCCATGCTAAAACTTATTTATTTAATTATAAACTGTTACAAATACATTTGCTGATATACCTTAAACTGAATCCAAGATTATCCCAGTTAAGCTTTTTAAATAAATATCTTTGATCACCGTTCTAAACTTAGTTTTTTTATTTTTTGAATCAAACACAAAGTTGTTTCCTCCAACTGACGGTAAAAAGTACTCGAATTATATAGCTGAAACATTCCAAACACCTAGTGACTTAAAACAATACTTGCAATGCTAGGAACGCCATCTTTTTGATTTTCTACAAACTCATTAACCTGCCATAGTACCTACTGTCATGGGTTTACCTTTAGTTGTAATTATATTCTTTACTGGTGATGGATTTTCCTCTTTTTGTTTTTACTACTGCTATTGTAGTAATACTGCTATTTTTACCGCACTTAATTTAAACATTTTCGATGCAGTGCAAATTTTTGTTTCTTTGTGAATGTATGATATTTTGTTATCTCTGCTCCACGTTGGATGCCCTTTAGTGTTTTATAAATGCTTAATGTTTTTTGTGTAATTTTATTTGTCTTTTAAATATTAGCAATCCGAAATAATATTTTTTTCCACTAATTTTATGTTATAAATTATTCACTACTTCTGTCTTTTTACAGAACTTTATAGAATTTAATTTTCAATTTATATATATTGAAATAGATTTACATCAAAAAAATGCATCTGAATAAAAACAATCCATTTGAAAATTGACCGATTTCTGTGAAGTAGAAACACTTTCAATATCTATTCTACTCATTCACCTTTCTGACAAAAAGAAGAATTGGAAGTTGAAACCATTGTAAATGTTTATCGAACACGAACAAGGAAAAAGCCTTCAAACTTGAAGTGTACAATGAAACGATTTAAATAAATTGTATAGTATATTTGCCAAAGAATATTTTAAGGTATTTTATTTTTATAATATTCTGATGTATACAAACAATTTCGTTACAAAAGTAATCGATTTGCGAGTATTTAATAAAGCTTTGTATTATAACATTAATAAAGTAGACAAAATCTGGCAACTTTATAAAAATTACTATATTAGGTTTTTAAAATCTCATTGACATTAAATATATACCCCTCAAGGGTTACGCCACAATTAAGTTATTTCCATTCACAATTTCCTATCTTCTGTTTTTCATTTCCATTTCCGTATGTCCGCCTTCATCAGATCATTTATTACTTCTTGTAACCATGTCGATCTTGGCTTTCCCCGTCTTCTTTTTCCAGTTGGTGTCCACTCCAATATTGAGGATATTGATTTAGTTGGTCCTGATCTCCGTGTATGTCCTAACCATTTTGCTCTTTGTTGTTTTTTTCGTGACTATATCTTCCTTAATTTCTTTAGTTATCTCATAGTTCGTTTTTTGTCTAAATTCATTATCATTTATTTTTATTGGTCTTAATATTGCTCTTAGTATTTTCCTTTCAAGTATTCTTAGGTCTTCCTTCTGCTTTTTTGTTATGCTAATGCTTCTGCTGCATACATCATCGTCGGTCGAATTATTGTTTTCTATATTTTCATTTTCGTTTTCTTGCTTATTAATCTATTTTTTAGTAGTTTTTTAATGGCATGATAGGTCTTATTTGCTGTTATTATTCTTTTTTTTCTTATTTCTGTTACTTTTTCTCCATTGTTTTTTGGTAATATTCCCAAGTACTTACACTGTTCAACTTCATTCAATGTGTGTTCTCCTATTCAACTATTTTTATTTTTAAATTTTGTGTTAAATATCATTTCTTTTGTTTTTTATTGATTTATTACCAATCTTAATAATTTTTTTTCCGCCACTAATTCTTCTAACATCCTTTTCATTGTTTTTCTTTTTTTGGTTATGATCGCAATATCTTCAGCATATGCTATTATTTCTACTTCTCTCGTTCTAGGTCTACCTTTATTTTTTTCCTGACTAAGTATTCCAAGGCAAGGTTGAACAGAATTGCTGACAACGTGTCTCCCTGTCAACCCATTTATTTATCACAAATTCTGCCATTTTTTCCACTTGTGTTTTTATATTTACTGCAGTTCTATTCATTATCATTTTAATTAATCTTCTAAATTGGTTATGTATTTTCAGTTCTCTTAGAGCAATCAGCAGTTGCTGATTATGGTAAAAATTTACTTAGGATAAATCTAAATAGGAACTAAAACAAATTTAATAAAAAACAAAACTGTAAGAAAAACAATATATTTGAATTATTTACTGGATTCGTATACAAAAAATATTATTTCTACTTAATACTATCTAATACAACTTTCGTTAACCCATTTAAAACAAGCTGTGCATTGATTACATTCATTTGTAGACTTGATTTGGCTTTATTTTTGTCACTGAGTCTTTTCTTTCTTCTTGCAGCGACAAATTTCTTTTTCGAGGCAGCAGATTCTGGGAGATCTGTTTTAAAGTGTAAAAAGTCTGTAGTTTTAAAGAAAAAAATCTACGTTAAAAATGATTGACATTTAAACTATAATACAAATCCTCCTGTAGATATTGCTGGTAAAGCAGAAACTGCATTTGAAAAAACTATTGTCTGCTCTTGCTTTATTTGCAGATTCTCCCCTTACTCCCTTATTATTGACTAGTTGTACCCGCGACGTCGTTCGCGTGGCGTGTAGATTGTTATATAAAAATTTCTCCCCCCGCCTTGTGGGTGGAATTTTCTAAAATCCGTTCACAATTGACCTCAAAATTATAAACATAACTATTGTGCAAAGTTTCAAACCTGTAGGACTTATAGATTTTAAATTTTAATTTTAATTTTTCACGCCCCCGCAAACCCCTGTGGGTGAAATTTCGTAAAATCAGTTTACAATTGACCTCAAACTTATAAAAATAACTATTTTGCAAAGTTTTAAACCTGTAGGACTTTTAATTTTTTTTTCACGCCCATGCAACCCCCCATATGAAAGGAATTTCGTAAAATCCATTCACAATTGACTTCAAAATTATAAAAATAACTATTGTGCAAAGTTTCAAAACTGCAGGACTTATAGATTTTAAATTTTAATTTTTTTTCATGCTCGCGCATCCTCCCTTGTGGATGGAATTTCGTAAAATCCGTTTATAATTAACCTCAAAATTATAAAAATAACTATTTTGCAAAGTTTTAAACCTGTAGGACTCATAGATTTTAATTTTAATTTTTTTTACTTTTCACGCCTCCGCAACCCCCCTGTTGGTGAAATTTTGTAAAATCCGTTGACAGTTGACCTCCGAATTATAAAAATAACTATTTTGAAAAGTTTTAAACCTGCAGGACTTATAGATTTTAATTTTTTTTTCACGCCCCCGCAACTTCCCTTGCGGGTGAAATTTTGTAAAATCCGTTCACAGTTGACCTCCAAATTATAAAAATAAAATGATTTCTGTATAGCTTTAACCATTAAGGTTGCAGACGCGACGGAAGCTTAAAAAATGAAGTAACTTTTTCCGTTTTCTCACCATTTCCCTTTACTGCTCTGCTCCTATTGATTGTAGCGTGATGAAAAGTATACTATAACCAGCACAGGAGTATGAAAAATAATTGTACCAAGTTTCGTTAAAATCCGTCGAGTAGTTTTTGTTTCTATAGCGGTTATACAGACAGACAGACAGACAGACAGACAGACAGATAGACAAAAATTTTACTGATTGCATTTTTGGCATCAGTATCGATGCTTTATCACCCCCTGATAGTTATTTTGGAAATATATTTCATGTACAGAATTGACCTCTCTACAGATTTATTATAAGTATATAGAATATTATAATGCATATTGATAAACGACTATGATACAAAAGTAATTCATTTTGATTCTTTTAATATTTTAAAAACTATAGATTTTTTTGGAAAGTATTCTTGATTCTTTATTTTAATTTTTCTTACGACTCTTGTGTGTTATTTAATCTTACTAGTTCAGTCAATTACTGTTGCCATATAAGCAACCTTTTTAAATATTTTATGTGTATGTATATCCTCTTATGTCTAATTTTTTTAAATTATAGATTTACTGATTTCATTTTTATATTTGTCGAATCTTATGGTTTCTTTTTTTGGCTTTTATTTAATTTTGTTGTCAAATTATTGTCATAATATTAGATTCTAACAAATATTGGAATGGGCTAAGAAAAATTAACTTTAATTTATCTTTATTAAGATAAAGCCTTTTTTGTAACAAAATGTTTTTAATAACTTTTTTCTTATCCCTATGAACGAACATGATACTTGTGGGTCAAGTTTGATCTGGAATTTCATGCGATGTTAGAAAATATTGGAATTTGTACTTTGGGTTTAAAGATACCCTTTTCTTTTTTAACATTCCAATTCTAAATAAATAAAGTTATCCCTAAAGTACTCTTAAGTATATATCCAAAGATCAACTTCGTCTTTAACTTTATCGACCTCTCATGATGTTTAGAAAAGGACAGTTTGTTCACCCATGATTACAGGCTGTAGACGATTTGCAATCTTGCTCTCACCCATATTCTGTGTTTGATTTCCTACCGTTAACGCTGTGTATTTGATTTTTTTTGCTGTAAGTTATTACCCTTATCTAGACATATTCTATATAGTCCATTTCATCGTTTTTGGCCGATTTGATATTAGAAACCAATGAAATAAGATTAAACTGTCATCCAAGTTACCAATGGCGGAGAGTATTTTTTTCTAAATTAGGTCGTAAGTTTTTGAAACTATCAGTGTGGTTTGACATCTACAAAAATATGACATTAATAATTATTAAATTCAACCCTTCAACAACGAGTCGTACATGACGGTTACTGGGAATGTGAATTAAGTCAGGACTTCCGTATTGAATACTTTTTATCTACCGGTGAAACAAGATGCAGTTACGTAAGTGTTGTTTTAAAAAACAAACGTCCTCATTTAAATTTTTAACTTGCCTGTATCTGAGGGAGATGTAACTCTAAATTTACTTCGAGTATGATTTCTGTCATCGGCCAAAATCGGTGAAATGGACTATACAATATTTCATCTCCTCGCGAATGTAAACAGTACATATTGATACATTTCTTTCGTTTATTTATCCTTTATGGAATTTGCTTTCTTACCTAAATTATTGTTATTTTAGAACTTGTTAAATAATAGTATATTGTAATACAAGTGTTACAATAACAGGTTTCGTAGTACGAGTGGAGTTTGTGAAACGAACCGCGAAGCGGTGAGTTTCGCAAAGAACAAGTACTACAAACCGTCATTGTAATTCGAGTGTTACATACTATTTTTTATAATGAACTTTTAAAAGTATAAAAAATAAATAAAATGAGAGTTTTTCGAAATATTTATTTTTGTTGGCGATCTTGACACTTTTGACACTTGACAGTTTTAATGATTTTAAATGTGAATGTTTGTCAAATTTGAATAAAATATTTTGAATTTTGTAATATTGCTGATAATGTAGTTAACACAACATAATTCTTGATTTACTACCCGAACTCTTTTATCTTTCGTTGATAAATCAGTGCAGTGCAACCAATTGTGTAAAACAAAAAGTTACCAAAAACAGTGCTACAATGAATCTATTTCGATACTGTTTTTAGTGTCGAAATAGAAACTTTGTGAAAGTGAATTATAAAAATTACTTTGTATCATTCGGAGAAATCTTGTAAGAATTTATTTTTATTTCTTTAATGGTAAATCTTTACTTATATAGACGATAGTACATATAATTTAATTTTTATAATTTTGACAAGTAAAGTGACATTTTTCAAAACTGCTGTCAGTTTTGAAAGTCATTTCTTTTCATAAGTAGTTTTGAAAAGTAAAACTTTACGTAACTGGTTTTAAAAACTTAATTTCAAAACAAGTTACGAAAAATATAAAGCAGATATAAACAATTAAGAACTATTTTATAATAACTTTATTAAAGAAAATCTCCAGAAATATTTAAAAGCAACACTTATTTAAGGAAAACTCTAATTATAAATATTAACAACGCAAAACTATTAACACTTTTTAATTATATCTATTAAATAGAATTGTCATTAGAAAGCTGTCAATGCCAAATAAATACGAGAACTAGATGTATTGTTTTTAATTATTATTAAATAATTATGATTTTTTTTTAATTATGGAATTTCGTCAAAATTATAAAAAATCTTGTACGGAACTCGTTATGAAACGCCATTTTGTTTAACTCGTGTTCATTTGCAGGACTCGCTACGTTCGTCCTGCAACATCACACTCGTTAAACAAAATTGGTCTTTTCATAACTCGTTACGTAAATAACTATTTCCAAACAAACTTGAATGGTCTTCAATAAAAAACTAAAAACCAAAAACTAAAATCTTTATTTCTTAAAAAATTATAGGCAATTATGCAGCTGACTTCAAATTTCTTGAAGTCGACACACATACGCTAATTACTCGCCAAATTAATCTTGGCACCTAAATCTACATTTACTGAAACAGATAGGGTTAAAGAGTAGTTTGCAATTGGCTCCAACCACAGGAAAACGAAATCAGGTGCCTAGTTACCTACATTTTTTTTTTAATAAATATTTATTTTTGGCTCTTAATTCAATTTTGTTTTAAGGCGAAACTTTATTTGCAAAAGTTTTCATTTTACCCCTTTTTATTTACTAAAAAGTACAGCAAGCAGTCATTGAACATGAGAAGAAAATTTAGTTCAAGTTTATGTGGCTCTTAACCGAGTAAAATGTTTAGATGGCTTGGCTTTGTCAGATATGGATGCAAATAAACTTCTAAGCAAACGTCATGAACAAAGATCTTTTGAAAAAATGGAACTATTAAGAGTTCTCTCTAATTATAACAAAACTTAATAAAAGTATAACGCTTCAAAAATTCAGTACAAATTTTTAAAGCGAACAATGACCAATTCATGATAACCGCCTCAAAACCACCAAATATCAACTCATTTTGAATCAAATTGGAATAAGTTAAATAAGTAGTCAGCCATATCAAATTCGCTGTACTACATTTTTGAGAACCAACGACAAATTCATGATATACTCCTTTAAAAACCACCAATATTGATTTTGAACCCCGAATCGAAGATTAATGAACTAACAGCATTGTTTTTGTTCTAATAAAAAAAACTATTTAAACTAAAGTTTTTTTAAATTGCAACTTTAATTAACAATTATGGGCGAACAAACAGAAAAAAAACAGTTATTTCTATAGTCACAGTATAAAATAAAATTTTGTTGTAGATAACTGAAATTTAACTTAAACTTCAACCCTAATCCTATTTCTTAAAAATTAAAGAAGGTACAGTTTTATTGCGTAGACTGATCTTGGAATAGTTATTTACGTAACGAGTTATGAAAAGTCCAATTTTGTTTAACGAGTGTGATGTTGCAGCAAGAGCGTAGCGAGTGCTGCAAATGAACACGAGTTAAACAAAATGGCGTTTTATAACGAGTTCCGTACAAGATTTTTTATAATTTTGACGAAATTCCATTTTTAAAAAAAATCATCATTATCTAATAATAATTAAAAACAATACATCTAGTTCTCGTGTTTATTTTGCATTGACACCTTTCTAATGACAATTCTATTTAATACAGATATAATTAAAAGGTAAGTTTCTGATCTAAATATTAAGTATACTTATTTAATTTTTTGTTTAAAACTGTCTGCTTCTAAATATTTCTTTAATAAAGTTCGTATAAAATAGTTCTTAGTTGTTTAAATTTGCTTTATATTTTTCGTAACTTGTTTTGAAATGAAGTTTTCAAAACTAGTTACGTAAAGTTTTACTTTTCAAAACTAGTTATGAAAAGTAATGACTTTCAAAACTGACAGCAGTTTTGAAAAATGTCACTTTACTTGTCAAAATTATAAAAAAGTTATTTATGGTATGAGTGTTAAAAGTGACGTTTTATTTTGTGAGTGAAAACGTTTGTGAAATGAGCAGAGCGAATTGAACAATTTCACGAACAAAATAAAATCACTTTTAATACAAATACCATACAATATTTTTTGTACAACTTCCCTATTTTGATAATGAAACGAGCGAATTTGCAATGACAATAAACCAAACCGTGTTAAAAGTAAACTAAACCGTGTTAAAAGTAAACTTGTTTACATGGCAACGTGTTAAAAGTATTTTTAACACGCTGCTATGTAAACAATCGTTTTTAACATTGTTTGCTATCATTAAAAGTGTCACTTTTAATGACAGTTGTACAAAAAAGATTGTATTTAATATCTCTGTCTGTCTTTTAATTTTTTTAATGGAGTCCAATCTTATCTCTTGTTTGTTATCACGGCCAATATTTTATCGGTTTTTAGGTCTTTTTTCTTTCTCTTCACCTTATCCCAAGGCTAGTGTTAGCCCTTCATTGCATTTGTTTTCACCTATCTCTGTTTATGCATCCTCTCTTCTCCATTTTTTTCTATTTTTTGTCCTCACTTCTATTTTAGTATCCCACTTTCACTGTACTTCTTCTTACTCTCTCATTTCTTACTCTATCTCTCTTCGTTAATCCACACCGGAATTAAAGAAACTTGTTTTTTTACATAGTAACTCCCTAAAAATCTTAAAATGAGGCTATTTCTCAAAGACTATTATGCTTTGTGGGTCTCTGATTATATTTAGAAAAGAGTAATTTCTTGCTCAAATATATATTTTGCATTTGTTCCCCCTATTTTTCTCTTTTCGAAATCTTTATCTTTCTGTTCTTAACGATGCACATTTAACTATTTTTTTTATTTGTTCCTTGTTTCTCTGTGTTTTTAGCTAATCTCCTTTAGGTCCTATTTAAAAAAAAAATGAATCTTACAGCTCAAAAATCTTGTAAAGATTAATAATTTTTGGTCATTATTATAAGATATAATTTATATTTTATTTATATCTACTTTAAACGTATTTATTTGTTTAAATTAAATAATTTTGAGTTAAATATTCTTCTGCAATATTTTGCATTTATCAAAAAAGATAACAACATTTTTTGTTCTTATACCAAAAATAAAACAATATTATTTAAAATATGTGCCGGGAACGACTATTAATTCTTAAAATACCATTATAATTTCCGCAAATTCATCGTTTCTTTTGTAGGATATTCTCCGAGAAACAAATTGTCCTAATACAGTGCTTCGCTTGCCCTTGACAGTCACAAATTACAGGAGTAATTTCGAAAGATAAGAAAAACGAATGCACTTCTCTTCATTACAAAGTACGTCGTATAGCTCTTTGCTCGAGCTCCGGTTGCATTGGCCATAAGGCCTTAAAGATTTCCCATCGGATTTTAAACAGAGCACGAAATTATGAAGATTTATCTAAGAGTCTTCTAGTGGTCGGGTTAAGACATGTAAAGACGTTCAGGTAAAATAAAATAATGAAATACTGCGCACAGTTGCTATAAATTCAAACAAAATGAAATACTATATTGCGCTTCATAAAAAAGAAAGAGCAATAAACATCAAATACCACGCATTCACTGTTTGAAAGTTTGTATATATTGTACAATGAAAAGATTTTAAAAATGTTTCAATTTATGACAAAATGTATATATATTTCATCCATAGCGCTATAGAAAAACAAAGGGTTCCGTAGCAGCAAGTAATAATATAAAAGTTCTTCAAGTTTGTTGTAACTTTGATCGATGTTTTAAAAAACATTACTTTATGGATCTCGGTGAAACCAATTTTTGGTAAAAGTTTACATGGTAATGTACATCCTTTTTTTTTGGTTTTATAATTCTTTTTCTCGAGTAGTTACAGGAGAGCACACATTTTACCACTTTGCAAGTATCTCTCGCGCAAACTATTCAGTTAAAAAAGAAATGATATTTGATACCTTAGTTTTTTAATCAAATAAAATATAAAATATTAAAAAGTTATAATGGTGTCGTGGGACACCAGGTAGGAACTAAGTTCCTTCGGCTAATGTAGAATCGACACTACTCGCTTGTGTATACGACTGTAGCGCCTGCGCACGTCTCATTTAACGGTTTTATTCCATCGACTTTTTGTTACGGTTTTACTATTACTTTTTTTTCAGTTCGGTCGCGCAGCAAAATCCCTATCTTCTCCAAGCCTTGGATTATACTACGTTATAGATTAATAATTACATTTCTTTTGGTTGTACATATTTTCATAATTTGTACTTTTCGTCTGGGCAGCTTATATATCAATAAATTCTCTAAAGATATAATTTTTATAATGATAAAGATCGGAATAAGATAATTGAATTAATTTTATTTAAAGTTAAAATAATATTAATAGTTTTTTGTTTAACACTGGAAAAAAACCATCCCGCGTATTCGATCCTCCAATGATATCCAATCGTGAAGAGTTATCATATGCTAGTCAAATTATTTTTATGTACCTATTTACTGCATAAATTTTGATCATATTAATAAAAATAATTTATTATAAATTTTGAGTATAACATTAGTAACAGGTGTAGATAATCCAATTAAATAAAATATTACAACATAATTTACACATTTTACATTTAAAAATCAATGATTTTCATTAATTTAGAGGACATCATAAAAGTTGACATATGGATTTCTATATTGTTTACAATGTTTATATTATGTATATTATTAAACTTACCTTTGGTTAGGAGATTCTGTAATGAGAAGATCATCTTTTGCTTGATTCATTATAACTATTATATTTTTTGTAAACATTTTCAAGCAAGTTTCGGTGACAGTTAAATATTATATCATAACTGTCAACATTATGTCTATCGTATACTGAACACTGAGTAGAGACTAGCGTTGTGTGGAGGCTAGCGGTAACGTACCTACTAGATATAGTGGCACTATTACAGGCGTTACGGTTTTATTGTTACGGTTTTTTACTATTACATTTTTTTCAGTTCGGTCACGCCGCAAAATCCCTATCTTATCCAAGCCTGCCGTAAGGAACATAGTTCCAATAAGAACATAACTAACACACGATTGGCCATCTTTACTGAGGTGTCTGGGGAAATGGCCTTGGTAGTAAGGAGATGAAGGCCAGTAGTTTACTCTATTCCCTTTTTAGTTTTGACTTCTCGGCTTTTCTTTTTTTTTGGCCATATTTCGAGCTCATGTTTTCGAATTCGGTACAGTTTTCATGTAGCCAAAATGAACAAATGACACATTGTAATTAGTTCTCAATAAGTTGGATTATGTAATAATTTTCCCCACACTTCTCACACCCCGCACAGTTGACTTGTTGATGTTCGGTATCAACATCTGAATCGGTTAAAAGCTAGTATTCATTAAAATTTGCATACTCTAGTCTACTTTCCTTTAAATTTTCTACAAAAACTGTCTTATATTTTCGTACATGTTTTCCAAGAATAAATTATCTGTCTTTCAAAACGTACAGTGGTCGAAAATTCATCCACATACCACTTATGTCAAATATCAGTCAGTTATGGCTAAGATTTTGACTATAGTGAGGTAGTACACATTAACTACGACAAGTGGTGTGATTTAACCCGCTGTCTGTGTAGGAAATAATTATTCTTGATCCCCTACCAGAAAATACGCTCTTTCTGGCAGCTCTTCGCTCCAGATAGTTCAACTTTTATGGCTTGCTTGAATTACAGATTTTCTTAATCCCCTACCCGAAAATACGCACTTTCTGGCAGCTCTTCGGTCCAAAAAGTCCAACTTTTATGGCTTGCTGGAATTACAGCACGCTCTCGCTGACTATGTTCGGATGGGGATAAAGAAAAATAGTATACAACCCATGGCCAAAAAGTTAATGCTCTAACGCGTGGAATATACTATTTCGAGCATTGGTCGATCTATCGAACATTAATCTAGAAATAGGTAACTTAAACAAAGTCATACAATACAAATTAAAAAAAAATCGAAAAGAGGTTGACCTTAAAGGCCATCCTTGCAACTTCCCGCTAGTTTTAACCGCAAAGCTATAGTAACGTGACGTATTTTGACGTTTTTGACTTTTTTTGAAATGTTTAAAAAGCCATAACTTTTTAACGCCTTATTCGATTTTGATGTTCAAGATGGCATTCGACGCAGTTTTTTAAGACCTAAAACGTTACCGGGAGTGCAAAATCGGTTAGTCAAAAAGTTATTGAAAAAAAAAAACACTTTTTTTGAAATTTTTCGACAACGATATCTCACGAACGAATTAACTGATTTTAATTTCCAAAACGGCATTCGACGTGGCTTTTTAAGCTTGAGAGCTAATTAGGTTATGAAATTGATCGATGCAATAGCCAAAAAGATATGCCCGAAAAACATCATTTTTACCAATTGTTTTTTTCGGTTATTTTAAAATTTCTCGAAATCTACCGGCTCGAATCGGTTCAAACTTACAGGGAATCTAAGTTAGATGGAACTCTTTGGAATGCTTTTTATTTCATTCCGATCGGTCAAGCAGTTCAAAAGTTATAAGAGGTTTACATACATCCACACACACATCCACACGTACATAAAGACATACAGACAACCTCGTAAAAATAGTCAGGGGAGGTTCCTAAGACCTCAAAACGTTGAGATCCGATGAAAACTCGATTTTCGAAAAACGGGGTGAAACCAATAACTTCCCGATTTAAAAAAAAAATTAATTTTTTTTAGCGAGAAGTTAATAAAAAAAATTTTTAATTTTTTTTAGCGGGAAGTTAAAAAGAATTACCAAAATCCTTCGAGTAGATCCGGAGATATGAAAACTCCAGAGACTTTGAAGTTGAATTTTAATTCTGTAGGTTTCCCCTCCACTTTTAAAAAAATATTACAATTGAACTTCATTCATAACAATAGATAGACGGTCTATTTAAAGAGATGTGTTCTTAAAAATTTGTTTGATAATAGGTACTTTGAACTTTTATATGGCCTTAAAATGGCGCTTTTTAAGTTCCTTAATTATTATAAAAAAAAATCTAACGTGGCTCCAAATTATCCTAGAAAACATTTTTTTTTAATTTCAATAAATTTTTTTACGTTCAATAGTTAAAAAGTAAGTCAAAAAGTTTATAAGTTTCAAATTACAATAATCTTGCAATTTAGATTTTTATTAAAAAAATGATTTTTTTTCAAATTTTTGTGTCCCAAATTGATAGAACAACTTACTTTCTTTTTAAAATACAACCGACAGAATTGTTTCAGCATTTATTATTTTCTGACTTTTGTTATTGCAAAAAAATTGTCTTTGAGATAAACAAATTGAATAACTTTTAAACTAATGGATGGATAAATATAAAATTTTGGGGTTTTGTTAAGCTTACCTATAGCTTACTTAATAGCAATATTGTAGATTACTTTTTAAAATAGTTGGGGGGGGGGGAGGAATTGGAATATTGACTACGAAATTCCCTGAATTTCATTAGCCTAACCACTAAAATAGTTATTGATAATTTTTATTTTTCCTGTTTTTTGCAATTATCTAAGCAACAAATTACCTACCCTATCGACTTTTATAAATAACTATTTTGTTGCTTTTAGTTTTTTAAAACGTATTTACTCCCAGAATTATAATTAAAAAAATGAAAAAAATCATGAATTTGTTTATAAAAAAAATAATGGCACTGAACTTGTTGAACAGGTAGGTTTTCATTGTATAGATATATAATAACTAAAAAACTTTTCAGATATCAGGATTATTCAAAGTCACCAAAATGTTTTTTTACTCATTTCCCTGGAGTATTATTTGTCCAAATAGAATTTAAATTTTAATTGCCCAATTTCTTAGTTACGCAATTAACTTAATCAAAGATAAATCACTGACAATCATCTTTTTTCGTGAGTCAGAGGATTTATCACTTCGGCTTATTTACGCTTTTTATGTTCTAATACAGAATTAAATAATCCATCAAGAAATTGGTCTCTTTTACCCTATCATTATCTAACATTTATAATAAGCTTACCTGTAATTAAGTGCACGAATCTATACAATAGCCTTATTTGTACAATTTTAAGGTTCATTGGCATTGTTTCGTGTTGTAGAGTAATTCAATAGGATAAAATATTTTTTTTAACAAAATTATTTAGCCACACTTAAGATGTTTGGATGGTTTAAATCCAATTAGAATCTACATGAAACTAAGCTTTGATATCCAATATATATATACATGTTGATTGAAAGAATTCTAGTTGAATACTGTTCAGTAAAAATTGTCATATTAGTTGAATACTGTTCAGTACAAATTGTCATATTTAGTTATAATTTTGATTAACTATGTCGATTTGGCCAAATTATTTAATGTTGGCATACATTATTTTATACAAGACAGTGACATCTTGGAGACCCATTACTTATGCTTTCTTGAAAAGCGTCTAAACAAAAGTACAACAAATGTTAAATTACGTCGGAGAAAGAAACTATATGTTATGCAAAAATAGCATCTAAATTAACAACTCTATCATTAACGTTATTTCTCCTTGAACGTGAAGGAAGAGACAAGTTCTTGGAGTGGGCAGGACCGAGTTGGATGCCGTTTAATCCATACTACCTGAAATAAAAAAAGGGACGGTACGACTTGGATGCGAAATACTTTCTAAGAATTAAATTTATATTTTCACAAGTATCCAGCATTGTTGCCACAATGTCCAGAAATAGAAAGAAAACATTGATTTGAAAGTCGGGCAATATTGAAAGGTTTCGTCAACGTATAAATCAAGTAACTGGACTAAACATTCTTAATTGCTTATACATGAAAATATAATAATTATATTGTCTTGACAGTCATTTTTTAACAAAAAATTTCATGTTTGTTCTTTTCAATGGGATGGTTTACAAAAAAAAATATGAAAATCTTCAATATTTTGGGGCAATTAGAATATACTAAAGTTCTAGCTCGGTACATATTTTTCCTTATTCTCTCTATGTCATATGTCGTTATCGTAACAACGTGTTGATTCTTCAATTCCTTATGAATTAGTTTAAGAGGTTTTTCACTGATATTACTTACAGATTCTTTTTTTACTTTATTACTTAACATTTGTTTCTTATTATCTAATACTTTCTAAAGTTTTCCGTGGTTGTGGTCCATTTGCACATCAACAATAGAATCTTCATTTCTTTCAGTCTTGAAATACGCCTTACACGCTGCTTTGCTCGAAATAAAGCTCTTCACTATTCACTAGTAAATGATAACATTTCATAATCCAAATAACAGAAAAACAAATTATTTAGATAATAAAATCAGGTACTTCAAAATACGATTTATTCTTAATTAGTTAAAATTTTAAAGGTATGGCAACAATGGAAATGATTTATTAAAAATTTTATAATATTTCTGAAAAACCCATTTAATCCCAACGGCATCCAACTCAGATCCTTTTAATACAGGTGTCAATAGGCTGCATCCAATTCGACTCTGCCGCTTGGGGGCAGTAAACGTTAAGAAAAGTAATGTATATGGTCCTGATGATCTAGGTGGTGATATTTTTTTATGAATTACCATCAATGAATATTATTTATTCAGACTTAATATAAGGAAATAATAGTTATTGAAAACATAAATATGAATTTGTTTTGAACTGACCACATTCAATATATCACTGATTTGTCATTGTTATTCGTTCCAAGTTCGTGCTGACTGACAAATCTTAACAGCTATCTAAGCCGCCACTTTAAAGTTCAGGTCATAATAGGATCTATATTATACCAGCAGGTACCGACTGTTCTTTTCAATTATTTTACTGAACCGCGGGATGAAAGCAAAGATGTTGTTTTTTGTTAATCCCATAAAAGACTACTTGTCCTAAATGATGCGTTTTTATAACCTTTGAAGAATCGCAATCTTAACCTTCCTTTTATTATTTTACATACGGTGGTTCCGACACTTTTATAAGGGTAACAGTTTGGTTTACAGCTTCTATGCTACACATTTTTCATACGCATTAAAATTAGTTGTTGAGCATCTTCACTATAAAAACCTATAACTTTTTTTTTACCTCCTTTGACACTGTTATCCACTTTCATTATCATTATCACTCGCATCCAAAAAATTATTGTTTTGATTTATAGTTTCTGTCACATTAAATAACAGAAACTTTTTGAAAGCTCCGGTCGACGACAATATTCGCAAAATACTTAAATTTGTGAAACCATGAGAATATAAAACTCAATCATTTAAAGATCAAAACCAGGTTATACAATATAGCGATAACCGATAATAGTTTAATCATTTAGAAAAACCAAGGTCACATGAAAAACCGATTAAGGCAAACAAAGTGGCTTAACTCGAAAACTTGTGAACGTACTGCTGCTATATCCATATAAATTTGTAAATCTGTAAATATATCCAAAATATAGTGAGCTTACTTGTTGATCCAGTATTGGTAGGTTAAAACTGACACTAAAACGCCACTGTGTTATATATTAAAGGCACTATAGATATAGATATTATCATCAGCCATTTTCTGTCCAATGTCACTAAATTAACGTGTTAGAACACAGACAAATTTAAGAGACTTTTCGAAACATAGCCCAAAGATACCAACACGTTTGTGCGCCTACTAGGACGCGCAATCGCATTCTGTAGTGGGGAAAATGGGACTAAACCAGCAAAATATGATCAGCTGGTAGCGCGAAAAGAGAAAAAGCAGTTATGGCGGCATAGTGACAAGGTAAGTGCTAGTAGTTTTTGTTTAATATAAATGTAAGGTAGTTTAAGCATAGAAAGTGTGTAAAAGTTTAGTGAATAGTTTTAAACATGGCACGCTGATGTCGGAACTTGTTGCCAACTTTATATTAGGCATCAACACATCTTTTCTATTATTTCTGCTTTCTGGTTTTGTGGTTGACATTGGACAAAAAAATGGCTGATGATAATACCTATGTTTCTTGTGTTTTAGTATATGTTGTTGTACATTTGTCATCTTGGGTCTGTTGTCATGACCAATTTCTTGATAAACACAGGTATGTAGATCATCCGCATCCTGCGTAAGGTGTCACTGTATGTGTTATAAGCACATATTAGTTGTACTGTAAGTTAAGGTTTTAATGTTTTATCTTTTATTTAAATGCACAAGAAATTCTATTTACATTTGTTAATTCATTCTTTGTTTACAAGCTATTTGAAATTGACGAATCAGTGTATTTTGTTACAATGGAAAAAACCGAATATCGTGCAGTGATAAAATTCTCTGTTTTGGAAGTTTTATTAGCAACAAGAATGGAAGTGTTAAAGGAATCTGATGCTTCGTTTCCAACTATGCATCGATGGGTTTTAGAGTTTTAACGTACAAGCGTCGGAGATGAACCTCGTAGTGAAAGTTCAAAATGTGTAACATTAGAAATCATTGAGCTAGTATATGATATTATTTGTAACGATCCAAGTTTGACTAAGAGAAAAATTGCTAATACCATAGGCATCTCAGATGTACGCCATATTTAACACGAAGAATTACATATGCAAAAACTGTTCGGCAACAGTTCAGAAAAACTGAATCAAAAACAAATTTCTCAGCGTAAGTTGGAGTGTTTTGTACAAAATAAAACTGATTTGTGCGTTGTTTTATGACTATGGATGAGACTTGGATCTAACAACAAGTTCTAAAGATCCAAATTCGACTAAGCCTGAAATCCTCGATACCATAGGCATCTCAAATGAACAAGTAGGTACTCCATATTTTACATATGAAAAAGCTGTTTAGAAAGTTAGTGCCACATTCGTAAATAGAATAAAACCGATTTCGTGCATCGTTTTATAACTATAAATGAGACTTGAATGTACCATCATGATCCTAAAGTGAAACAAGTAAGTTTACAGTAGACTCAAGCTGCTCCTTCAGGTCCAAAACAAGTGAAGTCAGACCAATTGGCAAAAAAGGTTATGGCATTAGTTTTTTGGGATGCAAAGGGAGCTTTGTCGATTTATTTCCTTGATAAGGTAAAACAATTAACTCTGAATATTATTGCAACCTTTTGGACCAGTTGGATAAAAAAATCGTGAAAAGGGACCCGGTTTACAGAAGAAAACAATCATTTTTCAAATTTGACTTTCGTTGTGTATCACCTTTTTAGAAACTTGAAACAATTCCTGCGTGGAAAGCGTTTTTCTTCGAATGTAGGAACCGAGAAACAATATTTTGTAGAGCTTTCGGAAAATCATTACATAGATGGTATAAAATTACTGGAGGACCATTTGAATAAGTATGTTTACACTAAGGGGGATTATTATAATAATAAAAAACAATATCATTAAGAAATATCCATTATTTTATTTTTGCTTTCAAAACTTTTTAACTGACCTTAAATTTTAACTACTCAATGCATATCTGAACTGTAAAGCTATTGTTTCATTTAAGAGTCAAATATATAGAAACACATAACGTTTATTTATACCGCTAATAAAAAATGCTGTATAAATCACTATTTTTATTAATTTTATTTTTATTTACAACAACACACAGCACCGATTCACGTAAGCTATTTTGGTGCCACAACCATGTTTGGAATTTTTTATCGGGATAAAACTTGGCACTATCAATTATAGTGTGCTTCGGAAAAGATAAAGAAAAGGTCTATTGAGAATAGAAAGAACAATCAACGGCTGCTTTCTATTATCGGAATCTATGATTAATCACGAAATTCTGAACTAAACCAGACGAACTAGGCTAATTGCCTTATTTTTAGCCCAATGACTATCGCAAATTCATGACGCCAATAAATCGATGTGCATTGTCGCATTACAGGGTTGCTGGCATTTAATTTACACAACAAATATTTTAAAATAATTGTTGAAAATCATAAAACTTACTAAATCGTAATTTATATGCCAATGTCTCTAACATTGTAAAGCATTAATCTAAAATAGAAAGAAATACGTTTACTAGATTTTTTCCCAAAGATTCATTATAAAAGTTTGAGCCTGGAAAATAAAAATTTATCTATTATCTGAAAACAGGGTTATAATTTGAATAAATATTTATTTTTTTACCTATTTATACAATTATATTATTAAAGCGAAAATTACCAAAATAAAAATTATTAGGTATATCTATTTAAAGTTTACCTACAAGACCACATTTGCCTGTAGGCATATAAAAGTTTTAAATGCATGCAGAACCAGGAAGCAGGTTAGTTTTAAAGTACCTACATATTTGATTTTTCATTATCGTTTAGATGAATTGAATTGTGATAATAATAATAACAAAATATATTTCAGAATATTTAGATAATATAAATGAATGTTGATTTATTGTAAGGTACTTATAAACAAGAAAATTGATTGTTCAATATTGTTATTGAATTTTTGACAGTTCTATAATTTTATCAATACTAGTAAAACCACTATTGGTTTTATCAATATAAACCGGAATGATTGGCTAGATTTAGCATGAAACATTGAAGATTAAGCGTTTTCATTGGACGAAATCACAAAATTGTGATATTTTGACAGGTGAAAAAAATAATCAATATAAACCGGAATGATTGGCTAGATTTAGCATAAAACATTGAAGATTAAGCGTTTTCATTGGACGAAATCAGAAAACTGTGATATTTTGACAGGTGAAAAAAATAATCAATATAAACCGGAATGATTGGCTAGATTTAGCATAAAACATTGAAGATTAAGCGTTTTCATTGGACGAAATCACAAAACTGTGATATTTTGACAGGTGAAAAAAATAATCAATATAAACCGGAATGATTGGGTAGATTTAGCATAAAACATTGAAGATGTTTTCATTGGACGAAATCACAAAATTGTGATATTTTGACAGGTGAAAAAAATAATCAGTTTAAACCGAAAGTTTCCAGTTTAGTTCTTTATCCAGTTTTAAAGTCTTTGATAAAATTTACCAAAATTAAATTCTGGTTTTCCTACGGAATTTTGAGTTATTTCGTGTATTTTGGAAATAAACTTGTTTGTTGAGCTTTTTGTTTCTTGTTCTCAATGGTCTTTGCAATTGATTAAAAGTGTATCCAAAAAAACTCTTGACCTATTGAAAGTTAAATGTTTCTTAATTTGTAACGGTGATGAATGATCCAAGAAGTACATGTCTGTAACAGCCTGTGAAGCACAGATCAAAAATTCAAAACTGGTCTTTATGGTATTCACATACTTGTATAACTAAAATATATCATAATATTGAAGCTGTACTTCAAAACATACACTATTTTAGTGATGTAATTTGTGTATTTATAGAACCAAAAAACAGGTATTATTCGACATTTTGTATTTACGTTCACAGAATTTGTGTTTCTGTTTATTTGAATAAAAAGTACCCGAAACTGTATCGATCCGTCTTATACAGGACTAGAACTGTTAATACATAGCTGGGAGTAGACGAAACCTATTTTCAAAGGCTTTATCAACAAACAATTTACATATTCTACAAGTGGTAATCGATGAGATTGAATTTAAAATGTCTGTTGTTAATACTTGTAATTTAAGGCCTTTACCACTATCAACACAATTAAATAGATTCACAATCTATGACAATAAATGCAATATAGCTTAATACTTATAATTTTAAGCGCTTAGTATTATCATTCTGAAGTAAGTATCAGTTAGTGGTTGTTTTTTTTAAGGAGTAACTCGAAACTATTCTATTAGTTGGTTGAGAAGTTTTGAAAGCAAAAATAAAAAACGCTTTACACGAAGGAATTGTTTCAAGTTTCGGATTCTGGTGAATACGGTGGGTGTTCAAGCAATTCGTAGTCTATATTCAATTTAGCCACTGTCCGCTTGTGTGAAAATGTAAATTGTCTTGATGAAAAATGATTTTTTTCTTCTGTAAACCGGGTCTTTTTTTACCATTTTTTTATTCAATTGGTCCAAAAGACTGCATAATATTCATAGTTAATTGTTTTACATTTTTCAAGATAATCAATGCCATAACCTCTTTAGTCAAACGTTCTTGTTTCAGGTTAGGATCGTGATGATGGATCCTAGTCTTATCCATAGTTTTAAAACGATGCACAAAATCGGTTTTATTCTGCTTAAAACCATCCAAATTATATTGGGAAATTTGGTTTCGATTCAGTTTTTGTTGAAATGTTAACGAATGCGGCACTAACATTCCGAACAGCTTTTCCATGTGTAATTCTTCATGTAAAATACAGAGTACTCGTTCATCTGAGATTCCTATGGTATTAGCATAGTCAAACTTGAATCTTTACAAACAATATAATAGATTTCCACTACGTAACTCATATTCAGTGACGACCACGTTTAAACCTTAAAACCCATCGATGCACAGTTGGAAATGAGGGAGCCGATTCCTTTAACACTTTCAGCATTTTTCTATGAATTTCCATTGGTGATAAACCTTCCAAAACAAACGATTTTATCAGTTCAAGAATTTCGGTTATTTCCATTGTAACAAAATACACTGACACGTCAACTTCAAATAGCTTGTAAACGCCTTAGGCGCAATTCACACAGAACGGACGTCGGGCAGAGACGTGGCGCGGACTTTTGTCCCTTCGGCGTCTCTCCTATGTAAACAAATGGTACAGTACTCACAGAAGCGACGTGGCGCGGGCGATCGTCCGCCCGCCCTCGCCACGTCTCTTCGGCGTCTCTCGTGGCGTACAAGAAAGGGCGCGCCAGTTCTTCGCCACGTGTCTCTGTGCTTTAATTAATTTAAAAATGCGGGATGATGTTTACTTCAACATACAATTTTGCAAAGAAGTTGGCAAATATCCTTGTATATATGATTTTAATCGTGCTGATTATTGTAATAGGAGTGCTTAAGACTGGGTCCGGCAGAAAATTGCTGATGAATTTTGAAATCGTTCTGGGTACATGTTTAATTTTCTCATTAGGTCGAATGTTCCACCAATTTTCTCCTTCTGTAGCCACAATGGATGAACCCAATATCTTCTTTTTGTTTTGTTCACATTAGCCAAATACACTATATCCAACATATCTTCATCATTGCTTGAAAAAGACATGTTATCCACAAAACAGATTACTGGCTTCAATTCGCGCCACTGTCCTGCACCTCTGTGTGCATTGCATACGCCACACTTCCGCCACGTCCGTGCCACGTCGAAGCCACGTCTCTGCCCGACGTCCGTTCTGTGTGAATTGCGCCTAAGATTATATTATTTATCTCCAAATAACTTAGTAAACATTGCTTTATATATTTTATTTTATTTACTCACTTTTAATTAGTGTACAATACTTACCTGTTCTGGTTTCCCGTTTACAATAATAAACAACTCGTTATCGTAGAAGACCTTGTTATAATAATATTCCCAAGCTTTATTAATTTGTTAGGTATCTGTTTTGCAAGCAACTTTGTACCTGCATCAAACAGTTTTAACGACGAGATAAATTCAAACTGTGTGTTTCCTCTCTATGTTCAAAGAAGCATTAAACGTTACTATCACCAACAGACTATATTCGTATATATTCAGGGAGATAACACTGACAGATAGAGACTGTAACTACGAACCAAGTGCGCTCCGCTATAATTGTTAACATTGTGTTTTGGCGGTAGGCATTGGGAAATATTGCCCACAGAATGGAGGGAAAACTGTTTATTGTTTATACAAATGGATTCAATTTGTAATAAAACTTTTTAACCCTAACATATTCAATTTAAACGAAGTAGGTTATCCATCTCTCAAATGTGGGTCCCAATTGTAAATAAGTATAGAAACACAAATCCCGCCAGAGATAAATTTAATAAAAAAATATGGAGTAGCAACCGGTTTTGCTTAAAATAACATTATCGGGCTACATAATATAAAGAAATTAGTGTATATAATATAAAAGTAAATGTAAAGCACATTATTTACCTAAAGAAAATTGAGATTACCAGAACGGTGGAGTCCGTAATTAAAGAATCATAAAAATAAATAATTAAAAACAGAGCACGAGCAACCTAAATTAGTTGTAAAATTAAAAAATTAAATTTTTATTTACTTAAGGTAAAATCAAAAATAATAGTATGAACACAAAAAACAGAAACCAAAGGCAATTAGCATGGACCTCGAACCTCTGAAGTCACATGGCTTCATTAGATGGAATAAGATTAAAAAATAGGGAAACTCTGTATTTATGTGGGTTGCACTAAAATCGTAGGTACTAACTTAAAAAATTAATTAACAGTATAGTCAACAATAACAAAGTTATAGATATTCTAATTTCTAGAAATCCTTTAACCCTCATTTTTCGTTTTGATATATATCCTTAGCCTACCACCACGTACATTTTAATCAACCTTTATTCTAACCACTTAATCTCTCACAAATTTGTAGCTTTCAACTCTTTCTTGTACATGGCTTATGCTATCCCATTGTCAGATGAATAGTTTGAAAATGAAATAAATATCATTAAACACCTAGCCATTAATTACATCTTTCCGTTACACAATCAAGAAATCCGAATAGCCAAAAGAGACCCCCGCTTGCTCAAGAATGCACAAAGTCCTGGATAAGGATAGTACAGCAAGAGAGGTTATGTAGAACCTGTTGGGTGATCTTTTAGACAATATTCCTTTAATACAAAGAAATCAAATGCTCTGGTCCATTTTGTAATTGCCGTAAAAGAGCATTTAGACGGATCTTTTGAAGAAAAATAAGAAAGATAGGAAGGGGATGGCCGGTAGGTATAGGTCTCCCAACGAAAGTTTGTGACAGCCACGTGTTAGTCGGCGCAGGTAGGCGGAGTCTTTCTATCAGTGGCGGACGGAAATAAAAATATTAGTCGAGGCAATGAAGCATTTTAATAGGAAATCTTTTAGGATAGGACGGATCGGAATGCGGTTTTTTGCATTTGCTTTTAAAAATTATTTATACCATTCCTACCTACTTTCTACTTAATACAAACCGGAAGTTGCATTGCTGCAGCCAAAAATGCTTTCAAAAAATGCATTTTTTGAGAGATTTTTTGGCAAATTTAATAACTTTGTAAATAAAAGTCAGAATTGGCCCAAGTTAGGTAACCAGGGGGTTTTGAGGTCACTGATCAAGATTATGATGTGTAAATTGACCCCCCGAACACCTGGAGCTCAGGAACGTCGACGAACGTCATCTCCGGGGGACTATCCCGAACTTCATGCGAGGAAGGAGAGAAAATCGAGACCACGGGGTCTTTTGGGTCGCTGAATTCAAATATGGCTCCAGCGAACACCCCAAGGACACCTGGTGCGCTCTAACCTGGATACGGACGTCATTTTCAAGAATTTTCCTGGAAATAGCGACAAAAACGAACCGAAAATCATTATGGGGGCATTTTGTGTGCGCTGAATCCGAATTTCCTGTGGAAAACGACTCCCCGAACACCTGATGCGCCCTAACCTAGCTCTGAAAGTCATCCCCGAGGTTTTCCCAGACACAACTGAAAAATAGGAACCGACAATCGTTACTGGGGGTTCTTTGGGGCGCTGAAGTTAAATAAGACATCGGCGAACACCCCACGGACACCTGGTGCGCCCTAACCTGGCTCTGGACGTCATCACCGAAGTTTTTCCAAACACAAGTGAAAATGACGAACCCAAAATTGTTAGGGGGATTTTTTGAGTCGCTTAATTAAAATTTTACGCCGAACATGCCCTCCCATCACCTGGTGCACCGCATGAATTTCAACTAAACCTGATATTTTAGAGACTGACGTCAATGTACTGCAATAACTGTATGGAATTGTTGATTCTAGTTAAAATATGTATGGAGGAAAGAAAGAGAATGTATAGAAAGTCAAAGTTTATGTAATTGATATTTCAAAACTCTTTATTGAACTCAAATCAAATAATATCCAACCGTTACTTCACCTAACCACATTAATCAATAACTTCGATTTTCTAATAAGCAACTAAATATCAAATTATTTATCAAGTGACACATCCATAGTCTGCTCATTGTTTTCGTCATCGACTGCTGTACTCATACGGGTAACATCTCCCTCATCTGAAGCCTCTGTCTCTGCCACAATAACGGTATCAACTGAATATCTTTCAGAGTTGTGGCAAGTTGAACCTTCACAAATTTTACAGGCAAGATTGCAAGGTAGGCCGTGCTTCCTGCAACTACACGTGTTCAGATTACAATCTCCTTTGCACAGAATATCAGTTCCATAATATTCTTGATGAAGAATTTGATATTTAGTTGCTTATTAGAAAATCGAAGTTATTGATTAATGTGGTTAGGTGAATTAACGGTTGCATTTTATTTGATTTGAGTTCAATAAAGAGTTTTCAAATATCAGTTACATAAACTTTGACTTTCTATTCATTCTCTTCCTTTCCTCCATACATATTTTAACTAGAATCAACAATTCCATACAGTTATTGCAGTACATTGACGTCAGTCTCTAAAATATCAGGTTTAGTTGACATTCATGTGGTGCACCAGGTGTTGAGAGGGCATGTTCGGCGTAACATTTTAATTTAGCGACCCAAAAACCCCCCTAACAATTTTGGGTTCGTCATTTTCACTTGTGTCTGGAAAAACTTTGGTGATGACGTCCAGAGCCAGGTTAGGGCGCACCAGGTGACCGCGGGGTCTTCGCCGGTACCATATTTGACTTCAGCGCCCCAAGAAACCCCCAGTAACGATTATCGGTTCCTATTTTTCAGTTGTGTCTGGGAAAACCTCGGGGATGACGTTCAGAGCCATGTTAGGGTGCACCAGGTGTTTGGGGGGTCGTTTTCCACATGAAATTCGGATTCAGCGCACACAAAATGCCCCCATAATGATTTTCGGTTCGTTTTTGTCGCTATTTCCAGGAAAATTCTTGAAGATGACGTCCGCATCCAGGTTAGGGCGCACCAGGTGTCCGTGGGGTATTCGCCGATGCCATGTTTAACTTCAGCACCCCAAAAAAAACCCCAGTAACGATTGTCGGTTTCTATTTTTCAGTTGTGTCTGGGAAAACCTCGGAGATGACTTTCAGAGCTAGGTTAGGGCGCACCAGGTGTTCTGGGGGTCGTTTTCCACAGGAAATTCGGATTCAGCGCACACAAAATGCCCCCATAATGATTTTCGGTTCGTTTTTGTCGCTATTTCCAGGAAAATTCTTGAAGATGACGTCCGCATCCTGGTTAGGGCGCACCAGGTGTCCGTGGGGTGTTAGCTGAAGCCATATTTGAATTCAGCGACCCAAAAAACCCCGTGGTCTCGATTTTCTCTCCTTCCTCGCATGAAGTTCGTGATAGTCCCCCGGAGATGACGTTCGTCGACGTTCCTGTGCTCCAGGTGTTCGGGGGGTCAATTTACACATCATAATCGTGATCAGCGACCTCAAAACCCCCTGGTTACCTAATTTGGGCCATTTCTGACTCTTATTTACAAAGTTATTAAATTTGCCAAAAAATCTCTCAAAAAATGCATTTTTTGAAAGCATTTTTGGCTGCAGCAATGCAACTTTCGGTTTGTACTAAGTAGAAAGTAGGTAGGAATGATATAAATAATTTTTGAAAGCAAATGCTAAAAACCGCATTCCGATCCGTCCTATCCTAAAAGATTTCCTATATTTGACCTTTTTAGTGCTTCATTGCCTAATATTATACATCTTAAATTAATTTTTAATGTATGATGTCAACATAATTAAGAAGAATTTATTTTATATAAATTTGTTACTGCCCACTTTAAACTAAAAAAATACATACATTTAAAAAACAACTCAGAAACTCTCTCAGCATATTCGTAGCTAAATACAGTTTACAAAACCATTCTAGCTACCACACTGACAAGCTTTCAGAACGGTCGTTGTTATCGTAACGCTCGTAAAAAAAACACTGCGCATTGAACGAGAGGCCACGTGGCTGTCCCAAACTTACGTTGGGCGATCTATACCATGGCCTGCAATATTGCCTGATTTTAACCCCCTTGACTTTGCCTTTGGGGCCATTTAAAAAGTTTTGTATACGCAACTCCTGTGAATAACTTCGAGAAGCTACAGAGTAGAGCAAGGATGCCATCGAATTCTAGCCAATGAAGCTGCATTGAAATGGCGGCAAGGCACTTTGAACATTTTATTTTACTCTATGTGTCTGTTGTTTGTTAATAAATATTGTAACGGGAAAACCAATTAGGAAAGGGACTTATACTTGAAAGACTATTCTTCGGTTATTTGTTCTAGAATGTTCACTCTCTTTATAGTGTGTACTATTTAAGTTCGATTTATGTTTCGCGTTCATTCTAGAGTGTTCTTTTGTTTTATATAAGGGGATGTATGAGCAGTTAAGGGGAGTTCAAATAATAGTTCATTGTATTGTCAGTTTAGACGTTAACCAGCAGAGTTCTGTGTATCGTTACAATTTTGTGAATAAATTGTGTTAAAGTCCCCATAAGTGTTTCAATATCAATGTTTTTTGTACACATTAAAAAATGTTTTAAACGCACAATGGTCTGTATTTCCGAAACTGCTAATTTGCGCACATATGTTTTAACACTTTTTTGGTTATTTTGAGACAAAATCACTCATTAAATTTTGTGATACAACCGTGATAGGTATATATAGATACTACATGCCGAATATGTTTTGGGATGGGATTTTAATAGGACAAATAGATTTTTTCTTGAAAGCATTTGAAACAAATATACAAATGCTTTTGATGAAATTAGGAACTTCGAATGCGAAACTCTGTTACAAATCACTAAACACTTTGGGGTGTTCTCGTTTATTTCTTAGGAGTTATTGAGTTCCAAAGAAAGTGACAAAAAAAAGAAGTTTCATAATTAAATTTAACTTCAAGAATAAAAAGTTAAAACAAAATTGATAACCATCATTGATTCCACGGCTGCTTTAGACGAAAAACTCTTTTTCTACATGCATGTGTAAAATAACACTTTCCCGCACGCATTTTAATTCAGAAAATATGTCTTTCCCGCACGGAGTGCGGGTAAGGTTTTTTCCCGCACCCATTTTTATTAATTAATTGAATATGTTTTCCGATAACCTTTTTGACAAATTATTATATTATTACCTGTATCTTGTTGGACTACACACAAATAGTAAGAAAAATAAGATTATTTTACATGAAAATAGGGATTTTTAAAATGTTTGTTTTTAAAAAAATCATAATTTATTAAATCACACCTGTAAACCTTACTCAAAGCAACAACAAACTCACCTCTGTTTAAGTAGGGTTGCTATAGCTACAGTCGTGTATTTATTGACACTATGAAAGATTTAATTGTCACAATCGCATCTTTTCAAATATCTAAATAATTTTCGAGGTGATTTTGC
The DNA here is from genome assembly GCA_964028335.1 of Altica lythri. Taxonomy (NCBI): domain Eukaryota; kingdom Metazoa; phylum Arthropoda; class Insecta; order Coleoptera; family Chrysomelidae; genus Altica; species Altica lythri. Next base: position 42,037,025 of record OZ034801.1, read on the forward strand.
TTGTAGAAAAAATATTGATCCTAACTCTTGCGGAAATTAACTTTCCCGCACTTAACTGCTTGCCCGAACTCCGCTTCGCGTCGTTCCGGCATCGGCAGTTCGCGTGCGGGAAAGTATAACTTTCCGCACTTGTTAGGATAATAACTATTTCACAAAGAAATTATTTTAAGTTTCCGAAAAGATAATAGTCAATGAGAGTCAAATCTGCTGAATACTAAATAATTCGTATTTTAATTCGTTCAATTTAGCCATCGTCAACAAACTTGTGTGAAGACATGCATTGTCTTGATAAAAAATTGTTTTCTTCTGTAAACTGTTAATTGTATTTCCTTTTTCAGGATAATTAATCAACTGAACTCCTTTTGCATCCCAAAAAACTGATACCATAACTTTTTTTGCGTATCATTCTGACTTCACCTGTTTTGGGGCTGAAGAACCAGCTTCAGTCCACTGTAAATGTTCTTGTTTTAGTTTACAAATATGGTTGTAGATCCAAGTCTTAATCTTACCTGTAAAACGATGCATAAAATCGGTTTTATTCTGCTTAAAATGCTCACAGTTACGCTGAGAAGTTTGTTTCCTATTCAGTTTTTGTTAAATTGTTAACGAATGCGGCACTAACTTTTTGAACAGTTTTTTCCTATGCAATTTTTCGTCTAAAATATGGTTTCAGCAATTTCACGCTTAGTCAAACTTGGATCTTCACACACAATATTATAGACTTGCCCAATGATTTCTGGTGTTGCTGCACTTTTTGGACACCCACTACGTGGTTCATCTTCAACGCTTGTACGACCACGTTTGGATTTTTAAACCCATCGATGCACAGTTTGAAATGAGGGAACAGATTTCTTTAACACATTCACAATTTTTGTTACTGATAAACCTTCCAAAACAAAGAATTTTTTCGCTGCACAATATTTAATTTTTTCCATTGTAACAAAATACACTGACACGTCAACTTTAAATGGCTTGTAAACAAAGAATCAATTGACAAATCATTTTTTTATATTGACATGGAAGGTAAAATATTATAATAGCATATAAATTGTAATTCCTCTACTGGTTAATATGTGTCGCTTTCAAAAATTTTTAACCAACCATTGGCTTTATATTTGCTAGTATTTTTCCAAGCAACACTTACCAATTTTTCGTCGTTACTGAAATAATAAAAATAAATTAATTAATATCAACCGTTTCTCCCAATAATTGCCTTTTTTCTAATTCTGATTTAATTTTATTACTTATCATTAGACTACGGATATATATTAAGTTTTCTATACCAAGACATAAAACAAAGGGCACCATTTCTTATGAAAAATAATCTTCGCCTTTAATTAACATGAATACAAATTTCAGTACGATACGAACTGTTGAAAAAAAAAATATGTTAAAATATAAAAATATAAAATATGTTATAGTTTTCAAAGATTTAGCCAACAAGAATTATTTAATGAGCTAATTACTGTTCGAGAACGATGCACCATGAAATGGATACATTCATCCATTTATATCGTGAATAACGTATTGCGGAATAGAGGCATCATTTGGATTTTAAATCCTTAAATTAAAAAGTTTTGCAGTTTATGTGAAAAAATTGAATTAATAATATCATTTTTTATGAGCCGAAAAAAATATAACAAGCAGCAGTGATAATAAATCGTAGATTTACTAATTGGTAACTGACATTTCTTTGTGTCAAGTTAAATAAAAGTCGTCAAGAGTCATTATCAAGGTATCTCTAGAGCAAAAATTTTTCTTCAAGATCAAATTACTGTTACAATTGCTTGGTTTCTAACTACGAGCCCTGTCTCAGTAAAGATGGCATTACTGCGTAAAACATAATATACCTTGTACTGATGAGGCGCAAATACGTCGAAAGCGGTCTACAAGTTATGTTGTCCCTTCTAACTACAAACCAGAATGGTTGGTTTAAATATCTTGTAGACATACCAACCCCGTTTGACTTTGAAGTGTAATTTAATACCCGTCGGGGCCCATAGCCCGGGAAGTAGTTGTTTCTTCTTAGTTAAATGGTCAATGTCTTTGAAAATGTTTTTCAAAAACTCGTAAAGCGATAGAATAATTAATATTCTGCATTCTACGATATTTATTGATTGATAACTCGCTTTATCAAATACGACAATATTACAGTTTCTTGTAATAATACTTTATTTATTTTTAATTTAAAATTGTCTTCATTGCAAAATGGTTTTTGTATTGCAAAATTATGCGCATCGATAAAATAAAGTTAGGCTTTGTAAAACATTGCTTAGAAGCCGATTTTCAATGTATCGATGTTGTTAACAATTCAAAATGGCTCGAGGTAAAGCTGTTTGTGACAAAATAAGAGTAGAATAAATGCGATTAAACAATGTCGAATGTATCAAGAAGATGGTGCCGCTTGTCATACTGGTAAAAAACTAAATGTATGTTGGAAAACAATATTTCTGCTTTAAAATTGACGTCGCGTAGCCCAGATCTATTACCGATTAAAACCTTGCGGCTTATGATAAATAAAAAGCTCAAATCGTCTTCAAGATATTAAGAACAGTTTTGGGTAGACCAGATGACTGCCAAACATTAATTAACACTATGTCAAGACGTATTAAAGTAGTAATCAGTCAAGAAAGTGATAAAAGCAGGTGATTTGCTACTATTGGATGTGATTTTTATTAATTGGCATTTGTTTTGAATTTTTAGATATTTTTTATCTGTTACAAAATGCAATATAGGCTAATAGTAAATAATAATAAGGTACCCTATCAGAAATACATTTTAGTTTTTAATACGTTTTCGCTAATATGCCAAATTTCACAAAAAATGTAGTTTTTATAGTTGCGCCAACTTCACTAAGACATGGATCGTATTTGTTGGACCTAAGGCATTCTTTAGCAAAACACTTGAAGTGACAAATTACCCACTATTAATTTTTAATAAAACAAACTATCAAAGTGTTTTTTTTTAGTATATACCTAACGAACTATGTAGTCGGTCCAGTCAAAAAAAAATTGCCTTAAAAAAACGCAAATGTAACTGTACCAAAAAATTCTAAATAAGGATTTCCCCAGTTCGTTCGAGCGGATGCATAAATCTTTAACAATTATCTACTATTTTATTCCAGATTTTTCAGTAAAATATAAAAGACATCCCTAGTAACACTGCTCGCATTACCATTTAATTTACATATGAATTGCATTTTAAATTACTACATACCAAATATTTCAGACTTTTTTTTTAAGGAAACGGCAATTTGCATTACAGCAGTAAAATAACTGTATAAGTTATCTTTGGATTATTTTAATCAATTTGGTTTACAGTATTCGGAATAATATAGTTGGTTTTTAAATCTTATTGATCGATTTTATCATTAGAACCATTCCGTTTTCACATACTTTGTTAAAAAGCTTAAATATTGTTTAGCGACCCGTGTGGTGATGTGAAGATTCAAGTTTATAAGTCGTTTTAAGTAACTTTTAGGGTCGGTATTATAAAAATACCATTCGACTTTCGGTTGGCGAACTATAGGTTAAAATTCAACCGGCGGTTAAAACCAAGTTGGTATTACAAACGTAAATCATCTCAAAGTTAGCCAACCCGCGGTTCCAATTTATATTTATATGTTGGCTATCCTACCGATCAAATTTAGACCAATCACAATCCTCTTTTTTACACGTGATAGCTGACATCTGTCAAACTTGAAGTTTAGTTTAGAAAAGTGTGGTTATTGGTTTCAGGTCGAACAGTTCACGTGTTTGTTTTTCTTTTGTTTTGTTAATTATTAAAAAAAAACAACAATGAGTATGAAACCCAAAAGATGTATTTTTACTGACTCAGACTGTCATATGTTAGTGGATATAGTTATAAACTATAAACATATCGTCGAGTGTAAGAGAACTGATGCTGTGACATGGAAAGAAAAGGTAAAATAGTTATACAAAACCTTCAAACAAAAATCTAATCGTTATTTTTTTAGGCTGCTGGTTGGGAGAAAATTGCGGAATTGTATAATTCCACAACCACCGAGCCGAGAACAGCCGATCAATTACGGTGTAAATTTGACAATTTAAAAAAAGAAGTAAGGAAGAATGATGCTAAAAGGAGGCAAAATTTGTTAAAGACTGGTGGTGGAGTGGATGAAGCAGTAAATGTAAAGGAAGCAATAAAGCTTCTCTATGCAAAAAGCATAAGGTTATCAGTAAGTGGCTTAGAGCCAAGTATAGGGGACAGTGATGGTGTCTTTTCTACTGGTAAAATAATTTTTAGAAAAAGGTAGTTTTTGAAGTCTGACCTTACCAGTTCTTCTTTATAACTTTTCAGATTTGGAAAATGTTGACAGCATGGAAGTACTCTTTGAAGGAGAGATAATACCGTCATTGCCTTTCACTTCAGATATAAAAGAAGTTGAACAAAGTAAGTTATGTTTATCAGGGATGAGGCAAATATAATTAAATTTCAACTGTTTTCATATATTTTTTGTTACTGGAAATTCCATTGGCAATGAAGTCAATAAATTGGCTGCTGAAGAGGTGAAGTGCGTAGAAGAAAAAACAGGTATTTATTGATAAAATGGTTAGGAGTAAGATATCAGTGAATCTTGTGTTGCTTTTAGATTGGTCTGACTACACTCCGAAAAAGCTCTAATCCAGGAAACACCCTGTGCTGCAACAAACAAAAAGAAAAAGAACATATTCTACCAATACGAAAGAAGATTTAAACATTTTAAAAAAGAAATTATTAGAAGAAGAGGCAGCAAGGAACAAGGAGAACCATGAGCAAAAAATGAGAAGAGAGGAAGAAATACATATTTTAAAATCAAGGAACCTTGTTTTACAAAACGAAAAACTTGAGCTAGAAGTTTCACTTCTAAAAAAACAATTAGGTTTAGAATGAAGAAATAAAACATATAAATATAATGGTTTTAATTGAATTTTTACACCTTCAAATATAAAACTAACTGCACTATAGTCTCAAAACAAGTTTACGAGAACAAAACAACAAAAAACTGCCACTTAAAGCTAAGATAATTGAAATGTATAGTATAATAATAATAATAATAACTTTATTGCCATAAAAAATACGAAAAGTACATTAGCAACGTCAATAAAGAATACATTCATAAAAAAATTGATTTACATCAATTAATATTGTCATTCAATAAATTCATAAAATATAAGAGAAACTCTTCTCTGAAATTAAGCTGTTCTCTCTGACCATTCTGTACATCGTTATTTTCAATTGCTACAATCTCTATATTAGGGTCATTAATAGGCTCTGGCTCATTCATGTCAATTGCTATATTATGAAGCACTGCACACCCTATTATGAGCTTTGGCAGTGTCAAGAGATAATCTAATACCAAGGGAAAGGACAGGGAACCGTCTTTTTAAAACACCAAATAACCTTTCAATTGGGTTTCGAGTTCTAATTTGCGATTGATTAAAAACTTGTTCAACCTCAGTTGTTGGATTATGAATTGGTGTTATTAAATATTTTTTAAGGCATATCCTGAATCTCCAAGCATTATCGAGTTTCCAAACTCATGACTCTCAAACTGTGCTTTTATTGAGCTATTATTAAATATTGTTTGATCATGAGTTGAACCAGCCCAACGAGCAACAATATTCCGGATGCGTAAATCAGCATCACCTATTACTTGCACATTTAGTGAAAAATAACCCTTTTTGTTCCTAAAATACTCAGCATTAGGTCCACCTAAAAAAATTAACAAAAACAATTTTAACTTGTAAGACTGCTTTATTATTATGCATTTACCTGGTGAAATAATTTTAACATGGGTACAATCAATAGTTCCAATTACACGAGGAAATCTTGCAATTGTATAAAATTTCCTTTTCACTTCATCTATTTCCTGTTGTGTATTTGGCATACTTATATACTCCGGTGCTAATGATGCAATTTTATAAATTACTTTTTTCACAATTTGACAGGCAGTAGATTTATGAATTCCAGCAAAATCCCCAACAGTTTGTAACATACATCCTGTAGCACACAAGCGCAGTACTAGAAGGATTTGCTGCATTGCTGTTATTGCATGATTCCTGAAAATTATTTGTTGTTAGTTTGATATAGATATTTTAATTATATACTTCAATTCACTCTTTGTATTTACCTTTCAGTTATTGGTGCAATTTCAGTTTGAATTCTTTCTACTAACACCACAACTGTTTCTTTTCTAAGACGAAATCTTATTCAAAACTCTTCATCACTCCACCGTGTGAAGTGGTCTAATCTTAATCTAAAATTTCGAGGGGCCCTCAGTTGAACTCTTTGATTTTCGTTTTCTGAATCTGATGAATGGTCACTGCTGTCTTCCCAGAGTAACCTGTTTCTTACAATTTCAGGAGAGGAAGACGTTGTCGACATTTTAAAATAAATGATTTAATTTTCTACAATTCCAATAAGCAAAAGTACTGGTACGTGGTAAAAATAAACACAAGAAGCACATACACAGATATTAGGTTAGAATACACTGCCAAACGTTCGGTTGACATTTGAAACCGGGTGATCGAGCTGGGGTTGAGCGAACCGTCGGTTGAACCATCGGTCGACTTTCGGTTAGTGTTTATAATACCGTAACTTCAGTTTGACCGTCGTTTGAAATTCAACCTTCGGTCAACCAAATATTATAATACCGGCCCATTTATATGAGTCTTGCGACTTTGCATGCTATTTAACTAACTAATTACGATAAAATCAAATCATTATAAATAATTTAAAGTTTTTTTTATATATCTTCGTATTAATTTTTTTAAAATTTCTAAAATTATATTACCTACTTTTCAACAGATTAAAAAAAATTGTGTAAACGCTTAAAAAAGTCATTGTATCTAAACAATTTGTCTTGTTATTAGAGTATAAATTAACTAAAAATAATTAAAATTTCAAAAATAGTCTAAAAATTAAAACACTTCAATTCTTCAGAATTTAAATCTTTATATAAATCACAACAGGTAAGGTGAAGTTTTTGGAACGAAGTTCCTTTTCGCGCGTTACGACTGAGACTAGCCGGAAAAAATTCAGACCAAAATTTGTCACGACACGACACGACCGACACGACACACGCATGTTTCTCTGTCTGTCTCTCTCTCTCTCTTAGATAGATATATCTTTATTTAAATAGGAAACCCTAATATACATAAATACTAATAAAAGTACAATTAAAAAGACACTAATTTAAATTAAAAGAAATGTACATTAAAAAGAAAATACTGTAGAAAAAAAATAAGTACCTATAATAGTATTATATTTTATTTCATCCTGTTTTTATAAATTATATAATAAATTCATAAACAGTTTAAAAATAAATAGTTCGTAACTTGACTAGTTAGGTACGTTAAATTACCTTAACTGTCAGTTACTGTCAAATATTTTAAAATTTTGTATTAAATTGTTAATTTCTGTTTTAAATTAAATTGAAATAAAAAGTAATTCTAGGTATATGTATGTCATCCAAACCTCTGGTATTGTACTAATGGACACTTTTGTTAAAAGAAACGTACTGTTAAAAATATTCAGGTGATAATGGATTTACTATTTTCTATTTTGCTTTGAACAGTATAGTGTCGCGACTTTGTTAAGTTTATACAGGTACAGATAATAAATAATAAAATAATAGAAAATAATAACAATAATGTATCCTGACAGTGTTTCTCCACCAATTCCGGATATTGCTGATGGAGTTAGGTAAGTAGAGATTTTATACAGACAATAATAAATGCTTATGTATGTATAAACACTCTGTTATGTTTACAAATTACAATTCCTTCACTAATTAATCAAAAGAAACTTCGTTCCATCCGGGTGTCCCTTTACACCTCTCATTTTTTTTATTAATAATTTATTTATTTATTATTAAATTATTTTTTACCAGACGACGATAATATTTTGTAAAAATGCAATCTTCAGGCACATACTAACTAGACTTAGCCTGACCGCGAGCTGAGCAACGACAAAGAAATAAAATGAAATATGTGCTGTATATCTTTCTCTTTTTTTTTGCACATCTTTATCATAGCTAGGTTAAAAAGTGAGGTAGCCCGAAGTTTTATTTTTACTCCTTGTTGTTACACCACTGTGTAAGCTTCAAAGACTTTCTTTGCTCTAATAATTCACGCCTTTCTGTTTACTTGTCTTTTCTGTAATGGTGTAAAATTATCTTATTAATTAATCTTTTATCCTCATCTAAGTTTTTTTATATGCGTACATCTCTTAAACCCGCTTTAAATCAAATTTTAATATAAAGTTGTGTAACTCAAAAAACTTTGGTACTTAGAATAAACGTATATGGTTTCAGTTCAGAAAAATTATGAACATCTTCCTCTCGTTATACATCTTCACGTTTAACAGGTTACGACATTATTAAAAAAGTAGGTATTACGTAACTGATTCCAATTTCAGCGAAAATCCGAATATTTTAGACAGGATTTTGAAACCAAGTTATACTAAAAAAGAGAATATCTTTGCAGACATGGCATTTTAATATCACATATTAAATACAAATGGTTTAAAAATACCTCCACTGCTTATATCATTATCTTTTAATGTAACATGGGTCAGCAAGAAATACAAGCCAAGAGCATATTTTAAACTGCAGTCTCATGGTAATTTATTGTTCTTTAGATAAGGTAGGTAAATAAAGATTCAATAAAACCGACTAATTGAACCAAGATATTGTAAGCAAATTTGCAGAAATATGCGGTTTTCATTTAAATCACGGTGAAATTCATTTTATGAAGTGTACCTATATTTTTCTGTCTGTTTCCATTTATGATATTTTATTGTAATTTTATTTTACACGTTTATTTTACTATGGTTTTATTACAGTTTGTTTATTACTGTTTAATACTTAAATAACAGGAAAATTAAACAATATAACCATTTTAACTACTGAAAAACCAACAGTAAAATATTCCGAAATGGACTAAATCTCATAATCAGGGGCGTACTTAGTATATTTTTAATACTAAACTGAATGTGGATCTGATAGCGTTCTACGTAATCGGAGAGAGCTAAGATTGAACAGGCCCGATGTTACGTGCTGGTTTTTGTGGCTTGTTAGCACTTCCTACACTTGTCCGATGCACAATTTGGATCGCCTTAATTTTTTTATTATTGTTTGTATTAATGATCTGTTCCTTAATCGTAATCATAAATCCTTCTGTCTCAGGGAACAATGTGCGCTCAGAAAGCCTTCCTTGTCAATGTGGTGTTGGTTTAGGTTATGGTGGTGTCGTCTTTAGTTGTTTAGTTCTTTAGAAAAAGATAATCCTTTTTTACTACTAAAAATATTTTATTTTTACTTAAAACGTACAACTGACATGATAATACATTATACATAACTACCAAAAAACAAAAATAAATATACAGGTGGATACCCTACACTATCCCCCTCCTAAATTGAAAATTATTGTTGAAAACGCACACTGTTCTGTGTCTTTGTCTTCACTTCTAATTTTATGTTTGTATTAAAATGTTCATCATTTTCTAGTGTGGAATCACAAGTAAAAGCTGGTTTTAATCTGTCTCTGGAAACTGTTTCCCTTTTGTCTTTAAGTAAAATGTCAAATGTTTTGTTTAAACGTTTCAAAACTTGGTATGGTCCAGTGTAAGGTCTCTGTAAAGATAATTTAGTTTTGTCACATCTTAAAAAAACATGAGAACACTCGTCCAAAGAAGAATTTTTAAATATCCTAGTTTTGTTGTGCCAATTTGTATCTGTTGGTCGTATATTGTTAAAAATGTTATGCAATTGTTTAAGATAGTTTTCGTAATTACTAGTAATTTTAGATTTTTCGAACATTTCGCCTGGTATTCTGAGAGCTGTCCCAAAAGTTAATTCAGCTGGTGATGCACCAATGTCTTCTCTAACAACATTTCGCAATCCAAGTAGAACGACATTAAGTTCTTGAAACCAAAGTTCTCTTGACTCCTTAATACGACACATTAATGCAGCTTTTAAAGTACGATGATTTCTCTCAATAATACCATTGGCTTGAGGATGATAAGCTGTTGTATGTCGAAGTTCAACACCTAGTAATTTTGACACATTTTTAAACAAACTTGACTTAAAATTTTGACCTCTATCAGTAATTAATAAAACAGGAGAACCAAAACGAGAAATCCACCCATTAAAAAATGTTTGAGCTACAGTTTCCGCCTTTTGATCTGGCATAGGAAATGCTACAAACCATCGAGTAAACCTGTCAATACATGTTAGAAGATAAGTATAGTTGTTAGAAGGTGGAAGAGGACCAACTATATCTATATGAACATGAGCAAAACGCTCATCACGTTTAAGAAAACGCTGAAGAGAAGTTTTTTCGTGACGACCTACTTTGGATAATTGACAATCGGTACATTGTTTAACCCATAATTTAATATCTTTTTTCATTAGTGGCCAAACAAAACGATCAGATATAATTCTAAGAGTAGATCTACCACCAGAATGTGAAATGTTGTGAAATTTCTGAAATATTTCATAACGAAGATTTTTGGGAACGTATGGGCGAATTCTATTTTTACTGATATCACAGTACAAATCAGAATTTTCAATAAAAATTTTTTGTAATTTAAGATTAAATTTTGAAGATTGTAAAATATCTGAAAGTTCACGATCTTCTTTTTGAGTAGTTTCTTTAACACTCGGAATAATTTCTCGCTTTATGATTGTAGAGATTCTCGAAAGTGTGTCAGCTGGTATATTTAAATCACCTTGAACGTAATATATATATATCAGTAGTAAACTGACTTATATAGGAAAGTTGACGTATATGCCTAGGAGATAAGCTAGATTCTTTTTTCTGGAAAACAAATGTTATAGGCTTGTGATCTGTAAAAATTTTTATTTTTTGACCTTCAAGCATATAAGAAAAATGTTTAATCGTGGCAAATATAGCTAACAGTTCACGATCATAGGTAGAATATTTTTGTTCTGTCGGTGATAGCTTTCTTGAAAAAAATGCTAATGGTTTATATGAACCATCTATGATTTGATGAATAGCACCACCTATGGCTGCATTAGAAGCATCGGTCATAACAATAATTTCCTGATTGGGAATAGGAAACGACAAACTAGTGGACTCTGAAATAGCATTTTTTGCAATTCTCAAAAGCTTTTTCCATTTCAGAAGTCCATATGATTGGACTTTTATCATTCTTTTTAGAAGAACGAATATTAAGAGGTGATTGAATTTTTGAAGCTAAAGGAATAAATCTGTGATAAAAATTGAGAATTCCTAAAAATCGTTTTAGTTCACTAACTGTACTAGGTTTAGGAAATGTTTTAATAGCTTGAACTTTATGTTCAGAGGGAAACAAACCTTTTTCTGAAATTTTGTGTCCTAAAAAAACTATGTTTTCTTTGGCGAACACACTTTTGCTGATATTTATTGATAAATTTGCTTGTGATAATATTTTAAAAACTTCTTCAAGATGTTTGATATGTGACTCATATGAATCTGAAAATACTAGGATATCATCGATGTAAACGAAAACAAAAGGTAAACCTCTTAATAAGTTATCCATAAAGCGTTGAAAGGATTGAGCCGCATTCCTCAAACCGAATGGCATTCTGAGAAATTTAAATAGACCAAATGGTGTCGTAACGGCTGTCTTACCAATTGAATCTGGATGTACAGGAATTTGTAAATAAGCTTTTGTCAAGTCAATACAAGAAAAATATTTTTTATTGTGTAATAATGTCGAAACGTCCTGTATGTTACGTAAAGGATACCTATCTGGAACAGTTTGCGAATTCAACTTACGATAATCACCGCATGGCCTCCAGTCACCATTTTTCTTTTTGACTAGATGTAGTGGACTTGCCCAGGGACTATTAGATGGACGACAAATTCCTTCTTTAATCATAAAATCAAATTCAGCCTTTGCTACCGCTAACTTATCAGGAGCTAATCTGCGTGGTTTTGAAAAACATGGATGTCCATTGGTCAGAATTTGATGACAAACATCTTCTGAATAAGTCTGGAGAGCAGATTTTAAAGTATTATTCGTTAAATCATACTTGATTACCAGATTTGATATATTAACATCTATCTCTGGAGAAATACTTCGGATGGTAAATTGTTCAGTAGAATCTAATTTTGCTGGAACAGTTAAAGTTGTTATTGTATCCAAAAGACGTTTCCTACCAATGTCAATTAATAGACCAAACCGTTTAAGAAAATCTGCTCCTAATATAGAAATGGAAACATCAGCGATGGTGAAAACAAATGGAAATGTCCGTCGTAATCCTAAATCTAAATTTAAAAAACGCTGTCCATATGTATCTATCGTACTATTATTGGCAGCATATAAAACAACCGGTGATTAATTTTTCTTATCAATAAGTCTTGCAGGTAAAAGTGATAAGTCTGTACCAGTATCCACAAGAAAATTAATACCAGAATGTTTATCTTGAACTTGTAAACGGTTAGAACTTAGCAACCTCTCATCTATTGGCGATGAGAGAATGTTTTCCTGATGCGAATTATTATTTACTGGCTTATATCCACATGGAGTGACGCATTTTTTAGCATTTTCTTTATATTTCTGATGATACTAACATATTACAGGACTTTTATTTCTTGATCTACTACAAGAAAAACGACGTCCAAATCTTTGTCTCGAAACATGAAGTTTACTTACTTCTTCTGTTAGTGTTTTTACTTGTTTTGCTAACTCAGTAATTTCATCTCTAGAAGATGATGTAGATGCAGATGATATTGTCGGAAGATTAACAGAATGAATTTAATCTGCCATTTCAGCTAGTTTAATAAGTGTTTCATCACTTACTTGAAGTATAGCTTGTGTCGAGCTTGGTAATCGTTGTATCCAAATTGCTTTCAAAAAATCATTATTTAACACAGGTCCAGCAAGATTTTGAAGTTCTCGAAGAAATTGAGATGGTCGACGATCTCCTAATTCCAAATGTCCAAGGAGTTTTTTCAGTTTCTCTTCTTCTGAGTCACCACATCGTTTAATTAATTCTTAAGAGAATTGTAGTCATAACTTTGATCTTGTATAATATCAGAAACTACTTTCAAATTTTGAGGTGGAATAGAGGATATAACGTAGTTGTATTTGGTTTGGGATGTCGTTATATTGGATAGCGCAAACTGGGCTTCAACATGAGCGAACCAAATTTGCAGATCTTCCTCCCAAAATGTAGGAAGTTAAACTGAAACTCGATGAACTGTTGAGTTTACATTCAGAGCATTAACGTCGATAGACGCACTCTCGGAAGGAACTGACATGTTCTTGTAATCGTCGGGGTCACCACTTTTTAGTTGTTTAGAAAAAGATAATCCTTTTTTACAACTAAATAGTTATTTATGATATGAGTGTTAAAAGTGAGGTTTTATTTTGTGAGTGAAAACGTTTGTGAAATGAGCGGAGCGAATTGAACAATTTCACGAACAAAATAAAATCACTTTTAACACAAATACCATACAATGTTTTTTGTACAACTTCCCTATTTTGATAATGAAACGAGCGAATTTGCAATGACAATAAACCAAACCGTGTTAAAAGTAAACTAAACCGTGTTAAAAGTAAACTTGTTTACATGGCAACGTGTTAAAAGTATTTTTAACACGCTGCTATGTAAACAATCGTTTTTAACATTGTTTGCTATCATTAAAAGTGTGAAAGTGAATTATAAAAATTACTTTGTATCATTCGGAGAAATCTTGTAAGAATTTATTTTTATTTCTTTAATGGTAAATCTTTACTTATATAGACGATAGTACATATAATTTAATTTTTATAATTTTGACAAGTAAAGTGACATTTTTCAAAACTGCTGTCAGTTTTGAAAGTCATTTCTTTTCATAAGTAGTTTTGAAAAGTAAAACTTTACGTAACTGGTTTTAAAAACTTAATTTCAAAACAAGTTACGAAAAATATAAAGCAGATATAAACAATTAAGAACTATTTTATAATAACTTTATTAAAGAAAATCTCCAGAAATATTTAAAAGCAACACTTATTTAAGGAAAACTCTAATTATAAATATTAACAACGCAAAACTATTAACACTTTTTAATTATATCTATTAAATAGAATTGTCATTAGAAAGCTGTCAATGCCAAATAAATACGAGAACTAGATGTATTGTTTTTAATTATTATTAAATAATTATGATTTTTTTTTAATTATGGAATTTCGTCAAAATTATAAAAAATCTTGTACGGAACTCGTTATGAAACGCCATTTTGTTTAACTCGTGTTCATTTGCAGGACTCGCTACGTTCGTCCTGCAACATCACACTCGTTAAACAAAATTGGTCTTTTCATAACTCGTTACGTAAATAACTTTTCCAAGATCAGTCTACGCAATAAAACTGTACCTTCTTTAATTTTTAAGAAATAGGATTAGGGTTGAAGTTTAAGTTAAATTTCAGTTATCTACAACAAAATTTTATTTTATACTGTGACTATAGAAATAACTGTTTTTTTTCTGTTTGTTCGCCCATAATTGTTAATTAAAGTTGCAATTTAAAAAAACTTTAGTTTAAATAGTTTTTTTTATTAGAACAAAAACAATGCTGTTAGTTCATTAATCTTCGATTCGGGGTTCAAAATCAATATTGGTGGTTTTTAAAGGAGCATATCATGAATTTGTCGTTAGTTCTCAAAAATGTAATACAGCGAATTTGATATGGCTGACTACTTATTTAACTTATTCCAATTTGATTCAAAATGAGTTGATATTTGGTGGTTTTGAGGCGGTTATCATGAATTGGTCATTGTTCGCTTTAAAAATTTGTACTGAATTTTTGAAGCGTTATACTTTTATTAAGTTTTGTTATAATTAGAGAGAACTCTTAATAGTTCCATTTTTTCAAAAGATCTTTGTTCATGACGTTTGCTTAGAAGTTTATTTGCATCCATATCTGACAAAGCCAAGCCATCTAAACATTTTACTCGGTTAAGAGCCACATAAACTTGAACTAAATTTTCTTCTCATGTTCAATGACTGCTTGCTGTACTTTTTAGTAAATAAAAAGGGGTAAAATGAAAACTTTTGCAAATAAAGTTTCGCCTTAAAACAAAATTGAATTAAGAGCCAAAAATAAATATTTATTAAAAAAAAAATGTAGGTAACTAGGCACCTGATTTCGTTTTCCTGTGGTTGAAGCCAATTGCAAACTACTCTTTAACCCTATCTGTTTCAGTAAATGTAGATTTAGGTGCCAAGATTAATTTGGCGAGTAATTAGCGTATGTGTGTCGACTTCAAGAAATTTGAAGTCAGCTGCATAATTGCCTATAATTTTTTAAGAAATAAAGATTTTAGTTTTTGGTTTTTAGTTTTTTATTGAAGACCATTCAAGTTTGTTTGGAAATAGTTATTTATGATATGAGTGTTAAAAGTGACGTTTTATTTTGTGAGTGAAAACGTTTGTGAAATGAGCGGAGCGAATTGAACAATTTCACGAACAAAATAAAATCACTTTTAATACAAATACCATACAATATTTTTTGTACAACTTCCCTATTTTGATAATGAAACGAGCGAATTTGCAATGACAATAAACCAAACCGTGTTAAAAGTAAACTAAACCGTGTTAAAAGTAAACTTGTTTACATGGCAACGTGTTAAAAGTATTTTTAACACGCTGCTATGTAAACAATCGTTTTTAACATTGTTTGCTATCATTAAAAGTGTCACTTTTAATGACAGTTGTACAAAAAATATTTTATTTTTACTTAAAACGTACAACTGACATGAAGTGTCTAATACATTATACATAACTACCAAAAAACAAAAATAAATATACAGGTGGATACCCTACACGTCCATGTAGTGGTTTCTGACCCCACTTCTACTGCTTATCATAGTCTACCTGGATTTCCAGATTTACGTCTGCGTTTGCGAGGCTTACAGGTGAGTAGTTCTTATCTACTTTCCCCACAACATCATGTAAGTTGGATGTTTAAGATTTCCTTAAAAAGAAATTTGTTAATGTCTTTATCTGCTTGTGATGGTTGTTTATAATGTCAGTTGAAGCTATGCCTTGTTCTTTCTGCAGTAATGTGGTCCTAAGGAGTGATGACATTTGTTTTTTGTTATCATAGTTGAAGTCAATCGCAGAATTTTTGCCAATGCAGATTTCCTGCGTTTAAAAGGGATTTGTAGTAAATTGCTCCCTTATTCTTTGTTTGACATTTTAGCCTATTTTAGCTCGTTGAACCCCTAGGTATTTGTAAGTGTCCCTATTTTGCATGGCGTCTATGATATCTCTATTTGGAAATACAACGTCTTCGTTAACCACCAATTTTTTAAAAATTTTAAAATTATTTTTGATCCCTTTAATGGGTCTGAAGATAGTTACATATGAGTTTTCTTATATTATTAAGATTCTTTTGGTTTTAAACTCAACATGGAATCTAAACAGCTCTATATTTTTTTTTCATTTTTAAAGCGATGCTGTCCACGTTAGCTTTGGCAAGAGCAGTAAATCGAGAAAAAATGTCTGCGTACGTACGTACGTGAGATGACTTTGTTACATATTCTCTCTATCGCTCCCTATATCTCTTATTATTATATATATATGCTATGAATAGTATATGTTATAGGCGTCAGACAGTTAACCAATAAGTTTCTTTAAAAAAAATTGAATTATAGACGTTTTTATCATATTTTAATTATAACAAACCTGTGTGGGTGTTGGAATATGAAATATAATAAAGATGATGGCAGTGTATAAATTTTTTTTTTAAATATATAATATACAGTACATTAATATTTTATACAGTACAATAATATTTTATACGAATTTATGTATTTCACAATATATTATGATTTTATTTAAAATATTGTTTTATGATAGTTTTATGTAATACATAGTATATTACGTATCAAGAGTGGTAAGTGGGACATTACGTACGAGTGGAAAAGTTACGCGAGTTTCGAGTGCGTAATTACATGAGTACGTAATACCTCTTACCACTCGAGTTACGTACTATGCTTTATCTGCGACTCAATATTTTAATTTTAATTCTAAATATTTGACATCTCTAAAAAAAATATATGACGTACGTACTGTACTGTTATCTACTCCTTTGACAGTAAATGTCATTTATACTTATTGTCACCTCATTTATACTCATTCCAACATGACGTTTCATAACGCACAACTATGCGTTACAGCTTAACTACCCTGCATGGTGACAATGAGTATAAATGATATTTACTGTCAAAGGAGTAGATAAAAATAATTTATTTTAATTTATTTAATAAATTTTGTTAAACACAATATATAGTTAGGAACACATAGTTTTTCGGCTTACTCATTTGTCAAAGATAGCATACAAAGCTTTGCTTCCATCGGAATTCCATACGCCGTTTTTTTAACTTTAAAACTTATTTTCACATCTACATACAACTTTATTTATAACCTTATCTTTTTAATACAAAACTGAAATTGGTAAAAATTTGAAATTTGTTTAAAATTATAGTTACCTCTAAGTGCCATAATGCCGACAGAGCGTTTGATACTCACTTGAGAAAGAGAGTTTACTTCCCATACAGATGGGGATTTTCTGTAGTTAGTTGTTTTATATTTTAGCTAAGAAAATTTGATGATCAAACTTCTAACAGTTTTTTTTGTATTACCAAATAATGCGTAAAAGACTTGTTCTGTTGCCAGTTGTTTTTCCAATTGCTTTAAAGTGAATATTATTTATTATTTTTATTATTTTTAAGCAAAAAATGTGTATAATGTTTTATTAGATTAATTTAAAAAAATATTGATTAATTTCTTGAAACAATAAAAAAAAGTTAAATATAAACTACATAATTAATGTGCGACCTATATCTATATATTTTCACAACCTCATCAAATGTCTTGTTTTTGTACACGTTTTTATATTTATTATTTCGACATCTGTCAAAACAAAAAAAAAATGATAGACAAGCTTTCCTTGTCACGTCGTAAGAAACACAACATAAGCATGAGCAAAATACATAAATCGCGAAATAGACACGCCAAACTAGATTAGAGTAGTATACGTGAATAACCACCAAACGCTACTAAAACAACATAACAGATGTTTGGACGTCTTCCAAATAGTGTCAAAATATTATGTAAATAAAGCGAAAAGCAACAAGTTGCGTGTTCAATTCGATACGGTTCTACATACATAAAATATGTCTATTCACAACAGCGTTTTTTAAATACAGAATCGAATCTAGCAGGGAATCCCAAACGGAATGAAGATTTGATTGTTAAGATAAAGTTCTAATAGATGCGCTGCGAAGATTGGGTAAAAAGGTATATGTATGTTTTATATTAAATTAGATTTGTCAATACCTAGGTGTCAATAACGGTTGAGAATTTAAAATTCGTTGCCTTATCCATTATCATACAGGATACATAGGTTAAATTGATTGTTATAATAATTTCTACTTCATTTATTTGTTCTTTCACTTCAGTTAATATCTACAAATGCTTCTTTTCCCTTTTTAATGTTTTTTACTGCCACCTCTAATGTAAAAATATTCTCCACTTCTTCTAGAATATCTTTATGCTTTTAATGACTTTAAACGCCTTTTGAATATGTATAGTTGAATGTATCCAACTCTAGGGCCCTCCGCACACGGGTCGACGCTCGAAGTGGTTTTCAAGACAAAATATACAGTACTTACAACTTTAATGATTCTAAAAACGATAAAACATAAATAATTACATGGTCTTCTGTTTGTAATTTATCATATTTACCTCAAATTTAAAGCTATTAGGATGTATAATTTGAAATTTCTATAACTATATCTATATACATATAATAAAACTGTAGAAATGTATATGTTTGTGCGCGCATCACATGAAAACTACTGATCCTATTCGAATGCGGTTTTCAAAGACGTATTTCTCTTCTTTTAACACCTTCAACGGGTTGAGGAAACAAATTTTTATACAAAAATCAACAGGCCACGCGAACGACGTCGCGGGTACATCGAAATAGAACCCAAAAATGTGGTTAGATTTCTGTGTTTGTCTGTCTGTATGTTTGTGCGCGCATCACATGAGAACTACTGATCGGATTCGAATGCGGTTTTCACAGATGTATTTGTCTTCTTTCAACTTAACATCCGGTGTATAAAAATTTCTCTCCCATTCCTTAAATGGGGTAAGAAATTTTTATACAACAATCACACGCCACGCGAACGACATTGCGAGTACAACTAGTTTTATATATGATAGTGTGTGTAATTGTTTCATGGTTTTCTTAATATTTTACGACTAATCTCTAAATAAAAAATTTAAGTACATTGGAAAGCTTGACAGTAAAGTAAAAAAAAAGATTCTTAAGTCTACATTACGCAATTCTAAATACCACATTTATATTCACAGAGGAAATAAGTAATGTTCTATTCACGTTGAATCCAAAAAGTATTTGGCGATATTATCGTAGTTTCAATTTGCATGGAAAATGGGCTGGCGCTTGGAAAATAATTTGAATTCTTCGGATTGCAACGGAATGCACCGGTTAACTTCCTGCAAAGGTAGAAGCGATGATTTAATTATGAAGAGTAATTGCGTTAGTACCTAACTGAAATAAGCGGCCATCAGGTCAGATAATAGAATTATCTTTAATTGTGATAAAGAAAATTATTACGGAATAATCACGTGAAGTAATTGGACATCATATATTATCTACTGATTGTTGAAGCAAAAATTAGAGGAATGTGTTACTGGTAATGTATTGTAGATATATTCTAATATTACACAAGTTAAGGTGATGTACACTGTACAGTTTAGTAGAAATAAACAGAAAACATATCATTAAAGAAAACAAATGTTCATCTGTTCATTTTCACATACCATCAAATGTCAAAAAATTAATTAACTTTAATTACATTAAAGTGGAAATTTTAAAAAATCTGAAGCTGATGAATGGTTTTATTAATAAAATAATTATTTATAAATTATAAACTGTTAAAAATAATTGTGAAGGTGGCGTTGATTCGCGATAAAGAAGATGCTGTCCTGCACGAACGGTAAACTGTCTTGGATTTTTGGGTCAAAGTCTTTATAGAGCCTTTGAGCTGGTGAATTACTAAGGATATTCCTCACTTCGCTTGCATGTTTAGCTTCTAGGCTGCAGGCAATATCTCCATATTTGGTTTGATCATGTGATATCACGCTTATTTGAAAAAGCCTTTCTACCTGTGCGAACCACATCTCTGGATCAGTTGGCCAAAATGATAGAATCTTCACCTGGACTCGGTGTACTTCCATTGCTTGTACTCTGTGCAGCATTTTTACTCGTGTCCGCAAATTGTAAGAGTTGTAACAACGCAAGACTAAAGATGAGAAAGTCTCAGACAACGTGTTAGTAACAGATTAACTCATAAAAGCTATATTGGTTAGTTAACCGTATCTTTGAATGTGTTAGACTTTTAAAGTTTCCAACCCGACCGAAAGTCACCACAGATAAGTCTGTGTGGTGGTTTCTTATAACAGAGGCAGTCAATGCAGTGTTAATAACAACCCACTGCTTTTTCCAAGTGATATTAGGTTATATGATTTTATAACTTATCTGTTTCATATTTCTAATATCAGGCGACAAATGTAGGTTGTGTTTTCTGGCTTTATAATGCCTAAACCTTCCATTCGGTATACATGTAGCATGGGTTTACCAGCTTCGGGATACTTTGACTTTTTAGGTAGTATAAATGTAGCTTTAATTTGTTTTAGGATGTCCGAATCTTCTGTTTGGTTTTCGGGCTTTAAAACACCTGGATTTTTTAGCCAATATAAATGAACTTTGGGTTTTCTGGCTTTGGTATACCTGAAGCTTTTAGTAAATGGTTAATAATGATGCAATTAAATCATCTTTGAGTGGTGTCAAAGACAGTAAGTCTGGATAAATTACATCCAAACAATAAAGCAATTGAGCCGATAGAGAGCCAAACACAAGATGGTCGTGTTGGACTTTTAAAGTATTCTTATCACTATGGAGTGGTTTAATCACTGTCCAAGTTCATAAATATGTTGGTTTTAGAAAACAAAGACAGTCAGTGTTGTGTTACTATCTTGTTAGCAAAAAAACAGTGTCATATTCTAAGTTATATACCTACGTCCTAATACAAGAACTATATAGTAGAATTTTTTATCATCTTTGAAAGCGACAACCGATCTGGTTGTCGAAAGCTAACAGTCATTTAAAAAAAAAAAATTTCATTTTTGTTAGGCATTTTCATTTTTAAAAAACGACCCTTGACAAATTTGACATATCCATCAAGATTAATAAACAAGGGTCTTTTTCAAAATATTGATTTATATTTTTATTAGTTTGTTTTAGTGGCAAAAGATCTCCAACTAAAGAAGTAAATAGATAAATATGTATTAAGAATTGACCTACCTTTTACCATTATTTCTAGGCATTACACGTTACTCTTTAAATTTAGATCCACGTAAATGTAAGTCATATATTTGAAACTTTAATTACATAAATAAAGCGTAAATTTATCAATTTTGTCATGGACTAAGTATATTAAGTATTATACTCGTGTATAATATCTATTATTCACTCGCCTGCGCCTTGTATTGTGAACTTCATCCTCGTGAATAATAGCTACCATTATACGCTCGTTGAATAATATACTATTGTTCACTCAGCTATTAAATATTTATAGTTTTTTATTCATGAATATCGAAATTGGTATGTCAACTGGTTTTTGCATCAGTACGTAACTTTATGAAACAAGCAGTTCTCTATGTAGTTGGTTTACGTAGTTATTTGGATTTAAATACGGGTACTAAAACAAATTTAACATAAGGTTATATAAAGAACCTAAGAAAGTGCTTTAAAAAAGTGCATTTAGTATTTTTGCAGTATTTTAAGATGTTATCTTTCTATTAATATTCTTTTCATTAACAGTAGGGAAACAAACAGTATTTTATAGCATATTTTCCACAGAAAGCAACGCAGTCAATCTGTTTTAACTTAATTATCAATCCTGTTGCTCGTAGCTCTCGGATTTTATCCTTATACACTTCGAATGCCAAAAAGTCAAGGTCAGTAGTTAATTAGAACATTGGGAGTTTTGCCAATTTTGTTTCCACTGATAATCTTGGTTCATATAATTTTATTTCAAATTTTCCTTGTTTTTCTTCGTAGAAACGGCAGTTGTGCTTAAACGAAAGAACGCTGTTATTTCACCTTTTCTTTTTATCCTGACTCTTGATGAGATTATATGTTTTATATAATTAAAAATGGTCTTAGATAATGTAGCAGTTTTTTTTAAGGTATATTTCATGTTAATCTTGGTGAGACAAATATCTTGATAATATTCGTTTTAAATTCCAGTTGGGTATATTTTTTAATTTTTGACAAATATTAGCAAAAGATAGTTCAGTAGTTTAATGTTTAGAACCAATGTTTGTTATAGTATATTTTATATTTCAAAAGAATGCAGTATAAGAAATCTCCACTATATGCAGGGGGACTCTACTATAACCTTCTATCCTCTGAATTAAAAAACTTAAATGATAACAGAATCTTTAAGAGTAGACTTAAGAAGTTTTTATTGGAAAACACATTTTATTCGCTAGATGAGTACATTAAATTTAATATTTGATACTTGCTTAGATATTAATTATTTTATTTTGTATTGTTCATAGTTATTTGTATGTTTTATATATTTGTATGTTTCTATTTTACTGTTCTTTATGGACAATCATAATTATGAATTTGTGAATCTACATTATTAGACTTATTGTGTAATGTTTTAATTCATGACATATCTCATGTTGTTAAATTCAATTTTAAGAGATGAATAAAGTATCTATCTATCTATCTATAAAATTATTACTACCATAGAAAGATTTATGTAAACAGCCAACTCTATAATCTTTGTATTTAATTATAGGAAATAGTTTTTAATAATAAAACTTGTTTTCTTTCCATTTCAGAAAAGTAAGTACTAATAGAAATACTTTATATTTTTTTCAGGTGAGTACTTACAAAATTTTGCAGTTAATCTACAGAAAATCGTAAGTTGGTTTCTTTCTTTTTCTATATCTCATTTTATTTTTCACACATAGAGAAATTATGAATAGACGGGTAATGGTCTATTTCACTTACTTTCGAAAATAATATGCAGACCAATCGGCACATTGCCTAGTCTATTTATTATTGTGCATGGCTATGGTGTCACATCGATATTGACATCAAAAGCAACTATCGGCGACAAACAAATATGAAGCTCTAAGCATCTACTCCGGCGGCTGTAAACCTTTTGGTATACACAGAAGGTTGGATAGTTAAACATTAATCTATTTTATGTAAAAATTTTGGTTAAAGAGTGTTTGAAGTCACCCCCTTACCTGGACCCAGCGGGAGGTCAATAAATAAGACCTTTTTTTCCCACCAATACTTATGCAAAATTTTGAAGTTACAGATATGACACCAAAATATTCTAAATTACACTGAGAAAACAAAAAACACTCAATGTAACATAAAATACCTCTAGCGCCTGTATCTAACAGGACTTCTTATATTAATATTATTAATAGTAATAAATATACCCAATACATATCACCAACATACAAAAAAAATCAAAATAGAAAAGAAACTTAAATGCGAATCGATCCGTTCCCGATGTCTGGCACTGAAGAGTATAAGGGTGCATGGAGTTGGCACGTCGCGTTGCTCTGGCAAGTAAGCACTATAGAAGGAATTTTCCTGAGCAAAAGTATCAGGAAAGATCAGACACTGCTCTTCGGTGGGACAATGGGGCTAGGTTTTTGTTGATACTGGTGTCGTTTATTAGTCAAACTGCTCTTCCCTGTATTGCATTAAGAACTTGACGGAGCCGCCGATCCCCATGTCTTATTTGGGCTTTGTAATGAGTAGCTTAGTTAAACAGAGAGAAACATTTTCGTGCTCTAAAAAAAAGCCTAAATTCTTTTCTGCTGCAGTTACTATAGATGCAATATGTTCGTTCCAGAGTAAGTCCTGGTAGATCGTTATACCAACCAGCGTAATGGAGTCGCTTGCTACTAGTCTCTGATCGTTTATTGTGATGGATAAGTCGTTTGCCTTTTGTTGGATAGGCAACATGTCATTGTCTTGGAAGTGTTGAAATTAACAAGATTCTTTTTTCCCCACTTGTCTACATTTCTTAGATCTTAATTAAGAAAAGCCGTTGTGGCTCTTCTGTCCTCCAGAATATCTAGGGATAAGGGACGTTTTGCTACAGTGTAGGGCTATCATTTGCAAAACCGTGTATTCGGTTATTAGTGGCTTTTAGTAGATCATTAATATATAAAAGGAATAGAGTAGGAGCTAGAGCCGATCCTTGGTGGACTCTTAGTTGATTTACAATTATTAAACGTCAAATATTAGCATCAGATTTATAACAGGCCTCTTGATTTCGAAATAGTGACGTGCATAAAGTTGTTTCGAGCCTGTATTTTGTTAAAACCCAATTATTTCATTAAAAGACTGATTTGAAAGCAAGTGCAACTGCACATGTTTAAAAAAATATTGTAGTAATATGTAGGGAAACTCAAAATAAAATTTGTTAAAGAATAGTTTAGTTACCTGTTACGTCAAGTATGTTTTAGATAGTTGGGCCAACTTCACTGAGACGTGTATATGCTTAATTTAATTAAAATTTGCAGTGTCTCCGAAATACTTTTATGGCGATTTGACTAACTAAAACGACTTAATTTTTTATTTTGTTTAATACAACCCATTAAAAATAAGTAAAATTAAGCAAATTTTGTTTTTAAGTTAATTAAATTATTCATTAAACTGTAAGTTTAAAAGTTCGTCATTGGCTGTAAATAAATCTAGCAAAATGTAAGAGCCTCTTCTTTGAACCAGTCAAAATCCTTTCTATTTATGTAGAAATAGAGCATTGGTTTTTTGAGCAAACGTTCTGATTAATTTATTTTAGGGTTAAAAAATCGAATTTTTAATTTTTTCGTGAGAGAAAGCATATAATTTAATTTTATCTGTTCGTTACTTTACTTACGGTCAGAACATTAAAGGCTCTTTTAGTTCGAATTGCAAATTTGGTTTTATGCTACTTAAATTTGGTCATTACAACAAACCTAATAAAAAATTAAAACTATATAACATATTGCTCGAACAACTCCCATTTAATCTCATTTAAGTATAGCCCTATTTTATTGCATTTAATTGTTTTTAAATAATACAGAACTGTCATTTGTTTTTATCACTTGGAGTTGAATAAAAACTAAGACTATTTATTGTCCTTCGAAAACTAAATAAGGGAACAAAGAAATACTGCTAAGCTTTTCCTGCCATGTCTGAATGGATCAATGTTCGAACCGACTATAAACAAAATATATCCAAAACCGTAACGCATCAACCTGTAAAGGCATATTCGTATTCGCCTCGTTTTCCATCGAACGTTTTACCTTTCTACATCTCACTATACCTACCGATACAATCTTATCTTGTTCCGGACGTTGTCATCTACCAAAATGGGACACACATCTTCTGAAACTGGCACAAATGCATTTGCTTGTACAAATATAAAGCAAAGGTTCGACATAATCGAATTGAGGAATACGAGATTGTTACCAGGGATATCAAAAAAGCTTATCCAATCCATTGTGGCAGTAATGATTTGTAGCTTCTGTTGCCAAAACAACAATACAAGTTATATATAAATTTAAGTATTAGTAGATTTCCTGGATGAACACAAGTATAAAAATTGTGTGTAATATTTAAATCGAAATTAATATTATTCTAAAAAAGAACTTTTTATTTTTTTATTGATTTCCAAGTGAAATAATTCTACATAATTTAAGATTTGTATTTAAAATGTTATAAATTTTAAATTCAACAAAAAAACCTAATTTATCAAACTACCGCCATAATGAAACAAAAAACAGGTGTGGGACTGCCGGTAGAAGTTATACTTCTATGCACGCGCCCAGATTTAGATATTTGTATGGGAATAATTTAACAAAATCATTATATGCTTGAAGCATGGACATACTATACTATAAATCCGAAATTTTGTTTCCATTTTATAGGTTACAATGCAATGTACAGTTAAAAAAAATCACATCGTATCATAAAATCTTTTCAATAGTAGGTATGTTACAAAATATCGCTTATGGATCAAAATATAAAAATATTTATTGCGAAAATATATATCTTCTGTATATAATATCAACAAAAATCTGTATAAAGTATAAGGTTAATCAGTGCTGCCAACGTGTGTAGTATCAAATATTTTAATTAGCGTATAGGTTGGCAACATGGTGAGGAAGCCTCTTTAATAGAGAAAGATCAAAGAAAGTGAGTGATATAAAAACTAGCCTTAAATTGCGAAACTTTAAGAAGTCACGTATTTGTTGATCCCTACCACCAGATATTCATGCATATATAATGCGACGAATGAAAGAATATGTAGTTATAATATTTTTAATGATTTTGTGGAAATAATGAAAGAAGATTTATAAAATACATTATAATTTCCCAAATAGTTTACATTTTTTAAAAACTCTGTTTATGTAGCCAACAACCTCAAGAGCATAGCGCAGGATATTATATAAGCTATACTGCAACCATGTGACGGTACAATATACTATTACTAAATATTATTATTAATATTGTTAATATAAACAACTAAACTTAATATGTATACTTACATGACAGAATTATAAAATCAAACACAATGTGATACGTCACTATGATATTAAAACATTAGCTCAGACTGGGAGTTGTAATATTAAAATAGGTATACATTTTTATCCTCTACTGGTTTATATGTGTCGCTTTCAAAACTTTTTAACTAACCATTATGTTGGCATAGCATAGAAAAATTATACAAGAAATCAGGTTGCCTAAACCTGGGTGTTCATGTTTTAGGAAGATCTAATAACAATAGTTTCCTACACTACCTACGTTACGAAATATATAAAAATGTTATTTCAGTTACATCCCTATAACGCAATTATGTAGTTGATAAATGAACCAAATATCTAAATATCATTTTTATAACAGAAAAAATATTCATTTTATTAATTACTCGTTAATTTAATAAATAATTGAAAGAAATAATTCTAAAAAAAATTCGACGCTCGTTCACATAATAAATAACAACGATCTTGTCTTTTTGATGACAGAGTTGAATGTCACGGATTTATCGCTCAATTGCATCTTTTTATTTTATACATAACGATGACGGCTATGATGCGACCTTAAACTTAGATGTGTATCCGTGCCCTCCAACAAACCTGTGACTGGGAAGAGTTCAAACGCGCTCTTTGAATATTAAATTCCGCGTCCAATGACAATTTCGAGCGCACGCCGTAGAGTCTGCACACAGGAATGAAACATACCGCATACCTTATAAAATGGATCGTGATGTTAGAATATGTCTCTAGTTAAAGGTACCGACATCTATGACAACTCATAGTAAATAAATTAATATATATATAATTAGACTAGAATTACCTACACGCTACACGGTTTTCAATTCGACCATATTTTTTGTTTTGTTTTTACCGAATATCTCCGGTATTTAAAATCCGATTTAAAAAATCTTCTTGCATTCAAAAGAGTAGAGTGTCCGTGTGGTCCCATAGAAATTTGATTAAGGTCTGGTCATCAGTCTGGAAGATATTCCAGGAAATACCAGAAAAATCATCAGAATAAACTCTGCAGTTAAGTTATAATGTTAATAATGATGTATAACATATAAAAATAATAATTAGCCCGTTACTGTCCCACTCTAAGCGATTTAAAAAAAAGAGAGCTTTCTCAATTCCACCATAGTTTTTTTTTGTGTGTTACAGAATATCTCCGGTATTTATTATCCGATTTAAAAAATCTTTCTGCATTCAAAAAAAAGTGTCCGTGTTGTCCCATGAAAATTTGGTTAAGGTCAAGTCATCAATGTGGAAGAGATTTCAAGAAATACCACAAATATCAACAGAATAAGCTCTGCAGTTAAGTTAATATGTTAATAATGATGTATAACATAAAAGCATAATAATTAGCCTGTTACTGTCCTTAAAGAACTCTTCTCACAAGGAGAAGGAATGAGCATTTAATCAATTCTCTTGCTCACTGCGTGTTGGTGATTTTAGACAATTAAGTCTACGTTTCATCACAATGTTTTCCTTCACCGTAAATGCATGGTGTTTTTAGGTGTTAGACAATTTACTTTACACGATCTATAAAACAAATTCGGCAAGCTAAAATACAAAAAAACAAAAGAAGAAAATCATGGAAGACGTAGAACGATGAAATATGCCAAATATTTATGAAATAGAAAATAACTAAGGCAACACAACAGCATGCGACTATTCCTTTTACACATACTGCGACTGGTTGTATCAACTTTTGAACTCAATTAATCCTGATATGTCTTTGCAAACGGTAACTTATTTACTGATTTTTTACCAGAAAAAGGCGAAAGAGGCAAAGACTCAAGAAATGGTGTAGAGAGTTATTTGTAAACAGGAATGAAAATCAAGGCTACTTTTTTTTTAAATTTATGGCTAATGACGGTACCCTATTCAAAAATTTTACATGTATGGAGAGACAGGAATTTGATAACCTTCTAATTCTGGTAGCTCCTTTAATCTTAAAATACGACATTAATTTTTGATTTTGTGTACCGATAGCAGTTAAATTGTATTGCACTTGAGAGCTTTGGCTACTGGTGACTCCTACCGTTCGCTATACTTATCTTTGGCGCGTCTTCTTCTAGATCTAGAAGAAACGTGAGCAAATCAAAATTTACTCACTGTTCGGTTCTACTGGTGCCTCCCACACCTTTTTTACGATTGTCTTTATATGACGGATTACGCAAATCCCACAAAATGTTGTTTTCGCGTTAATCTTCCATTAAAAACTTTACCTTCCCTTGATTCCTAGCCATAAGGCCGCTGGCAAAAAGGCACCTAAACCCATACGTGGCGAATATCCTGTGACCAAGGGCAACTAGGAGTGTGAAACTCCACAAGCTGCATACGACTGTGCGCCAATAAGTAGGGGAACTTGGCGCATGAGATTTCGTCGCATGTGGATTTGTTGCCATTAGTTGCTCAATGTAAAACCGCCTTAAAGAATTTGCCGCTGCCCATTGAATATTATACGTTATATAGGTATCACTGAAGATTACAGTTATCTCTACTTAAAAATTTTATTCTCAAGTTATTATTGATATCGTGTTTTATATGTATGGTTTCCTTTATTGATTACACCCTCGTTTAAGAATAATAATAAACCAACTAAATGATTGGAGTCCTTCCTTAAGTATTTAAAACTTGCCGCAGCCATCATTCTGTTAATCTCAGTATGGTACCATGATACGATAATTTCAGCAATTTTTTACGTTCAATATATTGTGTATCACAGTTGTTTTTACCTCTAAAATTACAATTTTAATTCACGTCATGTTGTTTTTTTACATGGTTACCACTTTTATAAGATTAAAGAGAATAAAACAATTTCCAAAAATATTAATTTGGTTATTAGTGGTACCCTTTACTGGGTGACACAGAATGAATTATCCGACACCTCGTAAATGTTTCGAGCGTACAAGTTCGTTTCAAGACCTGAAGAGAAATATGTCCCGATATTAAATTTTGGGTTGTGAGCGAGCCGCTATATCCTCGGATACGTATATAGATAGATGTACGTATGGGCCTTCTGCTTTTCATACCTATCTATGTACATATGTACCTACATCCAGTTTAAAATTTAAATTATAAATGATTTTGAAATATTTTTTAAGATACCTATGTATATATTAAATGTCAATATCGATAGATACGTATTTTCAATTAAAAGAGTGGTATTTTTATCAGAGTTATTACCTTTAATTAACATCATGTTCTGATCCAACAAGGGGTTGTTTTCGTTATTATCTTAATTTTTTTTAGATAGGTAACGTTAAAAGTTCTAATGGGCGTTATTTTTCTCATTAAGTATTTAAGACTATCACCAGTCTCCACCAAACATGAACTTAAGGACCATAAAACTACAAACTCCACAAATTATACTTAAACACCCGTTTTAAATGATTTCTACAAATTTATTGAAAAAATGAATAAAAATATTGAAAACTAAATATTATACAAAATAATATTAATTATGTTAATGTATTAACTCATATGTATTAATGTCTATTGTATAGAGATGCATTTTCTTTTAATTTCCAAAATTTGGGACGAAATTTGGAATTAAAATTCTTTTCCTTTTGCTCCACAAAATGGCTGAAATTTATCCAATCTAGATATGGTTTATTAACTCGGGTGGACCTCTTTAAATAAATTTGGATGAACCCTTAATAGTAACGAATAATAATAAAAAAACAATTTTTTATCGAATTTACAACCAAGTAGAATCACTTGCTAGCCAAATCAGATTTTTCAATTTTGTTTAAAATAAATTAATGCCTTACAGCACGTGTAAAACGGCTCTGATTTTGATGATAATCAAAAAAACTGATGTTTGGCTGAATTGAAAGTACTTGATTTTGTGTAGTAGACACTCACAGAAATAAAATAATCAAAGAAAACAATATTAAAATCGACTTACTTGTATTTCGAAGTGGTTTAACCACGTACCTACTAACTCGTATTGGGCCGAGATTTACTAATCACAAACAGAAAGAGTCGATAATTTTACTGTAACACCGCACATGGCACAGTTTTGAACTACAACTAGTAAACTTCGTAATTCTCACCGATATAGACATGGTAACGAGAGTCTGGTGAAATTGTTCTTTATACAAAACGATCAGATAGATCGTTATAAATTAGAGATGTATATTAAAACTTTATTGGAGTGCTTTAACAATTAGCGCCATACGTTAGCAGTTCCTCCGGATACAGAAATCACCAAAAATTACTAACTTTACTGAAATGCATAAATAATTCACTCTTGACTTCTAAAGAAAATAATTACTTGTATTAATCGATAAATACAAATGAAAACCACCCGGGGGAAATTTAGTTTAAAATTTTTATTAAGATATGAACAAATTGACTATTTACAAGAATATTAATATTGAAGAAAAATGCGTATGCAGTACAAACATGTAAAATATTTCACTCTTTCAGTAATAGATCAATAAAGTTAGGAAAAAATCAATCTTTTTTTTGACATAATTCTATAGAGGGTTTTGAAAGTTAAAATGTGAACTAACTATGTACAAAAACTCTCTCATTTAGTGATTTATCGATTTTTTAGTGGAAAGTTTTTTAAATTAACAATTAAAGCGCCAAAATCAGTATTTTGTTCGTAACTTTAAAACTTTTGTATTTAGAAATTTGTACTCCAAGAGAAATTTTTGAGAGAAAAAAAAACAAAATGAAATTTGCAAATAAGAGCAAAGTAGCTGTTTTTAAGTAATTTTATTAACTTTTTTATTATTTGCTACAATTTGATTAAATATAACTGAACTTGACGTGTTTTATTATATAACCATTTTTGGCAAAGGATGAGCAAGATCGGTCCCGTTTTTTTTTTTTTCGAAAATG
The DNA here is from genome assembly GCA_964028335.1 of Altica lythri. Classification (NCBI taxonomy): domain Eukaryota; kingdom Metazoa; phylum Arthropoda; class Insecta; order Coleoptera; family Chrysomelidae; genus Altica; species Altica lythri. The sequence goes on from OZ034801.1 coordinate 42,068,541, forward strand.
CACTAAATTCTAAGGCCCTTCCAGAACATTTGACCAAATGAAACTTAACAAAGTGTGGCTCTTTTCATCGTTAAGACTTAAACTAACAACATATGAAAAAAAAAATATTAAAAATAATAAATTTTTATATATAAAATGACTTAAAAATAAATCGGACTTTTTAAGATTTAAATTTTTTTAAATAATTTTTCTCATAGGTTGTTAGTTTAAGTCTTAATAATAAAAATGACCCTCGGTTTTTAAGAACCTGGACTGGCCTTAAAATTTAGCGCATTTCCAAAAACCGAAATAAACAAATTAAATTGTGCAAAAACTATTCGACGGATCTGGCCCATCCGTTATACAAAATTGTTATACAATAAAATCAGTTGCAATAACTTCTTTGTTTATCAATTGGTTTTAAGTAAGCAAATCTCATTTTTTGTTTTTTTTTCTTCTCAAAAATTTCTCTGTGGTGTCCAAATCTTTAAACACAAAATTTTTTTCAATCGAGAGCAAAATTATGATTTTTTCGCTTCAATTGTTTATTTAAAAACGTTTCCACTAAAAAATCAATGAATCCCTAGATGAGAGTGTTTTTGTAATACTTATACCAACCACACTTCACATTTTAACTTTCAAACCCATACAATGCTGTTGAGAAAAAATCTTATTTAGTTGGCCTATAACCCAGTTTTAGCCGTTTTAAATATATTGCACAGTAACATTAGGCTAAAAATATATGATAACTGCAGGTCGCTTCGAAAGTAATATTATTTTCTACGAACATTTTTCACCAAGCCTGCACTATAACTCAATCATATGTACATACAGTGACATGACGGCGCTGATATTAAATGTTCAGATGTACCTACCTTTATGCACACTTTATCACTTTTACCGTCTATCAGTTAGATTTCTGATATACTCGTAGTGAAGAAAATCTCATATATAATAAGAAAAATGATATTGATGTAGCAAAGTTTGAAGTTTTATATTTTGACATACATATTAAAATTAACTTCGACTTATGTAATAGTGGAAGAAGACTGATTACTTACAAAATAGTAATCGCTATATTTTTCGTCGAGCAAAATGTTTATACACTGCGAAAGAAGTTTTTGAACCAAATCAATTAAAATTTCAGATAGTTTAAATGAATTTCTTATTGTATAAAGGAAACCGAAACTCGATATCTGAAAATTTTAAAAATGTTGATTGTAAGTAAACGATTATTTGAGATATCACCTATGGGGTATTTGAAATTTTAGAAATTATACAAACAAGATTATATAAAATGATATTAAGAAGAGATTTAAAAAATTTCGCATCCAGCAGGACTCGAACCCACAACCTTTGCGTCTACGTGGCAATGCTCTAACACCTAATATATGAATGCTTAGTTATTATTTATCTTTTTGGTCGTTAAATTTAACTAATGTCACACTTACTCACTCTCTTCTTCAGCTCATATAACATCACGTTAATGAGAGAGAAATTTTGTCAAATCCACAATTGAGACATCAAAATCTAAGTCACTTTTTTTTGCCCTGTCTTATATTTTTATTCGGTTAGGAGATCGAAAACACGAATTTTTAGTGAACGATTATTTGAGACCTTTACCTCTACGTGCAACGCTCTAACAATTAAACGATGAATGCTTAGTTATTTTTGGTCGTTAAATTCATGTGACATTATCCTCTCCTTAAGCAAATATAGCAAAATAATTACTAAGCATTCATAGCTTGTTAGAGCGTTAACGCGTAGATGTAAAGGTTGCGGGTTCGAGTACTTTTTTTTTAATTTTTCCCTAATGTCATTTAATTTATTCTTATTTGTATACTTTCTAAACTTTCAAAAAGTTGATTGTGTTTTTGTTTTTAAGAAATTGTTTATTGAGATATTTTTAAGATGTAAAAATATTTATAATCTATAACATTATCTATTATTTAAAACAAACTGCAACTTGCTATCCCAATTTTTAAAAAGTTGATCTTGTTTTGTTTTTTGAGAAAAATCGCTGTATCTCAATTATAAATTAAGATATTTTTTAACTTTAAAACAGATTTGTGATCTAGATAACGATAGTAATTATCTAAAACAAACCGCTACTCGCTATCTCAATTTTTACAAAAGTTGATCGTGTTTTGTTTTTAGAAAAAGTCAAGAAACACTACGGCTAAGACACTCCAAAGGATGGCTCTCAGAGTCAACCTCAGAACCCGGACTCCCCATGTTCGACTTTGACGACGCTCTTTTATAGTAAATTTTGTCTTCTACGTGAGAGATAAGAATAACACTATCTAAGCTCACCACGAGATCTAACGTACTTACTTTGACCTAGCCGAATGTAATTTACCAACGACAAATACTAAATACTAATAAATTAGTATATAAGATAAAACTGCTCTATTATCGTTTGTGGCAGTATGACTGTTCTCAGATATATTTACAAAGGTTGTGATACTGATTATTATTAGAACTTGAGTAATTTATTCTGAAGCATGCATAACTGCAATAAACTTATATGAAATAAAACCATGTTTTCTCCATTTGTTTATTTGGTTTATCAGGTTAAATTTCGAAATATTTTTAATACTTAACTGCTTCGAAATAGGAAAAATACAGAAGAAGCAACCATTTGTTAATCAACTAACCGTAAGTTGAAAACACCGTACCTATATTCATTTACGATTACATATATGATTATAAAATACTGCTTTGAGTTGCAAAAATTTAAAATCCAAAAATTGATGACTTTTTGAAATTTTCCTCTTGAAAATAAGCAGGTTGAGAGGTACCGTGAGCATTATTACAGTAAAATTATAGGCCTTTTCTTGTTGTGATTAGTAATGCTTGTCCCATTACGAGTTATTACGTCAATCAAAACTGGTACTTTTGTGTTAAACCTCTTTTAAATACAAGTCGATTTTACTAACGTTTCCTTTTACTATTTTATTTTTTGTGAGTGTCGAAAAAACGGTGGTATTTTATTAATTCTAACTAATGTAGCTAAACATCAGTGTTGTTATTATTCATCTAAGTCAGGGCCAGTTTTTTCACGTGCTTTACGGATTAATTTACTCTCAATAAAGTGGAAAAATCCTATTTGGCTACATTCTACTTGATTGTAAATTCGATAAGAGATTGATTTTTGGTTATTCGTTTCTATTAAGGGTACTTCCCAATTTATTAGAATAGGTCAACTAAATTTCGTCCTGAAAATGGGAAATTGGACGAAAAATAGATACCGATACATTTAAGTCAATTCAATGGTTTCTGAAGACTTACATTAATGAGATAAGAGAATAATTAATCTTTTGTGATATAATACTCAAAGTTTTCAATATTTTTTTATTGAATTAATTTATTTTTGAAATAATTCAATTCGAAATAAATGTCTTAAAACGATTGTTTGATTATAATTTGTGCAATTTGTACTTTGCCGCCCTTAATTACATGTTTGAGGAAGACTGTTAATACTCTTAAAATGTAACCCATGACTTGTGAGCTAGTTAGGGAAATAACGCCGTTTAGTTCGTTTTAACGTTACCATGTATCTACTCAAATAAATATATTTGTTTTACTTATCATTACAACTCTCATCAAAAATCACAAAAAAATGTTTTTTCTGAAATCGCTTGGAAATGTCTAGTTTCTCGGATCAAATTCGAGCCGCAAAATACACTATTCTTGTATTTTAGTCCGTTACTGGGCAACCAACTGTACGGAAATATTTTTTATTTTATCCTGTCCAGTAAATACACTTCCCTATAATCAATTTGGCGCCGGTAAGTAAAACATTACGGTATCAGGTACTGTAATGTGTTGCCTAGCAACGCTGCTCTGATTGCTTAAGGGAAGACAATTACTTTTAATTTTTGACATTTAAAAATACTATCCGCTGGGTGCGCGATGACAGCGGCACCTTGCGTTTACAATTACGGCGGACTTTGAAATATCAAATGGCTAACTGTCATTACGAAAAGTAAGTAAACAAATAATTATTTCCAATGAAACATCGTAATTTATTAGTTTTCTACCAAAATGTATTGATCATGTAAATCTATAGCGTCGATAATAATATTTATCTTTTTATTTTCCGTCTAAAATGTCAAAATCATTAAATTTTAGGTAGTATAGATGGGCTTTATCACGGCGGACTTCACATGAAGTAATTAAAAAAAAAAAATTTAATCGATTATCGCATTATAGATGATAATAATATGATTACAATGCCGTTAATAATGCAGACGTTTTGTGTATTTTCAGTTAAACATGGCCAAATTAATAATTAAAACTGTTTTTCAAGCAATCACTTACGACATAACTTTCCAACCTCAAGCAACCAACAAAGGTAAAGAATTAGTTTTGGCTTAACATGTGCAAGACGTAAAAATAAAACGTGATGCTTCCTACAACATAGGTATCTACTAAATATAGCAAATATTTAAAATGTTGCTTTTTAAGTTAGCTCATTAGCTTTTTCCTCTTGATAGCGATTATCCACTACTTCACACGTTGTTCTCGTTTCCAACTTTTTATGGAAATTTATAGAATTTCTGATCACTATTTTTGCCATTGTTGTTGCAGTTGACTGTACAGCAGGTTTCTTGACGAAGGTTTATTTACTTTTTAAATCGACGCATGGATAAGTGAAATCCATGTAAAATCCTTAGTAAAAAGTGATTAATCGTCCGCCGTAAGTTCCTTTTTTAGCCACGGTGAGCGCTGCGATCGATTCGGGGTTCTCCCACCCTGTCCTTCGCACCCAGCCCATAATGACTATAAAATAAAACTAAAATATTTAATTACTTACTTTTACTGCCACATTTAAAAAGAAGTCAATGTTATTCAATTTTATATTAACAATTAAATCTTAATAATAAAAAAATTATTTGACAGTGACAGATGGCTTTCAAGGTAATTTGACCTAACTAATCAAGTTAAGAACTATTTTTAGTCAAGTTACCAACTATTGTTAACATTTTTATGAATTTATTAATTTATAAAAACAGGATGAAATAAAATATTTATAATACGATACATGGTCGTTAGGTGTTATTACAGTACTTGTTTTTATTTCCGGACTTGGCTCCTACGTCGCCTCGTCCGTAAACTAACTCGTACTGTAATAAGTCACCTACCGAACTTGTAACGTATAATACTATTCCGTACCTGTGTACGGGAATATTTTTTCCGTACCTGTGTACGGGAATGATCCATAAAAGCAAATTTATATTTAGCGCCTTGATTTTATTGGGCAATATATTTAAAACCACATTAGTAGTAGTGTTTTAGTAACTCTGGAGGCGTTTTGCACCTCTGGACATCATCGTCACTGTCCATTTTAAATATAATTTAAAATATTTTAAGCAATATGTAACTAACCGAACTGACAGTTTTGTGACACTAATCAACAATGATAAACAAACAATGTTAACGAAACGGTTTCATAGAAAATAAGATGATATCAAAAACAGTTATGCCTATATAAAACTTTCCTAATTTACGATTTTAATGCGATTTCAGAAAAAATAGTATGTGTATCTCGTAGTAAAAGCAACTTCCCGGACTCTCAATGTTTACATTGTCGTCCGGGAATGTATCGCTTTTCCTACTAGATACACAATATACTATTCCTAAATGACAGTTCTGTATCATTCTAGGATAACTGATTAAAAAAAAAAACGAGATGCTATATTTCTGAAATAACCAAGGATAGCTTTCTTATCGCTGTAAAGAGGAATTATTTGGTCAAAAAGTATCAAAACCTTGTGATCGTGATGTCACCTTTTCGGAGTTCATACCCCATTCGCGGACCCCACCATAAAAAAATTATTCTTACAATAAATCGTTAAATCAAAGAAAATACGGAAACTTAACAGCGGTGGAAATTTTAATACTCAATCCTTCCACGGTGATATTAAGTCGGAAAATTCTAACTGTTTACAAAATAAAATTATTTTAAGTTTTGTCTTATTTAATAAATAGACAATGTCAAAATCCAATCCTGATCATTTTTCTTTAGTTTGCTCTGAAAAATTGAATTGATGTTTTTTTTTGTAGAGAGTTTGAATTTTGTTAAATATTATAAATAAATCACTACTAATATTATAAATGTGAATGTAAGTTTGTTTGTTACGCTTTCACGGGAAAACTACTCAACCGATCATCATGAAACTTTGTAGATATATTCTTGGAGGTATTAAAAGTAACATAGCATACTTTTTATTAAAAAAGATTATTTCTTATTTTATAAGAAAAAAAAATGGTTGTAAAAAAATCTCAAAAAGAAAATGGAAAATACTAAAAAACAGAAAAAATGCAGAAAAGATAAAGCCAAAAAATACTATTTTAAATTAAATAATATAACGCCACCGTAAGGTGGCGTAGTTAATATCTCATATAATTAAACGAGCAATTACTACTAAATTAACTACTATGATGCCACCGTAAAGTGGCGCAGTTATTATCTCACATATTTAAACGAGAAATTCTGACTAAATTAAGTACTATAAAGCCACCGTGAGGTGGCGCAGTATATATCTAATATATTAAATCGATAAATTATAAAATACAACGAAAAAATAGTATAAACTTAATAACGAGAAAATATGATATAATAAAAAAAATCATTGAAAACAAAATAATAAAAATTCGAAAAAACGAAAAATTAAAAAAAAGGCATGACAGTGTTATGCGGTACGAAGTCAGCCGGGACCGCTAGTATACTATAATGGAAATTAGAAGTTTTCTATATGTTTATTATTCGAACTAATCTGCTTATATTTTAATAAACAGATAAGTTAAAATTAATAATATATTTGGGTTTGTTATTTTGTTATTTTTAAAACTGGCATTCTAAGGAAAGTGCTGGAAACATAATATTGACATTGCAGCTAGTATTTCATTATTATGCAAATACCACACTTAAAAACTATTTCACACTACGATTCAAAACGAATAAATCTAAAATTAAAGCAAATACAAAGATATCTCATAGTAAATATAATTTATATCCATACTAATGTTCTTATACGTTATCAAGCATAAAATTTTCAACGCCGGATAAAAAAAATAAATTAACTTGAAATTACATAAACAGGATATGTTAAAATTTAATTTATAACATTTTTATTCCTACATTTTTGGTAGAGTTTAAACTATTCTAATTATTATTTTTATCGGCGTAAATGAAACTATATTTAAAAATTCCAATAACCATTATTTAAAACAATACTTCGTACTTAATAATGCTAAATTCTTGTCATTCTCTAGTTCCTTATTTTTCTGGAATGATTCCTGCAAAATATAAAACAGGAAATAAAAATGGTTTATGACATAAAGGATCCTTCAGTTAGTTTTTATAACGTATATAAGATATGATGGGCCTTTGTTTGTTATGGTTTAGATTCCTACTCGATAAGATTTTTAGGAAGCAATAACCTGCATCAGAGATAAGTTTGAAAAAAATTACGGTAATGGAAAATCTTTTATTGCGTAGAGTTTTATATATACCTGTATATTTCTACAATCTAAGCAGTCGATCCGCACTAGTTTATTTAAAAAAAATTGATAAATATAAAAAAATATTAAATTTTATATCTTGTTTTATAATATATTAATTCATCTATTTGTTTAAAAAAAATGGTAAAAAATTGTGTAAAAATAAATATCACTTGTAAGTTATAAACTCTTCAAAAGCTAAGTATTCTACTATCATGGTTAATAGTTAATGTAAATTTATTTGAATCATTTGTCCTTTATAATTTTTTATACTTTAAATCGTGTTTAAACTAGTAAATAAATATATAGATATAAATGATCAAAATAATAATAAACGTAGTAACTATAACTTATCTCATTTGTTTTTAAATGAAATGAGCATTTCCAGATCAAGTCAAACTTTCAAGCTGCTGTAAGTACCCACACGGTATTAAGTAAAGTACCTACACCCGATAGTTTATGAGTTGCCCCATTAAGTAGACTCACAACATATTTCGTTTGTACACCTTGACTTTTGCATCCTATGGCTTTCTCATCTACTCCAGATCCAGTAACCCTAACTGTAAAATTTTAACGGTTTTCCGAAACTCGTGTATAAAATTCATATTTTTCTTTATTGCCCCACGCGGGTCACACTACCACACAACCCGTACATTCACACCAAAGAAACTGTTTAAGTACGTTCAAGCACCATGGATGAAGAGAAGACTCAGGGTGACACGTCTGTTAAGCTAGCACTGCAAAATAAACAAAATCGATAATTTTTTAGTGCTAATTTTATGCAAGTGTCGCAAATTCTGTGCTCTATCAGATTTGCAGAAATTGCAAAAACTGCTAGCTTTATATTAAGCTAGCAATGTATATCTCTAGAATCCCACATCAAAATGACTCCAGTTAATACCTATTTAGTGCTCTTTAGTTATGCGAAAAATATTTTAATTTTTTTATAAATAAATTATTTGTTTATTTTTTACTAGTTACTAGTTAACTGCTAGCAGTGCTAGCTTAACAAAGTAATATCTTTAAGATATAATACGTAGGAGGTCAACCGGAGTATCAACAGTACATGAAAATTTAGTGCTTATTTAGTGCTCTTATTTTATGCAAGAATAATTAAATTTTTTATAACTGATTTTTTTTTTATTTTTTACCAGTTAACTGCTACCTTCACAAAGTAATATCTTTAAGAGAGAATACGTAGGAGGTTAACCGGATCATCAACAGTACATGAAAATTTAGAGCTTATTAAGTGCTTTTATATTATGCAAAAATAATTACATTACATTAATTTGCGATCTGCACACGAACAAACGGCGCATAGATAAAATACGACGATAGACTACAACAAGAAAAATAAGTTAAACGAAATTCAGATGTACAAATATCGTTAATATTACCTATATGTTTTAGAAAATTAAATTAATTTTAAAAAAATGAATTATTTTTTTCATACATCAAGAGCAATTAAAACCTATGCACTAAATTTTTTACAACTAATTTTTTTTTATTTTGTACTTGTTAACTGCTACCTTAATAGAATTAGCAAGTAATATATTTGAACTAGAGTTTATAGAAGCTCAAAACGAGCATAGATATTAAGTGCTCTGGATGTATGCAAAAAATAAATCAATTTTCCAAAACATATTATAATAACGATATTTGTACATCTGAATTCTGTTTAACTTTTTTTCTTGTTGTAGTCTATAGCGCCGTTGTTTGTGGGCAGATCGCAAAAAAAATATATTATTTTTGCATTAAATTAGAGCACTAAATTATCATGTACTGTTGATGCTCCGGTTGATCTGCTACGTAATCTATCTTAAAAGTATTACTTTGTTAAGGTAGCAGTTAACTAGTAAAAAATAAAATAATTCAGTTATAAAAAATTAAAATATTTTTGCATAAAATAAGAGCACTAAATTTTCATGTACTGTTGATGCTCCGGTTGACCTCCTACGTATTCTATCTTAAAGATATTACTTTGTTAAGCTAGCAGTTAATTAGTAAAAAATAAAAAAATAATTTATTTAAAAATATTTTTTTTTGCATAAATCAATAGCACTAAATGAGCACTAAATAGGCATTAACTGGAGTCATTCTAAATTAGGAATTTAGAGATATACACTGCTAGCTTAATATAAAACCAGCAGTTTTGCAATGTTTGCAAATCTGATAGAGCACAAAATTTGCGACACTGGCATAAAATTAGCACTAAATATTAAGCAAACTAATGATCGATTTTGCTCATTTTGCAGTGCTAGCTTAACAGACGTCCGGGTGACTGTGCTTCTGGTGCATCTTGTGACATAACAGAAGTGAAAAGTAAAAGAATGATTACGTTTAAAAACATTTCGATTTTGATATATCTAGGAGTAGATGAGAAAGCCATAAGATGAAAACGGTAAACTTTCTAAGATATATACGACAACTAAAGTACAATCTAAAATAATACATCCTGAATACAATATAGTTGTTACATATATGCTTTTGTTCATGATATAGCCTTATTAAATATATTTATTGGAATATTCTGCATTCTATAAGTTCTTTGCTTTATCCATAAATAAACAAATTCTGTTGTAAATTGTTTTAATTACGACAAGATATAATCTACGATAATTATACTTCCGATCTGAAACAATTATATTCAATAAATAGGACTTAAAACCTTTCCGGTACGCCGATGTAAGTCGGCTGGACTCCCGCATGGGTTTTTATTAAAATCTACAGATAATTGTCGGGCAAAGATTTATAGTGGTGATTAAAGTCGCCGGTTGTTTAAAGTAATTGAACACGCAATATTACAAGAGTTTAATTGCACTCTAATAAATAAACATCACGTATTAAGTCAGTCTTGGGTGTTCCTCAACAATTACTTAGGTAATCGATTTGCATGTTTAAAACTTTCTTCTCAAAAATGATTGACTGGTTTAAATGTATTATAAATTTACATAATTTGTTTGCCTATATTACGTCTTAAAATTACAGATTATTATTAATTGATTTTATTATTTCGTAAGCTCTGAAGTGTATTTAATTATACTTGTTATTGCGTACCTTCTACTTTATATTTTTTTTTTTAGGGAAATTTCTTATTTTATTACAAACTGTGTGTTTTAATGGGACACTTTGGCGAACGGAGTAAACATACAAATAGCAACAGAAAAATGCACTACTTGGTTATACCTCACTGTCGCATTATATCAGTTCATACAGACATGTAGGTTCCTACATCTCAGTTATATAAAATTACAAGTGCATACAGTGTAAAGCTATGCTTCACCGAATGTTAAAAACTGTATACAAAAAGGTTTACACCATTGATTGTACTACTTGCGAGGAGGTACCCAAAAAAAAACGGAAATTTCGATACAATTTCTTTATTTAACAATATTTGTACATGAAATTTTGATCATCTTTAAAGAAATTACCATTAACTACAATGCACTTTTCCAGTCGTTTTCATTATTTTTATTATTATTATTTTAAAGATTTCGTAAATTGAATTATCGGTATATCCATTCTTTCCAGCGCTTTTTGTTTTACCTCCTCCACGGTGGCAAAAGGCTTTTCTTTCATGTGTCTTTTAAGTCTTGGGAACACACTGCTAGATCGGGTGAGTAGGGGGGATAAACAGTAGGTGTAATCTCTTCAAAACCTTCTGGTAGAACTTCTGGTTGACAGGTTGGACGAATTTCGAGGGCACAATACCTCTGCAATCAAAAAAACAAATGAAGATAGTCTTGATTTTTTATTTCGCTTCTCGAGCTTTTCTTGGACGAGGAGAGTCAGCTGTCTTTCTTTGGCTTGATTGGGTCCACTTCGAACTGATTTTTAAGTTTTAAATATGCCAAAAGGCGATGCTACTTTTGCTCGTCTTGAGCATTACAGTAATCTCCGCGGCTGATTTTCCTAACAGGAAACAAAATTTTACAGCAGCGCGTTGCTCCTGAGACTCCGCCATCAAGTTTTTTGCCAAAATAGAAAAAGTTGTTTTACTGAAACAATTCTTAGGGACGAGCCGAGCCACTCACAGCAACACAGCTGCTTATACTGACTCAGGTGGACTGTGGAGTGACTCTGATGTAAGGCCTGTTGAACAATGGCCTCCCCACTGTAGCACAGTGCGATTCCCGTTTTTTTGGGTTCGTAAACCTGTTTATAATTGAAAAAAATTCATTTAAAATTCAAAGGGTCCTTAAAAAATTTAAAATCTGAAAAATGTGAAAATTAATGAAAAACTGAAAAAATGTTAAAAATTTATACAATTTCATAATAAACTGAAAACATTTTACGTGAAAAATCGGGAAAGGTCGTTGAATATTATGAGAAATTGTTTGACTTGTTTAGTTAAGTCAAAAATATCCAAACAAATTTGAAAATTTTATCTTATAAATTAAGAATTTAGTTACTAGTTACTAGATCTTTATGAAGAACAATGTACAACTTTGCATAAAAAGATAAGGCAACAAGAATTAATCCGCCTATTAATTTGATAGTTCCCAATTTGATTAATTGAACTAATGAAAAATTGTTGCAAACCGCTTAGTTGTATTTTATATTTCATTATTCAATTTAGTTGATTTGTTGGTAGTTAGCAATACAAATTAATATTTTCCAGACATCTCTTTGGCATTCTGTCTGGTTACATTACTCCTATTATTTTCTGTATTTTCTATTAACATAACGTTAACTGACTAACCATGGTAAATTGAAGAGAACTATACCACATGTATACACATCCCTAATCAAACGTAGAAATCTGCAGTTGACACACAGAGATTTCAAATAGTGGACCGTGACTAATAGGTGAGTTTTACATAAATTTCCGCTTTTAACAAAGACACAAAGATGGTCATCATAGCTTCAAAGAGTCGATTCCCTTTTACTTTTGTTTCATAGATTTGCACAGTCGCTTTAAACAATTAAGATAAAAAAAATGGACTGAGAAGATTAAAAGAAAATGAGATAACAATTAAATTACTAAAACCATAGATTATTTATTCATTTCTATTAACGTCTTTTATGTACACACATTTCTAAAATTAGATTCTTTTTATTATGGGATTCTAAACTTAATGTTTTAATAAACTGAAGTAGATACTTTATAGGTGGGGTTTGCATCAAATATATTATCTTTCACCAGTTAAGGTATCTCTATTATACTCAGTAAAATCTATATCAGATCAAAAATGACGGCAGTATTTTTATTGATATATGTATCGCCTATGGAAGACGATGTTGTAATTTGGAATACCAAACAAACTAGTATCAGTGACAAAGGCATGTGTGCGGGGTCTCAGGCTTGCGTAAGGGTGGATGGAGATAAGTTTGCTCTGAATTCGGGACTAAAAAAATGCCAAAATAACCCATTCTCTTTAATATTGCTTTAGAAAAAGCCGCTAGAAAAGAACCAGCACAAACTCACATATTTGGACTGAGAATGCCAAACATGCAGTTGGCATATGCGCATGATATCAATCTGATAGAAGGTAGCACAGTCAACGTGTAAAAAAATGTCGGTTTGAACAGAGCACAAAAGAGGCTTACTCGTCAGCGAGGCTAAAACAAAATACATGGTGGCGTAATAGAACGTGCATATTGCGTCATATTTTTTGCGTGGTAACCAGTGCGCGGAAGAGGGAAGCCTAGCGTGGATAGCTAGTGGTACTAGTTGAGTTTTAGTAGCTATGAGTCACTTCGACGGGAAGCGTCGCGCTTTTCGCGTTCGCACGTTTTATGAGAACGGTCGTTCATACATCTCTACAAGGCGACGGTATTGTTCTGAGTATGGATTAACACACATTAATAAAGCTCCGAGCGCAAATTTAATTAAAATATGGATAAGAGACCGGATCCACGTTTAAACCACCAGCAAAAGGTCGGCCAAGAACGTCTATCAGACAATATTGAGAGGGTGAAGGAGTCAGCTCCGGGTAACACAGGAATTAAAAGGGTCCGACTTCGGAGCAAGGTTGGCATTTGCTGAAGAAATGCTTAGTCGATTTTCCACTTTTGACAACATTCTTTTTTCTGACCAGGCTCATTTCCATTTGAATGTGTTCGTAAACCGACAAAATTGTCGTTATTGGAACGACGAGAATCCAAAAATTAAATATCAAAAACCACTGCATAGCTCGAAAGTAACGGTTTGAGCAGCAATCTGAAGCAAAGTAATATTGGCCCCTTCTTCTTTGAACATTCACGAGGATGAAACATCACCGTTAACACCGACCACCATGTTGCGATGTTAGAGGGATATTTGACGCTGAACTTGCGAGATCAAGAATAGCGAATATGAGGACTTGGTTCCGACAAGACGGAGCGACCTGTCACACATCAAATGACCCTATGGTGATTGTAAGACAGATGTTTCCTGAAGATTAATTTCCAAAAGAGGTGATATCCCTTGGCCCCTACGTAGCCCTTGCTTGACGTCTCTTTATTTTTTTTTGTGGGGATACCTCAAACATAAAGTCTACATGAACAATCCGAGGAACATCAATTAACTAAAGAAAAATATTCGTGCAGAAATGGCAGTAATCAAACCAGATTTATTGACAAGAGTTTTCACAAATCTGCGATCGCGTTAATAGGAGTGCCGTCTTCGAGAGGGCTGTCATTTAGATGATGTTATTTTTAAAAAATAAACTAAATTTAAGTATCTAATCATCCTATCTTTATTTCAACTATACTTTGTATTTATTTTTTTAGCCTATACTTAACAAATGCACGTTCTATTGCGCTACCCTGTATATGCGTGTAGCAAGAACCACAAATCGAGATCGCATACGTCAAAATGTCACGATAAATTCCTACAATTTTGATCACGTAAAAGCATTTCAATATATGGGAGCAATTGTAACAAAAGGTAATCATATTTATGAATAAATAAAGCATCGTATAACACAAGCAAACAAATGTTGCTGTATATGCTGCAGTCCTATTTAAGTTCAAACACCTTACAAATTCAATAAAAAATAGCTTATATAAGACCATAATAAGACCCATAATTATATATGCCAGCGAAACATGGACCAGGACTGTAAACGATGAACATACCTTGAGAAGATTTAAAAGGAAAATATATAGACCTCACCGAGACCCAGCAACAGGACAATATACAATAAGAACTAACACCGAACTAGCATGACTCTACGACTCTCCAGACATCGTAGAAGAAATAAAAGCAAACAGATTACGTTGGGCCGAACATATACAGAGGAGCCAAGACACAAGAATTATAAAAGCAGTATGGGAAGAAACACCACATGGAAAGAGACCACTTGAGAGACCTAGATTAAGATGGCGGCATAACATTAACAAATATCTCTTTAAGCAACTCGTCGATCTTACTACATGTAAGACAATCCATTATTTTTTAAATAAATACGAAAAAATTAAAACTTTAATTTAACTTTAGTTTGCTATTGAATTCGCTCAATGTGTAAATTGCTAATTTCTGCTTTAGACATTGCAAAAGATTCATTTAAAATTTTTTTAATTTTGCTTGATATTTACTAAGTAAATGTAACATTTCAGTGTACTTTTACAACCTGTTTTGTAGTTACATAAGATGCTTATACTTCATATTAAAACCCAATGACCTGTATTTACATTACATTTTTTCTACTTCAAGGTCAAATATGAGGAACATTTGTGTTAGATCGGGACACAAGAAAATAAAGCAGAAAATTAGAGAATACATCTGGGAGACGATACTTTAAGGAGCTGAAGATAACAACTTGAGTGCTTATGATATTTTAGCGGATACTAAAACCTAAGAAGTTCTTTAGCATGTGACGAGAAAACTTTGATGTTTTGGCAATAATCAGATGGGTAAACTTGCAAGGGAGGATTAGCCACAATATTTTACGGGCCAAAGCCATTTCTAAAGGCATCGAAACAGGATGAGAGCTTAGATTAGTATAACTAGGAACAGATCTCTGGTCAAGGACACGGTAAAATATATATTAATATTTATTGAACAGGAGTATTATAGTGCTGTAGCACTATGTAGAACTAGCAGACTACAGCTAAGAGTCATTACCGTATTCTGTACGAATCATGCACCGATAAGAGCATCTGCAAACTATGGATCTATTTATGGGAGACTTTAAGGGCGCTGTATGATTTCACCAAAATTAAGGGATCTTTTTGAAAATTTCGTATAACGTTCTTTATGTTACTCCAAAATCATATGATTTTTTTTGACAGTACCGTTTTAAAAATATGAATGTTCAAATTTTGGTTTATGAAATGATGATATACCTACCTACACTAACATTTTTCACTGAATAAAACGAAATTTAATTAAGAGCGTTAAACGAAAATTGAATATGAAGAAATAAATAGTGATACTGATGATTTAAATTGGTTATTAGGGTCCAGAAATATAAATTTTGTTTGTGAGTATAATCTCTTGAATAACGAGCCAAGCAGAAGCAGATATTTACGTCAACATACATTTAAATACCCTATACCAAAAATAGCGAGTAAGCTTAAGCTGCATTATTTTTACATTTTAAATACGTTAAATAGATTCGTCAAAGTTATACAAAACTATGGTTTTAATTACTAAAAAGCCATTTGACATAGACTGCTGATGAATATATAATATATATGTTGAAGAATATAAAATGAAACAATAAATTGACAGTAGAAAGGGACCCACTTCAGGACACTTTGACCTTTGAACCCGTGACGTCATCTGACAGCTTTAGCGTCAAAAAAATGTTATTTTATCGTTACTAAATTCATGAACGTCACAGTTCCAAATGTGAAACGCCAAAACGTCAAAATAGCGCTATAATTTGTCACTTTGAAACGACATTTTTCCATAATAAATACATGTAAATCGAAAATTTCTTCTTACCAATTTTTTAAACCGTTATTGCGACAAATTATAGCGCTATTTTGACGTTTTGGCGTTTCACATTTGGAACTGTGACGTTCATGAATTTAGTAACGATAAAATAACATTTTTTTGACGCTAAAGCTGTCAGATGACGTCACGGGTTCAAAGGTCAAAGTGTCCTGAAGTGGGTCCCTTTCTACTATTGACGTTCTCGAGAGTATAACTTTATTCAACATTGCCACACTTTTTTATGTATTTTAATATATGAGTTTAAAAATCTATTTTAATAATATTTTTTTAGATATATTAATAATTATTGCTTATTGCCATGTCAATTAGAGTCATAAACCCATAGAAGAATTATATTATCCTTACTGGGCTGCAGCCATAGAGATAGCTGCAGCACGCACAGTGAATACGATCGTAGCCAGTTCTAAAGGTATCGGAATAGAAGAAGAGCCTAGATCCGTAGACAATACAACTATCACTAGAAACAGAGCTCTGGTCGAGCACACGGCAAAATATATATTAATGTGTATTAAACAGGAGTATGCTAGTGCTGAAGCATTGTATAGAACTAGCAGAAATCATCTACGAGTCATTATAGGATTCTTTTCGGATCACACACCGATTAACGGACATCTGCAAACCATGAATCTATTTAAAGAAGACCTTAACTGCGGATAACGCGACTAGGGCTTTGAAACGCTTAAATACATAATATGCCATTGCGATATTGCGAAGTATTGGATTATAAGAGATAGTAAGGTTTTAGACATTTCGGAGTCACCCTGCAAGCATAATGCACCCATCTTTTGTACCTGTAAAATACAAGATACCAACATACCACAATTAGAATAATAACCCTTAAAAGAAGTATAATACAGGTTGGTTAAAAAGTTTTGAAAACAAAAATGAAAGAATGTGTATTTTTTTAAAAAAATTGTTTCTTTTTATTCAATATAATCTTACTCAGCTTTCTCATCTAAAACAAGATAGTGTAAATTGATACCACAAAGATCATAGAGATGATATTTATTTATTTTATAACCCATAACATTTAATTTAACAAACCAAAGGTATTATAAGAAAAATAGTTCAATAATTATAAACATATATTTTTACTAAATAATTCATGACTATCATCACATTTCTTTTAATAGTATATTATGTTACTAGGAGTAGAAGGCCAACATTATTGTTGAGCCCAGATTCTTGCACTGCCGAGGCGCTAGCCGAGGCTGTGCAAACTGGGCGAAACATATAATGGGCCTTCTGCTCCGAGTAACATATACTATTTTTTCTTCAAGCGTAATAATAATATGCATTTTATAAAAAATATAGAAGGCTTTGTTTATATCTCAACTATTTAATTAATACAAACGAAAAATTACATAAAGTGTTACCTATTTATTAACAGTAATATTAAATGTGCAGTTTTGTATACTGCAGTTGTTTAAATTTAAGCCACTGCCACCGCTTTCAGCTTCGACATTTACAATTTTGTCATTGGTATACATCATATTATTAGTAAGTTGATTGTCGATTATTATGTCAGCGATTCCAGAACTATTACTTGGTTGTTCTTGCCAATTAAGTATTTTTTGTGCAGTTTGTGTTTTACTGGAAATGGAATCCTCTAAGTACCCTTCAGCAACACTGGTGGATTTCCATCCACCATGCCGCTTTAAAGCGGTAATATCACCTCCGTTGTCAACTAAAATAGTTGCGGAAGTCCTCCGAAGGCAATGTCCTGTATATTCATGAGGATTTGTTAATTTCAAAAACGTAGCAACGTCTTTTGGTACGTTTGATATTTTGTGGATACCCATTACCACACGGTGACATTTACCATTCTGGTATTTAATAAAAAATCGCTGCAGGCCAATATCATCCGGACGAAGAGCCGTATACTGTCTTACCAAATTCAAATAAAAATCGCCAATTATAGTAAACGACCGTTGTTTTTTGTTTTTTGTGTTTATGATTTTAACCAAAATTAAATTTCCCAAATCTTGGATCTCGCTAGACTTTAAATTAACAAGTTCATCGCATCTAAGGGCTCCTGTGACTCCAAATATTAATATAACCTAAAACAAACGTTGAAATAAATAAAAAAAAAGCTGGTAGCACCGGGATTAGAACCGCTGACCTTTGCGACCGAAGACAAAAGCTCTGCCACTGAGCTACCGTCATTAAATGTTATAAGTAGGAAATGAGGTAATATTTGCTGTCAAGTTAAATATTGATCTGCTAGTAGATATCACTGTCAACGGTTTAATAAACGTAATAATGATTAAAAAGAAATAAGAAAGTACCTACCTTTGTTGCTAAATAAACATTATTTGGTGCATCCTTGAGAAATTTATCAAATTGATCTTGTGTTAATACTTTTGATTTTTTCGGTGTATAATTTTCCCCTTGGCGCTTTATAAATGCAATTAATTTGCTATATTTTTCTATTTTAACATTATGTTTAATGTTTAATTGACTTTTAATCATTGAATACTGTGCCCATAGAGTAGAACTTTTAAACTTTCTGGACAAATTCGTGAAGTATGCAAGCATAACGTTTTCCGTGTATTGCTGTACATTATATTCATTGCACCATTTTAGAAATTTTTCGTATGCAAAATCATACAGTTTACGCGACTTCGTTGGAATTAGAGTTTCAATACTGGAATTAGCTATTTCAACTAATTCCGGAGGCGTACATTGCAATTCTTGAGACATTTTTCACAAAATTTTCAAAACAGACAAACGTCAAATTAAATAAGTTTAAAAATGACAGTTCCTACCTACTTGATTACAACGCCCCATTATTTTATTAGTACAATAATGAAAATTCATTTTTGTACTAGTAAAATAATGGGATATTTCTACGGTCTGTGTTGCAAAAAGTAATATAGTTATTATTATACGCTTGAAGAAAATAGTATATTATGTTACTAGGAGTAGAAGGCCAACATTATTGTTGAGCCCAGATTCTTGCACTGCCGAGGCGCTAGCCGAGGCTGTGCAAACTGGGCGAAACATATAATGGGCCTTCTGCTCCGAGTAACATATACTATTTTTTCTTCAAGCGTAATAATAATATGCATTTTATAAAAAATATAGAAGGCTTTGTTTATATCTCAACTATTTAATTAATACAAACGAAAAATTACATAAAGTGTTACCTATTTATTAACAGTAATATTAAATGTGCAGTTTTGTATACTGCAGTTGTTTAAATTTAAGCCACTGCCACCGCTTTCAGCTTCGACATTTACAATTTTGTCATTGGTATACATCATATTATTAGTAAGTTGATTGTCGATTATTATGTCAGCGATTCCAGAACTATTACTTGGTTGTTCTTGCCAATTAAGTATTTTTTGTGCAGTTTGTGTTTTACTGGAAATGGAATCCTCTAAGTACCCTTCAGCAACACTGGTGGATTTCCATCCACCATGCCGCTTTAAAGCGGTAATATCACCTCCGTTGTCAACTAAAATAGTTGCGGAAGTCCTCCGAAGGCAATGTCCTGTATATTCATGAGGATTTGTTAATTTCAAAAACGTAGCAACGTCTTTTGGTACGTTTGATATTTTGTGGATACCCATTACCACACGGTGACATTTACCATTCTGGTATTTAATAAAAAATCGCTGCAGGCCAATATCATCCGGACGAAGAGCCGTATACTGTCTTACCAAATTCAAATAAAAATCGCCAATTATAGTAAACGACCGTTGTTTTTTGTTTTTTGTGTTTATGATTTTAACCAAAATTAAATTTCCCAAATCTTGGATTTCGCTAGACTTTAAATTAACAAGTTCATCGCATCTAAGGGCTCCTGTGACTCCAAATATTAATATAACCTAAAACAAACGTTGAAATAAATAAAAAAAAAGCTGGTAGCACCGGGATTAGAACCGCTGACCTTTGCGACCGAAGACAAAAGCTCTGCCACTGAGCTACCGTCATTAAATGTTATAAGCAGGAAATGAGGTAATATTTGCTGTCAAGTTAAATATTGATCTGCTAGTAGATATCACTGTCAACGGTTTAATAAACGTAATAATGATTAAAAAGAAATAAGAAAGTACCTACCTTTGTGGCTAAATAAACATTATTTGGTGCATCCTTGAGAAATTTATCAAATTGATCTTGTGTTAATACTTTTGATTTTTTCGGTGTATAATTTTCCCCTTGGCGCTTTATAAATGCAATTAATTTGCTATATTTTTCTATTTTAACATTATGTTTAATGTTTAATTGACTTTTAATCATTGAATACTGTGCCCATAGAGTAGAACTTTTAAACTTTCTGGACAAATTCGTGAAGTATGCAAGCATAACGTTTTCCGTGTATTGCTGTACATTATATTCATTGCACCATTTTAGAAATTTTTCGTATGCAAAATCATACAGTTTACGCGACTTCGTTGGAATTAGAGTTTCAATACTGGAATTAGCTATTTCAACTAATTCCGGAGGCGTACATTGCAATTCTTGAGACATTTTTCACAAAATTTTCAAAACAGACAAACGTCAAATTAAATAAGTTTAAAAATGACAGTTCCTACCTACTTGATTACAACGCCCCATTATTTTATTAGTACAATAATGAAAATTCATTTTTGTACTAGTAAAATAATGGGATATTTCTACGGTCTGTGTTGCAAAAAGTAATATAGTTATTATTATACGCTTGAAGAAAAATATATTTTTTCTTCAAGCGTATAATAATAACTATATTACTTTTTGCAACACAGACCGTAGAAATATCCCATTATTTTACTAGTACAAAAATGAATTTTCATTATTGTACTAATAAAATAATGGGGCGTTGTAATCAAGTAGGTAGGAACTGTCATTTTTAAACTTATTTAATTTGACGTTTGTCTGTTTTGAAAATTTTGTGAAAAATGTCTCAAGAATTGCAATGTACGCCTCCGGAATTAGTTGAAATAGCTAATTCCAGTATTGAAACTCTAATTCCAACGAAGTCGCGTAAACTGTATGATTTTGCATACGAAAAATTTCTAAAATGGTGCAATGAATATAATGTACAGCAATACACGGAAAACGTTATGCTTGCATACTTCACGAATTTGTCCAGAAAGTTTAAAAGTTCTACTCTATGGGCACAGTATTCAATGATTAAAAGTCAATTAAACATTAAACATAATGTTAAAATAGAAAAATATAGCAAATTAATTGCATTTATAAAGCGCCAAGGGGAAAATTATACACCGAAAAAATCAAAAGTATTAACACAAGATCAATTTGATAAATTTCTCAAGGATGCACCAAATAATGTTTATTTAGCCACAAAGGTAGGTACTTTCTTATTTCTTTTTAATCATTATTACGTTTATTAAACCGTTGACAGTGATATCTACTAGCAGATCAATATTTAACTTGACAGCAAATATTACCTCATTTCCTGCTTATAACATTTAATGACGGTAGCTCAGTGGCAGAGCTTTTGTCTTCGGTCGCAAAGGTCAGCGGTTCTAATCCCGGTGCTACCAGCTTTTTTTTTATTTATTTCAACGTTTGTTTTAGGTTATATTAATATTTGGAGTCACAGGAGCCCTTAGATGCGATGAACTTGTTAATTTAAAGTCTAGCGAAATCCAAGATTTGGGAAATTTAATTTTGGTTAAAATCATAAACACAAAAAACAAAAAACAACGGTCGTTTACTATAATTGGCGATTTTTATTTGAATTTGGTAAGACAGTATACGGCTCTTCGTCCGGATGATATTGGCCTGCAGCGATTTTTTATTAAATACCAGAATGGTAAATGTCACCGTGTGGTAATGGGTATCCACAAAATATCAAACGTACCAAAAGACGTTGCTACGTTTTTGAAATTAACAAATCCTCATGAATATACAGGACATTGCCTTCGGAGGACTTCCGCAACTATTTTAGTTGACAACGGAGGTGATATTACCGCTTTAAAGCGGCATGGTGGATGGAAATCCACCAGTGTTGCTGAAGGGTACTTAGAGGATTCCATTTCCAGTAAAACACAAACTGCACAAAAAATACTTAATTGGCAAGAACAACCAAGTAATAGTTCTGGAATCGCTGACATAATAATCGACAATCAACTTACTAATAATATGATGTATACCAATGACAAAATTGTAAATGTCGAAGCTGAAAGCGGTGGCAGTGGCTTAAATTTAAACAACTGCAGTATACAAAACTGCACATTTAATATTACTGTTAATAAATAGGTAACACTTTATGTAATTTTTCGTTTGTATTAATTAAATAGTTGAGATATAAACAAAGCCTTCTATATTTTTTATAAAATGCATATTATTATTACGCTTGAAGAAAAAATAGTATATGTTACTCGGAGCAGAAGGCCCATTATATGTTTCGCCCAGTTTGCACAGCCTCGGCTAGCGCCTCGGCAGTGCAAGAATCTGGGCTCAACAATAATGTTGGCCTTCTACTCCTAGTAACATAATATACTATTATTTTAATATTTAATCAAAATAATAAAACATTTAATCAGTTTATAGAAATATATTTCTCTGGAAAAAATAAAGAACATATATCACTTAAAGTACCGGTTAAATCTCTCATAGTCCTATTTATGAAACTTTTTGAAGAAAAATTATCCTCTTCTGCTGTATAATATAATAAATAGCTCGAAATTTAGTTTCACCTAGTCTCGAAGTGACTTTTCTTGTAGCACAACTTATCCTCCATCTGCAAGACTGTTTCAAGGAAATCTTCAGTATCTCGTTTTAGAAAAGATTTATGAACAACCTTACACTACAGAAACTTTGTATTCTTGCAGTTGCAGTCCTTCGTTAGTTTGTAACTTTCTGTGTAGTTTTCTTTTACCTACATATTGATATCTGTGTTAAATTTTACTTTTTATAAAACTTTTGACATTTTGATATATATTATGATACCGACTTGGATTTATCAATACATATATCTAACATATATATTTAACCAATTTTAGTAATGTAATGGCTTATACTCAATTTGATTTATATTTTATCCTTTATTTAAAATATAATATTAAAAGTATCAGATTTGGGTTACTGGTTGACGAAATTCACATCTGCTTTTTGTTGTCTACTTTTTTTTTTTATTTTTTAAAACAAGTTTAAGATTAAATTTCAAATAATATTATATATCAATACCAGCTAAGTTTATTATAACAAATAATAATGTGTTAGGAATTTTTTTCAAAAATTTTAATATACAATAATTATAAACAGTTAAAATACTAAAACCAATGTTCAACAAAAGGTTATTTCATAGGTATGTTAAAAAAGTATTAAAATAAATTCAAAACTATTTGTATTTCTGTATTTACCTTTTGGTTTTGACTGCCTCTCCACGACTAATTAGGTTATTAGTCAGATATCTGGTGAGCTTTCCGACCTTTGCCCTTGTCTGCTAGTGTGCCGCAGGGATCTATTTTGGGCCCCTTGCTACATACCATCTATATTTAAAATTTATATCATCTACATGCCGATGATATGCAGTTGTAGTTTCCATTCTGCACTTAGGAGGTGGCAGTGGCCGAGCACATTGTCAATGAAGATTTAACTTGTCTTATGTTAAAAACTAATAATTATTGCTTAAAAATTAACCCTCAAAACTCGTCTGTGCTCCTTATCTGCAAGAATCGAGACCGTGATTTTCTTTAGCAGAATCTATGTTTGAAGGTTAGCAATGCATTGGGTTTTTCATCGGTGGCTATAGATTTGAGTCTGGTGGTAGATGTTAGTCTCATCTTTAGAGAGCATATTTCCTATTCATCTTTAAATTTATCCCTTTGTAAGTATTTACCAATTGGTGTACGTGACTCTCTTGTCCTGAGTCATTATAATTTCTGTGATGTTGTTACGACAGGTGTCTTGATTGATTTACTTCTTCTACTATTCAAAAGGTTCAGAATTCCTGTTTGCGCTTTATAAATAATATTCGTCGTCGTTATCATGTCTCTGGTGTTATGAGGATTTTTGACTGGATTCATATGTTGAGTTTCTTTCAAAAGAGTTTAGTTCATAAAAGCCCACTATATTTGTTTACACGTCTCACCTTTCGAACGGAGATTCACAATCTAAGCCAACGCCAACGTGGTCTTCTTTCTATTCCTCGTCATTTTAGCAGTCTGTTCCGTCGTTTTTTTACATACACAATGGCGTCGTATTATAATGATAGTCCCATTGATTAAAAAAGTCTTAACTTCGTTAAATTTTCGTATGCGTATAAGGATGCACTTTCTGCATAGTTAAGTCTCGTGACGGATAGGGTTCGAACATGTACAACGCGTTTCATGAATAAAGCTAATAATTATAATTTTGATTTCTTAGCTCTTTATTTTCTAATCTACATATGTGTTGCTGGGTTGAGTGAGTAGCGCCCTAGTTGTAATTGTGGGTGTTTATCAGTGGAACATCAATGTCTGACTTTTTAATTTACGTTTTTAATTTTGTATATTATAATATAGATCTTTTTATTTTACTAAGCAATAATTCATATTTGACTTTATATATATGATTTAAATAGTCAATTTTCAATTACCAATAACACCAAGTTGTATATATTGAAATAAATGTTTTCTTTGTATTTGTTTATTTGGATTATTTATTGTTTTGTAGGTATTTGTGCTCTATTCACAAGAACTTTAAATAAAGCGGTATTGCAACAGTTAATGCTCGTAATTTATTCAAAGAAACATTTGCTTTCTCTACAAATAAAGCTAAAATACCGCAACCATTTTAACTGCACGTTACGTAACTCTTCTACTCCGCAAGAAAGGGAACTATTTGTCCCTTTTTGCTGGGAATATCCGAACGGAGCGCCTAAAACTTATCCGGCTCTGGTGGATTGTATCAAAGGAGGATCGTTTCTGTTTGTTTAATGCTTTCTGGATTCCTGTTAATTACTCCTTCAATATAAGCGTGCCCAAGGCAATCTGCACATCATTAGTATTTAACTTAAAGTGGGTTTATGTCTGTAAAGACCAGCCTTAATATCATTGATTTTAATCGAGAATGACTACTTATATTTCCATTACATGGTAGATATGAGATTTGTAGTTGAGATAATTGCGATCTAGAATAGTTATGTATAAAATAATATAATTCACCAGCCAGTTTAAATCCTAAACAGGGTGTCAAGAAATTTTCGTGACAATTAAAACTTGCACCAACTTTTTCTGTCAGGAGGCAGGTGGAGAGCAAGTCGTGGATTAGTCAGTAAGGGGCGAATAAACTAAATTAAGCTAACTAAAAAAAAAAGAAATGAAAGTACTAATAGGGATGTTAAATATGAAGAAAATATGATTTTATTAAAAGTTTTGTAAGATTGATAGCCACACACTTACCATTTGTTTCTTAGATTTAAAATTCTGAAAGAGATGTTATTAGTGATAAAAGAAAGAATGTTTTAAGATTTAAGATAAACCCTATATTAACGATAACAACAACATACCAGTTACAAGATGGACAAGTTGAGTCTGATTATTTACAAAAAGGTATGTAACGAACTTAACAGCTCTTACTGCGTCATAACTGCATATTACAAAATAGTATATTGGTTGAACTCATAAAAAAGAGGAGATGTCATACATAAGCAAATAAAAAAAGTTAATAAAAATTAAAAAACTAAAAGAAAAATGAAAACAAAACTATACTAAATTTAGTGAGCAAATTACTAGGTTTATTTGTTTTAGGTCTGTAATTATAAAAAAAATCTATTCTTTAGATTTGTGGAAAACATAGAAACAAATCTAATCTTATAATAAATACAGCAATAATATTGTAAAAAGTTGTGGCAGTAATTACTACAAAAAAAGTATTTAGAACTTTACCGCAAACATTTAGCTGATCATATAACTGGATTGAAACCCTAGTGGCTTATTTCGCTGGGTCTGTTTTACTTATTCCATAAGCTGAGAAAACGTTGGTTGTTTAGATAACTCGTACAGGATGATTAGCGCAAAACCCTAAAAGTTTTTCACTAAACTTAATGCTACATAGTGGATACTTCACTTTATTTACAGAGCCTTAATGAATTTAATAACTACTGTACCTACGTTAACCATGTAACCATATATAAACGAACTAAAAAATAACACAGGTACTGATCTTTACTTTTAAAAATTAAAGTCATACTCCTTACGAAGTGGATCTAACCTACCTTCATGTCGAAAAAGATAAGGTAAGATCTAGAATCCGCGTCAAAAAGAAACTAAAAAAAAAAGATTTAGAATAGCAACACGTGCAACAACGTGATCGGTCGCAGTGAGCTGATCGATTTCTCAGAAATCTATTCTCGTAGTCGCCACTGTTTTTGCTGCATTCTAACTTAAAAAACGCGAGTATTCTCCAAAACAAAAGGAAAGGGGTTGATCACGCGCTTAAGGACGAGAATTCTATAAAAAAAAGCCTTGTTATAACTTCTATAAATAAAGACAATAGAAAGAGATTGAAAATATCTATTAAAAACTTAGTTTCTATAAACAAAAAGACCGTTAGAAAACAAAAATAGGTTGTTCTGTATCTGAATGTGTAAATAAATATACAGGGTGAAATAAAAATGTTAGTAAGTTACTACTTCTTTTGGCGCGCCTGATATATAGGTACTGCAATATAAATATACAGGCGTTAGTTTTGTAAACGGAAAAAGTCGTTTGAAGACGAAATAATTTTATATATATTTTTTATAATTAGATTACTAATAATGATGTATGTCTGAATATACTGAAAATATACATTTTTTATAAATAAAACATTACCATAATACTACAAAAATGTTTATTTCATCTATACTAATATTATAAAGAGGAAAGGTTTGATTTTTTGTTTGTTTGTTTAAAATGAATAGGCTCCGAAACTACTGGACCGATTTCAAAAATTCTTTCACCGTTGGCAAGCTACACTATTTTCGAGTGACATAGGCTATGTTTCATTAAAAAAAAAATAAGGATCCTTACTAAAATGCCATTAATGTAACCAAAAATGACCTTAAAATCCTTACATCGCGTGCGCTGAGAATACTATTGATTATAGAATAAAATAATGTACTACGATTTTGAAGAATATATAAATATCTACAAAAAATGCCGCGACAGCATATGTCTAACTGTTATAATTACGTCACAATAACTAATTTTTAATTTTTTAAAAGTTTTTATCTTGGTATTAATCCTTATCAAAATAACTTATTTCATAATCACCACAGATATCACAAATTTAGCATGTGCAATGGGACGAGGCTACTTATAAAGGAATTAAAGGACAATGAAGTTGTAGCAACCAATATAACTGAACCACCAGCTGGTCAACTAGCTCATACACTGAGGATACCGATGATCCCAACTGATCTACCAAATTCATTTAAACCGCTTCAATTTCCTATCAAAACATCTTTCGCTTTTACTAATAATAAGTCTCAAGGTCAAACCTTCCAAATAGTAGGGATCGGTTTTCCTCATGGCCAACCGCCTAAGGCGGGTCGGAGCACCTGAAAATCAATTTATTTTGCTGCCAGAAAATAAAACAACATGTAATATTGTTTACAGGGAAGCGTTGACCTAATAAATTTAATGGCTTTTGTTATTTTTCTTTAATGCCCCTGCAAAGCCGGGGCGGGCTGCTAGTTTTTTAGAATTAGATTATTAATATTGATGTATGTCTGAATATATTGAAAATATACATTTTTTATACATAAAAAATTACCATAATACTACAAAAAAATTTATTTCATACGATAATAAAATCGAACTATGTATTATCTGTGCCATTCAACAAAATTAAAATTATTAAAATTTTCAAGTGGCCATATATTTTATGGTTATTAAAAGTTGTACAGTGAATTTTGTTAAATTTTCAAAAAAATTAAAACCTTAAGGTAGCTAAGTGCTTGATTAATAGTAAAGGTAAGTAAAAATCTAAATTAAAAGTCAAATTTTAAAATCTGCCTGCATTTTTTTTGTCAGTGAACTTTAATTTAAAATAATTAAAACATATAAGTGAGTGTAGTTTAAAGCGAAAATAAACAAATAAGCTTATTCTTATAAAAAAATTCGGTAAATATAAAAATGATCTGTACCTAATCTATTTTATAACGGTTTAAGGTTATTGCTTACTGCGGAAGAATTTTAGATTTTTTTATCTCACTTAATTTTACTATATTTAAACAAAGAAATATCTGCTTATTTGTATCCATTAAAAAAAATTTTGATGTATATCTAAATGACTTAAAAAAGCCTACAATATTTAACACAAATTGCTTAATTTTTTTATGTCTTAATAATGCAATATATAATGTAAGCGGTTTTAAAATTGAGTTGTTTAATTTTACTTTTATATTATTATAATTGTATGTTTTAATGACAAAATATATTTACTACCATTTTTTTCCAATATTTAAAGCTCATGAAAACAACATAAAATTTTAATTACGTTATTATGAAATACGTAATCCTAAATCGACATATTAAAATAATGCGACGCCAATTTTGTGTCGGTAATAAAATTATAAAATTTTAAGATATTTCAAGATATTCTTTATGACATTATTTTATGAGAGTTTTTGAAACATTGAAATTAAAACTTCGTTGGTAAAAGTTCATACTGACATAATTGTGGTCACGAATGTGATAAAACGAGTATTTACTCTATGAATATGACAAACACATGCACAAAACATGTGCCATATAAAATAACAATATTTGTCACCATAACATTTTCTTGTATACTAAATTCATTTGTTAGTAAATTCACAAATTTGCCGATAAATAGATTCATGTCAAAAGAGTAAACTTTTTATATAACTTATTATTTACTCTTTTTTTAAGCTGTACTAACGAAGTTTTTTTTTAGTACTAGTTCTAGGGGGTACCCAAAATAAAGAAATAAACGGGAATCGCGCTGTGGTGTTAAGTTAGAGTGGCCGTACGCCAGAGTGACGTTACCTGAGTAACCTGAAACCTGAGTCAGTATGAGTAGATGTGTCGCTGAGAGTGGATCGGTTCGTCCGTGAGAATTGTTTCAGTAAAAACACTGTTTCCATTTCCACAAAAAACGTTGTAGCGGATTCTCAAGAGCAATGTGCTGTTGTGAGATTTCGTTTCCTGCTAGGGAAAACAGCCGCTTAAGACTGCTTATGGGGAAGCTGTCCTAAGTAAAACCCGAGTTAACCAATTTGACGGCCAACCCCATTCAGGACAGCCTTCGACATCAAGAACTAACAAAATCAATGCATTCGTTCGAGAAGACCGTCGCAAAACCATTGATCAATTTTGTTAGATGCCTGGAGTGTCATGGAGTTCACTTCAGAGGATTTGCAAATGAAAAAGGTAAAACTCAAATTCGTCCTTCGATTTCTAACTGACAAGCAAAAAGATCGTCGACTTTAGGCATAGTTAGAGCTAAAAAATCAGGTCAAAGAATTTATTTTTAAGGTCATTACTGGTGATGAATTATGGTATTTGGATCCTATCCTAAGACAAGCAGCAATCAAGCCAGTGGAAAAAAGCTGACTCTTGTCGCCCTAAAGAAGCTCACCAAGCGAAATCAAAATCAAGTCAATGCTCATTTGTTTTTTCGATTGCAGAGGTATTGTGCTCTTGGAGTTTGTTGCACTTGGTTAAACTGTTAATCAGAAGTTCTAGAAGTTTTAGTTTAAATTTGGATTTACCAATTCTACTTTTTTCGGTTGAACTGAGCTCACAGTGTCCCATTTCTCAATTTACGTCTTGGTCTCTGAATAGTATTCAAAAATCCAAAATTCACCACTTGTGATTAAACGACTAAAGATATCTCACTCCTTGGCGATTCTTTCAAAAAGATCAGGACACTTGTTTTTTTATTGTCTTTCTGCTCAATTGTGAGGTTTTGCGCACCATTTTAGCATAGACCTTTCGCATTTACAAATGTTCAGTCCGAATTTGATGGATAGCAAAATAATCTGGTATATTTTTATCGTACGTTTAAGTATAGTTATATAAACTTATTGTTATGGTGTAATTTTTTAAACTTTGCTTAAGGGACTGTTGTAAAAACAATCACAACAATATTGACATATTTTATGTACAAGACGTGTCTATGACTATGCCTCAGAATTCTCTCATCAATAGAATTACTAGTTTTGAAAATACCTATCCCTTGCAAATACTAGTTTTTGAAATATACACAAAAACCCAACTGGTACTTTCCAGATCATAAAAGATAACAGTATATTTCTCGTTAAACTCCCATTCTGTAAGCCCCCTTTTATGATTTCAAGTTTTAATTTTATCATCCCCGATATTCGAAGCGGAACACACACAGATCTCTCGCTGCTCGGTAGTCTCTCAGCTCTCTCGCTACTCGGTATTCTCTAAGCTCTCTTGCTGCTCGGTATTCTCTCAGCTCTTTCGCTGCTCGATATTCTCTCAGCTCTCTCGTTGCTCATAACGACTTCTATCAGCTCTCTTGCAGCTCAGTTGGATTCTTTC
The DNA here is from genome assembly GCA_964028335.1 of Altica lythri. Lineage (NCBI taxonomy): Eukaryota > Metazoa > Arthropoda > Insecta > Coleoptera > Chrysomelidae > Altica > Altica lythri. Next base: position 42,099,372 of record OZ034801.1, read on the forward strand.
TCTGAGCCCTTTCTGCGATCAGTACGATCATTTTCGTAGTTCTTCTCACTGCTTAAACTTTTCTCGTTTTTGTGATTTTATTAGTTAAATTCTCTCCTCTCGCTTCCTGTCTAAGCTCTCTGCAGGTACGTATTTTAAAGTGACAAATTCCGCAACACAGACACATAAACTGTAATAGTTTTAAAAATTTAAGGGTTGTGACAGTGACATTTGTGATCAACTACCAGAGAACCAAGTGATAGTCATAGTGTAATAACATCAACTTGATTATTCCACCACCAACCATTGGAGTGTGGATTACAGCAAAACGTTGTGTGAGAAGTTGGTACTGAAGGACATTCTGATCATCGTTCTAAACGATACCAAGAAGCTTTAATATAATAATTGTGGGAAATTTTTTAAAAAGTTAGAAGTGATTAAAAATTTAATAACTGAAAAAACTAAACATTAACGAAAAACTGGAAACATGTTAAAAAATTAGAAAAAAAACATTGGAAAGCTGTAAAACTTGTAATTATAAATTGGAAACAATCTTAAAAAATTGAAACAATCGTAAGAAAATATTATTTAATCATTGTGGTAGGAAAAACGAAAAATGAAAAAAAAAACAAATAGATCTCCTAATATTTGTTTTTAAATGAAAACTGGATGCATAACAGTGCTATAACTGCCGAGTTTTATTGTTACAGAACGGTCTTTAACGGAATTCTCATACAAGTGAAATAGCAAATACTTTTGACACCTAACCAAAGTATTTTATCCAGAGTTTTTAGAATATAGCTAATTTCTAGTACAGAAATTAAAAATATATTTTATTAACCAAACCAAATTGTAAACGGGATGTGAAGAATGCCCGAATTTCTAGTAAAATAGAAAACAAGGTACTTTTAAAACTAAAACATCATTTTATTTTTACTCTTCAAAAAGGATTGAATAAAAAGTACGAAAATCTATAGGTGAAAATCTACGAAAGTTCTTATGCTTTCCTTTCCTGACGAGAAACTACCAAATTGATTTATCTAAACTAGGCCATCCGTGTCTTGTACCCATTCATCATAACCATAAAATTTTGTTTACAGTGGTAATGAGTTTTCTATTTTTTGCTTGCATACTTTGTTAATGATAAATGAACAAAATTACAAATTATTATGTATCATAAAGAACAATATAAACCCATTCATTTCTGGAAAATAATTGTTAAACTTGACTTAAATTACGTCAGATGAAAAGAAATACTTAATTATAATCGATTTGTTTTAAAAAAATACAAATTAAATAAAAGTTAGGTTCAAAATTTATGTAAAAAGTAGGTACTTGAAAGAATCACTAAATAAAAATACTCTGGAAAATTAATGCACATGCCTCGAAACAATTGGTTACGTATAGTACAATAAGTTATACGCATAAATTGCATCGGATACAGCGCTGCATACTACACTGATGTTTTATTAATTATTATTCAGACATACCTATTATGGGTTAAAAGTAAGAATATTTTTAAATGTGAATGTACTGAAATTTAAACATTTTGTTTTTTGTTTCACGTTTTCTGGTGTAGGACCTGTTTATTATAAAACTAAATGTTAGTAATATTATTATGGGTTGATGTTATTTATTTGAATCAAATATTTAACACTCAATACAGTATTCCAACAATAAGCACGTTCCTCTAGGTTAGTTCTTAAGATAAAGGCAAAAAATCAAAAACTTTACCTGTGTGTGAAAAATGACTTTGGCTTTGTTCTATCACCACTGTTGAAATGCTAAAAAGCGATGCGTTGTTATCTGGCGCTTGTGTGATTAATTTTAATTAACAATGAACAGGGGATTTACACGCTCGCCGGCAATTTTCTTGACCGCTGGCCCTCTGCAGGCCACTATAAGAACCTCAATTTATACATGGCGCACTCTGAATAGTCCTTCGGGAACGGGATAAACAATGCTCATTTGTCAGTGTACCGCGAGTCCCTAAGATTAACCCGTATATTATGGAACATTTGTGCACAGAACTTTTGTAGTTGGTGTTTCAAAGCCCTAAGACAACAATACCATGATAAATTAAAGACACAACCACGTGTTCTAACACTATTATTGCTCATATTTTGTGAACGGGAAAAACCATAACTCGTATGTAATTTCGAAGGAAGAAAGATTTTGTCTTGTAATGGATGATTAACTAATACTATCTAAAGTTGGTCATAAGGCTAATATTTAATTTCTGTAGATGCAAGCGTGTGGTTAAAAATCATTTGCGATTAGCGTTATATATAATGTAATGTAATGTATATAATATACTAAAATATTTTTTTTTTCAATCTCAAATTGTCTGAGATGACAATTTTAACTTTGAGAACTTCCCATAATGAAACGAATTATAATAACGAAAGATTCAGAAGAAAAAAGGAGAGACAAATTCAACTTACAGTTTTGAAAACGATTTTTCCAATCTCCAGTGACTTTTACATTTCTGTTTATATACTTGTAATGTTTAAACGGTATGTTTTGCGTCCGATTCAGGGCGAGTAAGAACTGGCTAGGAAGTATGTTCGGTAAATAAGGTAACTATATGTAGTTTTTAAGAGCTGGTATTATTCTACCAAAAGCTAGGCCTATCAATTTTTTAGGACGATGACAACAAGAACCCTAAACTTAATCGAATTTATTTTTATATTTAATTAAATAAACTTCTTGGTTTTATTAAATTATTTTCATTGGGACATGTATATGACATCGATTCTAACAGTTAAGGCAGATTAACGTCGTTTATCTAGAACGGAGACGAATTGCGTTGAGTTTACGAAAGAATACCAATACCCAATTCTTCGAGAATATCTTCGCACACAAGTGGTCGACTCGAGTCCAGTCGCATACGCTGCTCCCCTCTACCCAAGTTCCTTCAATATTGCTTAGATCCGTGGACGATGCGGGGTGTTTAGTGGTCTTCTAGATTCGCAAGAATCTTCGTCTCGTCACTTTCGATCAATAGCGTTTTCACATCATTGAAGTAATTTTTATTTAATTTGCTAACATTTTTCGTGTTAAATGGATTTTTAAAGTTTTTTTGTAAGATCGGTGAATATAATGTTCGTTGATTGTAAACTAGTAGTTTTGTAGAAATATATTGTTTGTAAAATAAAATTCTGAAACTATTGAAATTCTGTATCAATGTGTTTAATATCAAAATCGTAGAGGAAGTTGTAAAATACCCTCAACTGTATAGCTCTATTTTATTATTGCTAATTAGAAATATAAAAACATTCAAGATCCAAATAGCCGTTTTGGTAATATTAAACATGGGAAGACCGGCAGCTCTTGCTGGTCGCGAGATGCGATTAAACTGAATCGAGTAATATGCGGAGAGCTGACGCTCGAGTCGCCGGTAACATGACGAACATCACGCGCGGACTTTGAGACGCGGCTTCGAACGACCCCTGTATGCAGGGCTTTACACTTAACGATAAAACAATCTGAGTGTCACATAAATTTCGTTAAATATAAGTTGTTTAGAGTTTTGATTATTTATTTACTGGAAACAAAGCAAATCCTAGTATTTCGTGACATTTGTTTAAACTTAATTCGAAGGTAACTGCAAACTTAGATCGCGAGCCAACTTAATTTAGACATTTTAACAGTTAAGTCACAGCCGGACTTGACTATACAAGCCGTGAACAACCACTTGGGAACGCCGCAATCGACAATAGTTTCAGATCGGTTTCAAGCGAGCGCGTATTTTTAAATTCATTTAAAGCTCGATTCAAAGATCTCGTAAATAGTATTGACATTTCGTTTAAAATAATTAAATCAGTATAATAATTGAAACAATAAATATTTATAAATAATATTTAAACTCTAAAACAAATTACTTTATGAATAAGAACATTTGACTCATTATTTAAATAGTACATAACTCATAATATGTTTATAACAATTGTCTACAAATAATACTCATTTTGTCAGACAATCTTAAAAGATTGTCTGTCCAGCAAGGACCACGAGGAGGTATGAGCCTTCCTTGCCTGGAAAGGAAAGGGTTGGTTATGTTAGTAAGAATATAAAATTAGTTTGTTTTTGAAAACAAGTTTTCAAGACACATCACGATAGTTGTAAAGGAAATTGGTTAAAATGATTAACAAGAATTGTTAGAATTATTTATTGAATGTGTCTAGTTCCCTTTTTTTGTTTTTTGACTCAGCCTTTTCCGATTTTTCTGTGGCATTTTTATTATTTCTTTTTCTTAATTATTTAAAAGAATGTTTGAAAATACAGAGCACATCATAATGAACATATTTTTGTTCTCGTTACCACAAATACATTGCGAGTATAAATCATTAAAGCTTTCATGTTGTCTAGTGCTTAAATTAGTTAGATTACACAGAATAGCTTTTTGATTTGTCATTTTTAGGAAGGCACTCTCAGTAGCAGGGTCATTAATAATTTTTTCAAAAATCGCGCACATATGGAATAGAATGTCTTTAACAATTTCTGTAGGAACCTTTAAACCACCACGTTGTAGACAATCAAAGTATTCGTCGTCAATTAGGTTTCCCTTACTTTCAACAAGAAAAGAAACACAGATGTTACAATAATTATTATATTTTTTTACGATTTTGTGGGCAGCATAACCGGCTATATAAATTTGTATTTAGAGATGGGATCGCAGTACTCGTTTCTTTTTATTTTACCCCTTAAAATACTAGTATTACTGACAATATCCCACCAATGTCTGATAACTTCAAGAGACTTGGCATGGTAAATTAATTAAATTGAGAGAATACAGAGGAGATTACCAGAAAAATAATAATAATAACAGTAACTAAATGGTATCTAATAAGCTGGCAGGCAGGTAGACCTACCTATGCAACGCAATAACAAAATAAAAAAGAAACAAAACGAACGAAAAAATTCCAAAATGTTAGATACTTACGCTAATTTCCAACGCTAATATTTGTTATTGTTTTTAAAAAATAACTAAAAAAATACCTACAAAATCAAAGCCAAACATGATTCATTAAAACACACTTTCAATTATAATTATTTTTTAAAAAGCACAATCACAAAATATGTACCACCATTTGTCGCCACTTATAGGTTAAGCATTTTATAACACATAAACTTCACTCACAGATATTTTTGTTTTAACTCAATATCTGCGGAAAAAAACTGTACTGGTCACTCACAAATCTCACACAGTAAAACCTTTTACAGGTTTAGTCTTTATCTTAACAATAATTTCGTTAAAAAAAGCTGATTTATTCTCAAAACAACAAGAACTAACTTGCCTTTCGAGCTTTAAACATGTAAGTCTAATGGCTGAACCCAGTTTACTAGATCTGAAGGCATAGTTGCCAGATTTCCTTGTTCACGGCTTGTTGTAAAGTCCGGCTGTGGTTAAGTATTTGAATTTCTAACTGAAAAATTTTACTTGTAATTTTTTCTGTCAACTAAAGGGCAACTACAAACGTCGAGCGCCAGTGTAGACGAAAAATTTTATAGACTTCATATAGTTCTTCTTTGTTTTTGAAAACTGATGTAGCATCCCCTGTAATTCAAGATCCTTCTAATAGTTTTTCTGCTTTAAGCTTGGTATTAATGCATTTGCAGATGACAATGCTGATTTCGATGTAATCAATTGAAAATAATGAATCCTAAAAACAGAAATATGGTTTGCTAATATTTTATTTAAAGAGCGAATTAAACGCCTCGTTTTTTAAATACAGCAATACATTTTCCTCGTCACCTTCATGTATAAATTTCACAGCATCGCTTTGGAAATTTATCCCAAATACGATAAAACGATGTCTCATGTTTATATCTTACAATCCAGATTCATCCTTTTTAGCGAATGAAATTCAGAGAGAACCGAGTCGTTTGTAAGGCAAGTCTTCATGCCATCGACATCCAAGTTACCGTAAAATCTCGGTGTCGTAATTTGAAAGAGAACTATTTTCTCACTTCGGCATATCGACGCTGAACTGGATTTTGTTAGTTATTATTCAGTTCTTTGTTAGAATAAGTTTTTTAAGTTTTAAAGGAAAAATGTGTTTTTATTATTTTCTTTTTTATACAAATTGTTTAGAACTATTGAGTTTCAATTTTTTTCTGATAACTCGTCAAAAGGAATCACTTTTTTAATCATATTTTTTTAAGATAATAAATTATTGTAGAGAGAACATATATGAGTCTGTTGCAGCGATTTGACTTTCTATCAACTTTCAACTATCAACTTTCATCTATCAACTATCAACCTTCAACTATCAACTTTCAACTATCAACTTTCAACTATCAACTTTCAACTATCAACTTTCAACTTTCAACTTTCAACTATCAACTATCAACTTTCAACTATCAACTTTCAACTATCAACTTTCAACTTTCAACTATCAACTTTCAACTATCAACTTTCAACTATTAACTTTCAACTATCAACTTTCAACTTTCAACTATCAACTTTCAACTATCAACTTTCAACTATCAACTTTCAACTATCAACTATCAACTTTCAACTATCAACTTTCAACTATCAACTTTTAACTTTCAACTATCAACTTTCAACTATCAACTTTCAACTATCAACTATCAACTTTCAACCATCAACTTTCAACTTTCAACTATCAACTTTCAACCATCAACTTTCAACTATCAACAGACACCAAAGCTCTATAGGATTTAGGACGAAGTAATAGGGAAGTAACCCTGATACTGCATGATCTTTTTATTTTGCAGTCAATGACATACTCCTTTTTAAATGTTTTTGTACGTTACACTTGTAATAATTGTCTTTTGTATAGCACTTTTTAAAGTAAATGTCATTCTGTTTAAAAAAGAATTCAGCTAATTTTTCGTACAATTTGATAATTTGAATGATAGTGCGTATTATCCCGAATAATAACGCTATTTGTCTTGAGTTTTGGAAATAAAGTTTCAGAAAACCATTTCTCAAAAAGAGAGCTATCCATATCTTGATAATAATCCCGAAAACAATTTTTTATGTTTTTAGCGAAGAAAAGGAGCCCAACTGTCATAACTGCAAAAGTGTAGAATACTTAGTTTGTAGGAACGTCTACACTGCATTTGGATTTGTTAATATTCATTTCTCCATAAAACCGATCTATTGCTCTCCATGATTAACTGTCGTTTATCGATAGTCTTAAATTTAAATCTGTTGTAGGTACTTCAAAAATCGCCACAAGCTCTCGCACAATCTATCACTTCTTTCGTTGTCAATTCGATTTGAAAGCCTCGTAAAGTAGAATAATTTATTTTAGCCCATCTAGCATCTAGCTACACTTTTTTTTCTTTCACCTTTTTGGACACTGTCATCAACATCTACTATTAGGCCATTGTTACTCCCATCCAAAAGAATGATTGTCCTGATTTTTAGTTTCTGGTGTAAGCCATGGCTGCCACATATTGATTGCAAATAATAAGTAATATAAAATAACATTAATTATAAAACAAAAAACCTAACACTTATAAATAAAATAACAATAACATTTATAGAAGAATAAATATCAAAACTGAATAACATGACAATATGAAACGCATACCTGTAAAGATCAAAATCAGGTAATATAATGCCATGGAAATGATAACCACAGAGTTAAACCTTTATTAAGATAAGTAAGGTCGGTCTGCACAAACTTGGAACGAATAATAGCACACTCATTTTAATTATATTATGAAACATTCACTGATTTTAAAAAGCAAGCCTATTATTTATTGGTTAGTTCTTACAGGAAATTAATAGTATTTTCTCTTTCCGATAAATAATGGCGTTAATACGTTTGCAGTAAAGATAGTATGCCACTGTCTCATAAAAGAAAAGAGATACACAGCCTATTTTTATATTTTATTACTTCTTAATTGGTTTCGAATTGTGTATCAACCAGCCCCCAAACTTTTCCACTTTACCCGTAGCTCTTAACCCACATGCGAAATACTTGGAAAACAACGGAAAAATTGTTCAGCTACAAAAAGCTACAATTTTCTTATAGAGACACTGTCATGGCTATGCTAATTTTAATATAAAATTAGCGTAGCCATTGTTTTTTCAAACTAGTCAAGATAATAAATAGTGTTTATACATTGGGCATTTATTCATATTAATTTGTTGAGTTAGAGAAAAGTTATATAACACTAAATAAATAAATATTCTTTAAATAGTATTTTTTCCAAGAAACTGTCTTTTGGTGAGAACTGTACGTATTCGATTAACTGAATTATGTTTTTGATTAACAATTTAAAAAGCGTATCATAAAAAATTTAATTTTAATCCAAGTATTTGGTGTTGTTCAAAAGAAATACGAATTTTCAATTAAAAAGCTACATTTTATTAATTAAATTTTTATTTTAAGTATTCAGAATCTTTTTTATGCATTCCGTAAATTCTTTCGCTGTAATATAAAATCAAATTTTGCTTTGATTACTAAATTAAAGATCAGCCGTATAAAAAGATCATTCCTTTCGGTATTTTGCTCGCGTTCGTTTCCTTTTGGAAATAGTGCTGCTCTTTGTGCCACAAATTCTATTGTTGTACAGAGAATCTGGAATCGTTGCTCACACAAACGTTGAGACGTAACTAATTGACCATTAATTTTAGTAGGTCTTATATACCCGCATAACACAGTCTAATTGCAGAACTTAGTCTAAGTCAAGTACCAGATTTAGAGCGAAACTAATGGAATTGCGATTGTTTTGTTCTTAGCAGTCAGGGTGTTTAAACATATCTAAACATTTTTAGCATAGAACCAAATATAATAAATTGTTAATATATTCTTGACTGTTGATTTAATGATCGTAGGCAAATCTTGGGGTGGTGGTAGGCTCAGGAAAAGTTCTTTGATTTTACTGTCAAACTTTCAAATCTGTTTAAATTCTTTATTAAGATGGCTGATATATCTACAGAAAGAGATCTGATCCATGTGCACTCGCAGAACATGTCATAACATATAAACACGAATTTATTGTCGCGTACAAATGTATATTGCATAGGGAGAAAACACATAAAATAATATTTTTGGAAATGACCCATATTTAAAAAAGTCATAATTGCGTTAATTGGAGATCAGATTTACAATATTACTTATATGTAGCAAAATAAATTTCTTTTTCTAATCATATGTACCTAGTGTGTGTTCACTGGTAACCGAAACAATCTTACGACTAGTAAGTTTAAATGAATAAAGAAAAATTAAATAAACTTAATGTTGCTACATATATAAGCAGAATTGCAGAATCAACAATATTTGGTAAGTCATTGATTATAATATAACAAACAAAAATAATTCCTAAAAGGTGCAAAACTTCCTTGATAAATAAACGGGAAAAGTATTGTCATTAACGCCAGATTTAACGGCATCAGATTATTTTAGATCATAAACTAACAACTTAAGCAATACTCAAGTCAACAATTTGTTCTGGTGTAATCACTGTAAGGAGTTGCCAAGGGAGATGGATTATTAGTTTCTAAATTGAATAATCAGAGGTATAGAATGTCAAAGAATTTAATCTTTCTCATTAACGTAATACATACATGTACTTAAGGAGGAAGTGAGAAGTAACACATGTGACATGAGTTGAATCTAAAAAGACTGAAAATTAGTAAGGTATCTGTGGTTTAAAACTTAGAGCTTTACCGCGTAGAGGCTAAGGTTGCTGGTTCGAGTTCTGTCGGATGCGACATTTTTTGAATTTCTCCTTATTGGCATTTAAATATTCTTGGTTGTATACTTTTTAAAAATTAAGAAAAATCCATGAGAGATATTTTAAAAATGTAATGTTTTAATAAAACAATGGAAGGTTATGAAAGCAGAACACTTTGTTTTTTGTTTTCTTATGTATTTTATTTCTTAACGACTAAAAACATAAATGTATAAATTGAAGATCGGGTAGAATTCTGCCTGATAAATGTCAACTAAAGAATGGATAATAATAATAATATGAATTCGAATAAGAATAAGTACTTATCTGATCTGATGTTAAATTTTAAAGTTTCTTTCTTTATAGGCTAGATACCTAATGTTAAAATTAATATAAACATATAAAGTGTTTACTAATATTTACAAACTAAATGTGTGAGAAACTTTTATAATCTAATTAAACAAAGATTTAAATAAGACAAAAAATATTTTTATCTACTCTATTATGTATCAATTTTTAGTTCGTGAAAACTGTCCTTATAGACAGCAGTGCGTGAAGGATTGAAAGTAACAATGTATTTTAAATAGGTTTTTTTTTCGCACTGTTTTTGACACACCTTCATATAATCAAATATCCTTAGCATTCGTGTTGCCATGGTGTTGCTATGAGAGCATTAGTTTTGTTAGTATCTTGTAAATGAATTGAAAATAAATTGCTTTCTTGTAATTATTTTTTATTTGATTATCGTAGATAAAATATTGTATGAAACTGTGCGTGAAGTGCTTTTTGCGCACTTACGCGATATATAGCACTCGCTTCGCTCGTGCTCTTAACATCGCGTGCGTGCGCAAAATGCATACTTCACGAACTGTTTTATAAATAACTATTCTGAAGTGTGACGTATGCATTTTGTATTTTTTTTTTATATAAGTTTTAATGTATTTTGTGTTTTTAATATCCATAAAGTCTGACTGACTTACTGCTTGTTTTGCTCCTGGTGAGGATGTAAAATAACGGTGAAATATAAGGCCTGTTCCAACAGACCAAAAAAACGTTCTAGAACCTATAGATTACCTTATGCTTTTTTCTGATCTTTTACTTTCTAACTTTGGTTTTTTCCTCTATTTGCCACTGTTTTGTGCTTTATTTATATCTTTTAATTAACTCTTCTAATTATCTACTTTTTTTTTATTTTAATTTACATTTCAATACTTCTTATCATTTGTATACTTTCTATAGTTCTATATTTCTTTTATCTCTCACATTTGTATCAATTTTTTTATGACAATCTAATCAATAAGCATCTATAATACAACGCGAAAACTGAAACTAAAAACCGATTCCCTTAAGAACGATTCACACTCTGAAAATTACCGAAAGAATGTGTCCCCATGGAATTGATTAAGGTAATAATCGATTTAAGTGAAAATTCTTCGAGACCACGAGCAAAAAATTTTATTCGATTAGATTCGATGTATAAAAAACTTATGTTTTTCTTGAGAAGTATCCAGCCACAGTAGCAGTTATCAATTTTTTTCAAGTAATCTCTACAAAAATTGTAAAATAACTGAAATAACTGAAAAACTTGATTAGGTATAACATGTTGCTATATTTATATATATATATATATATATATATATATATATATATATATTTTTTTCAAATAACAGGCTTAGGAAACGTCTGGGTTGGGCAATTGATGGAAAAACGCCAGTAGTAGGAACTTTATTCTTAAATTGCGAAATTTTCGGTTAGTTTTTAACCTTCATCAGCGCCTAACGGGAATTAATAATAATATTAAAAGGGTGTAATAATGTTAAAAATTAAAACTTACAAAAAAATATGTTCTTGTTACACCTCATATATGAGAACAACCCTTGCATAAAACATTACCAACGTGGGTTGTTAAAATATAATACATAAAACAGGTCCAATTATAAAACCAATTCAAAGATAAAATATTAAAATGTTAAATAAAATTAAACAAAACACAACAGTTAACAATTACGACCACACATCAATTGCCCAACCCAGACGTTTCCTAAGCCTGTTATTTGAAAAAAATAAAACAGAAAGACGATCCACTAGACGTAACAAATGATGTATATAATATACCTTGTGCTAACTGTGACAGCTCCTATACTGGACAGACTTCGCACATGTTAAAACATAGAATCACACAACACCGCAGCGATTGCAGAAACCAAAAAAGATCTTGTGCATTAGCTGATCACGTTCTAGACGCAGGTCACCATATGAACTACGGAGATGTAAAGATACTCGAAAGAGAACCAAACAGAACCAAAAGAGAATTCTTGGAGATGATCAACATACAGACACATCAACCATCAATAAATAAAAGATCGGACATCCGCAACCTAAGCAACATCTATTCTTACCTGCTAAATTTGGATAGACAACCGAACGACGAAACAAGCTCCTCGACTATAGAAAATTCAAATATGCCGCCTTTGTAGCGTTTGACAGTAGAACAGGTCAGATATTAAGACGCAGTCTCAGTCTTGTCGTTTCCGTATTCAAAAGTTTTTTACGAGTTTTATAAAAAACTAATATTTCACGTGGCTTTTAAAATTCGATCGAATCAATTACTTTTAACAATAAAATGGTGTAAATTTTAATATTAATTTTAAATTCTTAATAATTTTATCCAGTGTACGTTCCTTAAGGAAAATTTTTGTTGTTCTTCAATGTTTTTCTACAACTGTATAACTACTCACTTTGCAAGTAAGTTTTTTAAAAAAACATTTTGATGTAATTAAATATTTTAACACATTGTTTTTCATAATTGTAGCCTTGAAAAAGATAATAAACATTATCGAAAGCTCGGAACAGTAAAAAAAGAGTATTCTTTAATTACAACCCCACAAACCTGGCTGTTTCCTCAAGCAATATCCACTTATATATATATATATATATATATATATATATATATATATATATATATATATATAAACAAAAGGGGAAAATTATTGGGCATGTACGCAAAAAGGATCAATAAGGCCACGAGTAGGAATATATATATATAGCACATAACCAGTCTTTCTTACACGACATTAAATTTACGGAATAGACAAAATTTTTAGTCTGCAATATGTCCATAGTGTAAGAAATTTAATAAAGATTACCCCACATTAGTGTCCTTGTTAGTGATATCCAGAACTAACATTGCTTATATGTATATTTTTTTTTAAACCTTGGTCCAGTATGCTTTATAAAGTTTAGCAAATAAATATCGATATAATGATCACGTTTATTTAACTTTGAAATTTTGTCATTTATTTGGAAGTTAAGTTGCTCTATTACCGAAAATAATTCTCTTAAGATGCAAGCTTATCGTTTTCATATTAAATACCTTATGCAGTTGTTTCACAGTTCTTTGCTAACACTGTTTATTATTTCTTGTCACACTTATAACACATTTTAGATTTTAGTGGATAGAGATTGTATTATCGTGCCACAGCCATATATATCTGAATCAAATAAAAACAAACAAAGTTTGATCTATAAAAACATATTTTATGGTCTCATCTGTTTATTGTCATAACATACTCTTGAAAAAGAAAGCATCATAAATATGTACTACTGGAAAGACTCATTCAAATATATTCTTAGACGGATTTCCTCGGCACTAAAATAAAACGTTTTATAGATTTTGTGGAATTTTACATAAAACGATTTTATGGCTGTATGTCATCTATCAAAATAAAGAAATCTGTTTTTTTTACTATTAAAAATTGTAATTTACAATTGCACTACCTACATGATTTAATAAAATGAAATAATAAAAATAAAACTAGATAGGACTGATGTCGCCAAAGTTTCTAATAAATATAATCTCCATTAGCTTAAATACACTTATTCCAATGATCCTCCAGTAATTTTATACCATCTCTGTACTGATTTTTACAAAATTTGCAACATATTGTTCCTTGTCTGCAATAGCTTCTTCATTCGACGAAAAACGCTTTCCTCGAAGGAATTGTTTAAGGGCCGGTTTTACAATATCCGATTAATCTGTGGTTTAGAATAAACCACAATCTTCAGATTAATCCTTAGATCGATTTCATAGAGTTGTACAAAGCCATATAAACTACAGTTTCAATTTTGTTCCAAGACTAACTTCATATCATTCTTTTTTGGTTATGTTTTTACTTCGGTTACAATTTTTTTTTAAATCGTGTTTTATTTTAATAGATTATATGTTCTGTTTGTAAACGATTAATTGCACTTTGTATGTCGGTGTTGCGTACCACGAATAAGTTAAGTAAATAAATATTCATTTAGGCTAGGTTGGAGCTAATTTTACTACAAAAAGAACAGGTGAAAGAAGAAATAAAAATACAAATAGAAAAAAATAATACAAAATCAAGTAGAACATGAATTAAGGGCTGAACAACAAAAATTACAAATTGAATTGTTAACGAAGCAATTGTTACAATAACTTATATTTATTTTATTCTTTAGATATTTATATTTTCAGTAAATAAAACTAATATGTAGATGAAATGTACTTTATTAATAATTTTTATGCTAAATTAGAAAAATAGTTTTCAATTAACTGTCTTCTCATAAAATCCCTGTTGTTGCCATTGTACAATTCCATATCATTGTCCATATCGGTAATATCCACTTCTATATTATTTTCTGGATTATCATTATTCATATCTATAGCGATGTTATGTAAAACGGCGGTAGCAACAATTATTTTTAATGTTTAATGTTTAACTCTCAACCCCATGGATAAACATGGGAATCTTCTCTTCCACACTCCATAACTGCGTTCAACGACATTTCTCGTTCTGATTATGGATTCATTATACAAAATTTCTGCAGCAGTATTCGCATTTCGTAAAGGAGTCATTAAATATCTTTCAACAGCATAACCAGAGTCACCTACCAGAAAACAATCTTGGTGTGTAGTTTCCATAAGAGCTTTTAACCTACTATTTTCAAAAATTGTTGAATCATGTACCGATCCGGGCCACCTTGCTACTATATTCTGAATCTTTAGATCGGCGTCTGATACAGTTTGCACATTAACTGAAAAGTAACCTTTTCTGTTCCGAAAGTGTTCAGCATTATTACCTCCTAAAAAATTAGCAAATATGTACGTGTTATTTGATATAATTGATTATTACGTTACCTGGTGATTGAATTCTAATGTGGGTGCAGTCAATGGCCCCAATTGTTTTAGGAAACCTCGCTAAATCATAAAATTTTATCTGGGCCTCGGATATTTCTTTGGCAGTGGAAGGAAACTTAATATATCGGGGAGCTAGTGCAGCTATCGCAGTAGTTACCTTTTTGATTATTCTAGATGCAGTTGATTTATGCACTCCAGAAAAATCTCCTGTGGTTATTACCATTGATCCGGAAGAATAAAATCTCAATACCAGTAACAATTGTGTTAAGGGATCGACGGCCTCATTTCTTAAAAATAATAATTTAATATAAAACATATTTAATAATCAACTTTATTTACCTATTCGTTTGATGAGCTATTGCTCCCTCAATTTCTCCTAACACTCTTAAAACACACTCTTTAGAAATTCGAAATCTATCTAAAAAATCTTTATCATCCCACTCAGTGAAGTGATCTATTCGAGGCCTATTGGATGCCGAGGATGTTCGATAAACTCGATGATTTCTTCATCATCAGATAATAATTCGTTAAATATATCAAAATCCATCACACAAATAATTTACAAATAACAAAACGATTATATAAATATATTATAGGTTATATTTCCGTTTGTTTATTTCTAACAGCGCATGCGTAAATCTACAAACTTCAGATTAATCTGTGCATGAAGTCTAGGTAAAGATTTATCTACAGTTTTTGTCGATTTTCGGTACAATCTCAAGTTGTACAACTGAAATTTGTAGAAAACTGAAGATTTACTGCCAATCTAAAGATTAATCGGATATTGTAAAACCGGCCCTAAGTTTCTGAAGAGGTATTAGTCGCAGGGAGCCAAATCTGGTGGTATTCAAGCAATTTGTACTTTAATTTGTTTAATTTAGACTTCGTCAACAAACTTGTGTGAAAACTTGCATTGTCTTGATGAAAAATGGTTGTTTTCTTCTGTAAACCGGGTCTTTTTTTCGAATCTTTTATCCAACTTTTCCACAAGGTGGTAATACTATTCAGAGTTAATTGTTTTACCTTTTCCAAGATAATCAATCAACAAAACCCCCTTCGCATCTCAAAAAACTGATGCCATATTCTTTTTTGGAGCTGAAGAACCAGCTACAGTCCACTGTTAACTTTCTTGTTTCAGTCAGAGTTGGGTATTTTTGCTAAAAAAAAGTATTTGAAATACAAAATGCAAAATGCTTTTATAAAACTTATTTGGAATGCTAAATGGAAAATGCTTTTTTCAAAATTATGCAAAATGCAAAATAGAAAATAGCTATTTGAAATAAAAACAAAAATTAATTTTAGAAGATTTTTTAAATAATATATTCATAGAAAAAATACAAAAAATATACCTACAATTTGAATAAAATTTTATAGCACTATTATAAAAAAAAATTGTTTAGTATTAATAAAACGAGTTTCTCAAAGTTGAAATCTGTGAAATTGCCTCTTTTAGCTGTCATTATCATTCCGCTATATGAGAATAGCCTTTCCACTGGCGCAGACGTGCACAAACATGAATGTGTTATATTTATAAAATAACTTTTTCATATTCGGGAAAGATTCTTACATATTAATATTTACATTTTTTGAGGCCAAATATTGGATTGCTTCTTTTGTATAAATATTTTTTTCTTGGGTCTATTACAAAATTTTTAAATAAAAATTCATTTATTGTAGATATAATGCAACTATTAATAAAATACTCTCTACTTTTGTACCGCGAATTGAGATCCTGCGATAATGTAAATTATTAATGAGTAATTAATTAATCTTACCTTAAAATGGTTTCTAAAATTAGTAGTTGCACCTTTGCGCCCTCGTATTATTTTAAAACATATTTGGCACTTAGCACTAACAACATTATTTTCAGATTCTTCTGTAATAACAAAAAACTTTCCATCTAAGATTAGAGAAACCGACTCTTTCGAAGACATTTTCGTAAATAAAATTAAGAATTTGCTCACAAGTGCATTCTATATTTAATAACTTTTGTTAGTTGGTGGAGTGAGATTTTCACCACCCCCTTTTCCTCTGAATTCGTATAATCTTATAGATTAAAACTTGAAATTACAGAAACGAAAACCGGATGTAAATACAATAAGCAAGTTTCATAATCCATTTACCTGCCCTATACCGAAAATAATAAAATAAACATTAAAATAAAAATGAATACAAAATAGGTAATTTATTGGCCCAAAATATTAAATAGCACTGGGAAAAACCGATGAGAGTAGCAAAACAAAACATTTCTTGTAGTCTGGCAAATCTATTTTAAATACTTATATTCAAAATGGATTTCTACGAAATTTTTCATTTGAAATGCAAAATACAAAATGGATTTTCAAAACCCATTTGAAATACAAAATAGAAAATGCCATTTTGTATTTTAAATAGGTATTCCAATTACTTTTATTTGAAATAGGTACCCAACTCTGGTTTCAGTTTAGGATCTTGATGGTAGATCCATAGTAGTAAAACAACGCACAAAATCGGATTTATGCTGCTTATAACGCTCTAAATCAAGCTGAAAAATTGGTATTTGATTAAGTTTTTGTTGAAAGGTTTCCGAACAGCTTTTTCATATGAAATTTTTCCTGTAAAATATGGAGTACTCGTTCATTTGAGATGCCTATGTTATCAGCAATTTCACGTCTAATCAAACTTGGATCTTTACAAACAATACCATAGACTTAATTAATAATTTCTGGTGTTGTTGAACTTTTGGACGTCTAATACGTGGTTCATCTTCGATGTTTATACGACCACGTTTAAACTTTAGAACCCATTGATGCACAGTTGGAAATGAATGCGCAGATTCGATTAACACTTTTACCAATTTTGTATGAATTTTTGTTGCTGATAAATCTTCCAAAAAAAAAGGATTTTATTTTGTTTTTTCCATTGTAAAAAAACACGCCAACTTCAAATGGCTTGTTAACTAAGAATGAATTGACAAATGAAATAATTTTTTTTTATAATTCACGTTCACAAAGTTTCTATTTCGACACTAAAAACAGTATCGAAATAGATTCATTGTAACACTGTTTTTGGTAACTTTTTGTTTTACACAATTGGTTGCACTGCACTGATTTTCAACGAAAGAGTTCAGGTAGTAAATCAAGAAGTATGTTGTAGTAAATTATTAACTACATTATCAGCGTTACTGCTAAATTCGGAATATTTTATACAAATTTGACAAACATTCTAATTTAAAATCATTAAAACTGACAAGTGTCAAAACTGTCAAGATTGCCAACATAAATAAATATTTCGAAAAACTCATTTTATTTATTTTTTTGTACTTTTAAAAGTTCATTATAAAAAATAGTATGTAACACTCGAATTACAATGACGGTTTGTAGTACTCGTTCTTTGCGAAACTCACCGCTTCGCGGTTCGTTTCACAAACTGAACTCGTACTACGAAACCTCTGTCATTGTAACACTTGTATTACAATATACTATTGTGTATTCGAATGGAAGATGAAATATTAAAATACCGTATAAATTTTGATATCATTACTGGTTAGTAGGAGTCGCTTTTAAAACTTTTTTATCAACTTCTTTTTATTTAGCATTTTCTGTATGAACTTCTTTGGCATTAAACAATATGTTTGTAGTAAGGCGATTGTTGCTGGTTTAACTTTTATTTTCTTTTACGATAATAAAAATAAAAATACATTTAATACGAATCAAAACTTAGGTATATTTTTTAAATAGCAAACTGTAAACGATTTTTATTTGATATATTTACAGTGGAGCCATTGCAACAGCATGCAATAAGAAGCCATTTATAAGATCATATTTCGTATATACCAAGAAATTTAAAAGTAGCAAAATGCATTTATTTTAAGTCAGATAATTCTGAGTCGGTTCAAATAACAATGAGATTTGATTAAATAGCTGCCTCCGTTGCGGTTACTTTTTCTTACGACTAAATATTGTTTAGGACACCATATACTTTATCATCATTCTGATTCAGCACGCAGATAAATGTTATGGCTAAAGAACGGTAGTAGCCTTTAATATATTTTGACGGGCTCCTCTGTTCCGTCTGTTAAAAGATTTAGCGATAACTGTAAACATTTGCATTCGAATGGGGAATTATATTTAATTCAGAAACTTTTGATATAATCTGATTTCCTTCAGGCCTGCAAAATCAGTTCCATTTGTATTATTTTGTTGTTTTGTTTAAACCTAACAAACTATAAAAATACGTCGACTTTCAATAAAGAAAAGTTTATATTTATAAAATTCTTGTTTGTTTTTGTATGTGGAATTTATTTTTTACTTTTTCTATTTAAGAAAGAAGTTCAGAATTTTTAATTAAATTTAAGTCCTTTACTTAATTATAATAAATAGATATAGGGGCAAAATTTTAGTTCCGTCATAGGACTTTTTACCATTTTCTTCTTAAAACATGCTCCCATAGGTTCTATAAAAAAATAACCCACATACAATTCACCAATATTCATTTAATTAAAAAGGTTGTTTTAAAAAATTCCAACCCCAGTTTTGTTTTGTGCATGAGTTATTATTATATACATCATTCAAAGCTTATTTTTATTAAAGTAGGCCTTGTTAGGGTGATGAATTTCGCCCTGTATATTTAATCTTATTCTCAGTTGTAAATGCGCTGTTGTCACGTCCTCAATAAAATCATAGTGTTAGTGACAATAAATAAAATAACAATTGTGTACTCCATTTCAGCGCCATCAAATCATTAAAACTTAGTACATTTAGAAAAAAAAAGGAAATCGTCAATTTAAAAATATATATTTAGATATAATGAATGCATTTACAAAATAATAGTACTTAATTTAATGAAAGCAAACAATAAAAACATTTACAAAAAAGTCTTCATTTGCAATTTAGAACAAATTTTCTATGTCTATATAACGGTATTATAAAATGTTTTACAACAAACATTTAAATTGGACCAGTATAAATGAGAAAATACAAAATATTTCATTTTGTCGATAAGTATTACAGCAGATATATATTAAAGAATTTTTCGTGGAGCTTTCCAGGTAGTGCGGTATTATGACATACCAATTGGTTTCAGCTATTTTGATAAGTAGAACAAAGATAAATATTCCCACAAAATGTTATGCTTCAAATAATGGAAATCCGTTTAATATGTGTTCAATAGCTACAGTGCAATAATTCAGCAGAAAAGCAGATACACTAATGGTAAACCAAGCAAAGTAAAAAAAATGAAACATACAACATTAAAAAAAACATATAAACAACAAAAATTGGAGTAACAGATTTGGTTAAAACTATTGTCACGTTCATCTATTCGTTATGTATTTTCAGTTCACCTCCAGTATCAAAGGTAAAATGTTGTCAAGTGAACAGTTTTTCATGTAATAAGTCCAATCCGTCAAAATAATTTCTTCTGTGTCTACAAATTTTTTTTTTACATGTCTGGTGTACATTGTCTTAAGGCTTCTGTCCAAGTTTTGTCCGAATATAAAAATGCAAACTAGAGGTAATCGAAGTAAATCATGTCTATGTTAGTTTATTATTTCATCTACTACATATGTCTTATCGTTGCTTCTGTATTGTGTAAGTATAATGGTCTTTTTTTTTCATTTTTTTATCAAATTCGATGTTATTGCTGCTTAACCATCCCTGTTATATCTATTTTGTTGCTGAAAATGTAGGTGGTCTGTTTTGTTGTACAGAATGAACTGAAGGATTATCCATGTTTACTTTATACACATTTCTCTGGAAAATTAAATAAAGCAGGAATAAGTTAATTAACAATCCAGTTTTTGAAAATATCACCATTTATAGTTTTGTGATAGTCAATGTCAGTATTTGAAGAGTCTAATAACAAATCACATCCCTCTATTGACCCACCATTTGCTCCTGCGAGTAAAATTGTAAATCGCTTTTCTTCGGATTACACATGCAATGGATTACTTTTTAAATCAGATTACTGTTTCCATCGACGCGTTGGAGTACCATTTTTTTATATCCACGTCTATGTACACGAATCTGATGATTTCATTGCACTTTTTTAATTCCATAAATTTCTGAAGGAAAAAGATTTTGCCATTCTTCGCTCACTTAAAATTTGTCGTCAGTTCACGTTTTTAAGTTTATATATCATTAATTTTGTATAAATAAGTTCGTTTACCGTTTAAATCTCAGTTTTGTTTTGCGTCAGTCAAAAGTTTATCTAAAGTAAAATATTCGTTTTTATAATTGTACGTCCAAATCTGCCACTGCAATTTTTTTTAAATGAAGTTCTTAAATGTATCTGCTTTATCTTTCTTCCTTTTATTTTCCACTTCTTTACCATTAACTAAATCTTTTTTTAAGATTTTTCGTTTATATTTAACATTAACCTAAAAAAAAAAACACGAAATATTTAAAAAATGTATGAAATAAAAATTTAAATGATATTTGATTGGTCATAGATTAATGAATGAAATATCGATTCGTCCATGTCTTATCAAATTACATTTTAATTATCATTATGGATCATTGTTATTAAAGAAATTAGTGTAAATATTTTATTTTGAAACATTTTCAACTTTTACTATAGTGTGTAATCTGGCAATATTGTAAAATAATGACTGACAGAAGAAATGTGAGGTTAGGTATGATTAATAAATTATAAGTAATTTGAATGTAATAAGAATGTAAAAGTGTATTTAATGTAACAAATAACTTCATATACAACTATTAATGAAATTAAAAATAATGAAAATATAGGAATAATCTTGTATACAAACACAATTACTACTTACATTAAAAACCTAAGAGATCTTATATAAATCCCTCTTCTGAGACTTTCTGGTCTTTTCTAAACATGTAATATCTTTGTATTCATTTTTTTGTCTCTACACAGTTTTTTTTCGGCATATTAATTTTTTTAATGCATTTAACCATTATATTTATGATATTTGTTGTCAAGGTTGTCAGTTTGTGACTTGCAGTGATTTGGTAACTTTCAAACGGCAACATGATAAAAACCAATACCAACGTAAATAAATAAAAAGATAGCCTGCTAGATATAAATAAACGTTGAATCGTTAATAAGTGTCTATATTTTAATTTGTTTTAATTATATTTAGATAATCTGCCTTGACACCTCCACCTTAATAATACTCATTTTTTGATCTTAATATTAGATTTTTTATATATATTTTTTAATCCAATGACTGCGTTGCATGTAATTTGTATAGAGATTGCAATTAATATAGCATTGGTTTCAGTTATGGTTATTGACTGTAAACAAAATTAGCAAAAGGCAACGCGACTGGAAGGTTTACTGTTTTTAACCAATCAAACGCATTAAGCTTAAAACGGCAACGTCATATTTATTTGTATAAAGAGAAATTATGAATGTCCAGATAGAAACGTCAAAAAATAGAATTGCTCTTATGGTCAAATTTTCTGATTGGTACATACCTACCTGTGTATCTAAACAATAACTTTTCGCCATATTGCACAACTTATTCTTTTTTTTTAAATACAAGTTTTGGTTTGTCTCTTAACTTAAAATATGTATTTTTGCCATTGAACCAAGTGATATTTTTTATCAAATTTCAAAATAATTGAATACTGAAAACAACCCTAGTATAAAAAAAGAAAACAATGACCAAGAAAATAACATAACAAGAAGGTTCAAAGGTATTACATTGATTCTAATATATTTAAAGTGTAAAATATTCAAAATAAAATGATTAAAGTTTAGATTAAAAGACAAAAATGGAATTTAACATTTCTTGACAGTAATTTGTTTAAATAAAATAAATACAAATATATCATCATAAAAAAGGTTTTTTGTCTAGGTAAGATAAGAAATACAAATTAGTTTAAAATATACATAGATATATTTTTGTCCTATACACACCCTTTTAAAGTAACAATAAACGGCAACACTGTTTCTAGTACCAAAATTATATTACATATCGTTTTTCGTGTGCCATTATCGTAACTTAAACATATTTGCAGAGAGTGCAAAATCTCTCATACATTTCCGTTTGATCTCATCCAAGTAAACGTTCTCCGGTGAAACTATTGGTTTTCAGCTAATGTCGGTAATGAAGCCATTAATTTTGATATTCAGGATTGAGATAGTATGTCTAAAATCTTGGTTGTGTAAATAAATGTAGAACGTTTAGTAACGTTCTGATTTTATGTTAACGCTAATTATTCTACAAAGTAGTTGGAGAAACACAATTAGAGTGGCGTATCAGCCCAATTTATTATTTAAAAATGACAATCTGTGAACGACAATCTAATAGTAATTTATGAAAAAAGAACATAAGTAGGTCTTGTTTTCACGTAGGTATGTGAAATTTGCACGCATGTGTGAAAAAAAGACAATTTATATATGAGTTGTTTTACATATAACACAGCTTTCGGTTCACCAATCAAGTAGGTACTTATGCTTATCAAAAACACCTGTTAATTTTTTTTCAAACTTTAATACAAATAAACAAAATCATATAAAAATTTCAAGCTTACAGCAACCAGTTTTTTTTTCTAATTGTATCTAGATTTTCCAAAATACCTGTATATAGTCTGGGAGGCCTTGACAGTTTTCGTGACTGATCTTCGCTACACTTTTAATTGTTTTTTTCTCATTCTACTACTGGTGTACACTAACGGAACAGCAGTCTGCCAGCCAAAAACCTCAACAGGGAAAATTGGGAAACTTGCAAAATTTTAAAAATTTTGACTCATTTCGCTATGGATAAAACTTTGTAGAAATATTGTTTATTATAACATGTAAGAAGCTATTTTGACAGTCTGCCAATCAATATGTACAACGTAACCAGTCTGCCACCCCCTTAAATACGACAAAATTAAGAAAAAATAAACTCATTTCGCTACACTTGTAAATTGGATATTTTGTAGTTGAATATATTTGAAAGCTAGTGATAACAGTCTGCCAAGATTTTTGTCCAACGTAACCCGTCTGCCGAGCCGATAAAGGCCGACGCGCGCGCAGGCATCAGTAGCGGCGCGTCACCTTTATTGGCCTGACAAACTGTTTTTGTTGTGCCGGATTTTTGGCAGACTGGCAGTATTGTTATTTACATTAAATAAATAATTAGTGGTAGTAATTTCATCCCTAGCGTTATGAGTTTAGGTATGTTATATAATTAAACTAACTGTAAAAAAATGTTTTAATTGTATTGAATGTCATTATATTTCATCAAAATTAGTACTCTCGTTAAACTATAAAATTGTTGTTAATTAAAACTAGGGTTTTTTTTAATTGTAATGCGTTTTACTTCATCAATATATTAATTTGTTCATAAAAATATTTTCAAAATGGCTTTAAAAAATAGAAGAAGTATCGGTGTTGTATTCTGACGTTTCTTCATTAATATCTTCTTCTTCTTCTTCTTCACCCACATGAATTCCATCATCATCTTCATCCTTGTCATCTGAAGATTGAGAAACCTCTTCATTTGTAACTAAAGAGTAAAGAACAATCATTAGTTTTTCCTAATAAATTTTTACCTAAAAAATTTGATACATTTTGTAGCTTAAAGGATGAAAAATTGATATTAATTTTCATAGCTAAATATAAAGTATATGAATGCAATAGATATCGTATTGAAGGTAATTTTCTCACCTTCAGCTTCGTCCAATTCATTTCGAACGCTTACTTGGTTGACTGATTAAGGAATTTCGTCTCCTTTAAACCATATGAATATATATCTGCAATCAGTTTCTTACCAGCCATATTCGATCGGAGAAAATTGTATTGGGTCTGGTAAATACGAATGCGACCACAGATGCGAAATATAGGCTGCTCTTTTCAGGTGCTCATTTAATTCTGATTTACACCGCGGTAGAGTAGACCCATCAATATTCTTGAGTACAGTTGGAAATTCTTGTTGGTTTCCATCAAAACGGTATGGTTTATGGAATACCGAGATGCGTGCTAAATTTATATCCTGTATTTTTTTCAAACCGTAAATCTCACAAGTATACTCTTGAAAAACAGGAAAAACATCGTCAAGAGTATTGTTTAAATCATGCATTGATATATTTCTCAGAGTTTTCAAAGATTTTGAAAGGTCAGTTTTTTCCTTTACGGTAGAATGCAGGGTTGAAATCACAACCAGTGAATGCATGAAATGCGGGTAAAGCTTTACATAACTTCTATCCTAATTTCGTGTACAATTTCGAAACATTGATGAATCTTTGTTACCAATTCCCATTAATATCCAGATTTCTTATTTCTTCATGATGAAGTGCATATTGCCTAATAAAATTACTAAAATATCGGTATCAGAACAACGAATGACGAATTTGATTATATAACATACCTAGACACATAACGCTGGGGACGAAATTACTACCACTAATTATTTATTTAATGTAAATAACAAAACTGCCAGTCTGCCAAAAATCCGGCACAACAAATACAGTCTGTCAGGCCAATAAAGGTGACGCGCCGCTACTGATGCCTGCGCGCTCGTCGAACCTTTATCGGCTCGGCAGACGGGTTTCGTTGTATAAAAATCTTGGCAGACTGTTATCATAGTCTAAGATCCGGGATTAGAAAAATATACCCTCATCTGTTATTTAGATGAAACAATTTTTTATAAGCTGATTTTAATATCATGAACTTAGAAAAACTACCTCTGCCATCATAAGCCTGCTGCAATTAATAGTAATTAATTAATTAACAACTAATTTATTTCTAATTTTTACTTTCTCATGTTAGTTACATGTAATAAGTTAAAACCGTCAATATTTTATATTATATACCTCACTGTAGTAGGCACCCATCTCTATGATTGCTATACTTACCTGCAGCCAGGGGAGGAAAGGTAGATAAATGAAGGTTATTTCCCTTACATGTTAATTAAAAAATCCAAGTACAATAATAAACGGCGTCGAATTCTAAACATAATAATGTTTGGCTATCTTATAAAAGGCTGATGCAGCCAAAGATAAATAATAAAAATAAAAATTAGCCGCAGCTATGGGAGCTCATTGCGAAGAGGGAGTTAGAATAATACATATTCCTTCAACGAACAACGACAGCGTAAAACTCACGCGCGTGCACCACAGACTCATTTAAACGTACTAGAATAGAAAGAGAAGATGAGAATTGGAGTATAAGAAAGATAGACAGAAAGATAGCTCTAAATTTTTACGAAATTTTTTGAATTTTCGGAATAGTGTGCAATATTAAAGAAAATATACTTTTGAGAAAAATTACCGAAATAGTTTACACGTACCGTGAAGTTTTCCTAATGCTTCAATTATTAAATTTTTTTATAAATTTCCTTAATTATAATTTTTATGCGCCGAAATTAATTTAAAAAAAAAAATTAAAACAGAAGGTTTAAAATGTTTGTTGTATTTATTATTCAGTTATAAGAAATTAAATTATTTTTTGTATAAAATAAGAGTACTAAATGAGCACTAAATTTTCATGTACTCCGGTAGACCTCGTACGCATTCTATCTTAAAGATAATACTTGCCAAGTGTGTTAAGGTAGCAGTTACTAGTAAAAAATAAAAAAATAAATTAGTTATAAAACATTAAATTATTTTTTGCATAAATTAAGAGCACTAAATTTCCATGTATGATGCTTCAGTTGACCTACGTATTTTATCTTAACGATATTACTATGTTAAGGTAGCAGTTAACTAGTAAAAAAAAAATATTTATAAAAAATTTTCTCGCATAAATCAAGAGCACTAAATGAGCATTAAATACATTAAATAGTTATTAATTGGAGTCATCCTGATGTAGGACTCTAGACATTTTGTCAAGCTAGCAGTTTTTGCAATTTCTGCAAATCTGATCGAGCACAAAATTTGCTATACTGGCATACAATTAGCACTAAATTAGCAGTAAATATTAAGCAAACTAAGTAGCTATTTTGCTCATTTTGCACTGCTAGCTTTACAGACGTTATTGGGTCGGTACTGTTTTGTCCTAGTCCCGTACAAATATCTTAGTATATTTTATAACCCACTATGTTTTAGCATACAGTAACTTTTGTGACAACTTGCAATTCTCCATGCGGAAGATGAGTGAAACAGAAAGAAAAAAAACTGCATTCTATTTTTTTCTCATTTTGTTCTGATTGTTTTAAGAAGTAAAGAAATAGACATGCGCTAGCTTCCGATCAATCAGAAGAAACAAGAAGGAAAGAGAGAGAGAGAGTATGTAGTTTTCTTTTTCTTTCTAATTTCATGTAAAATGACTAAATAAAAATTATTTTGTAAAAAAAACTATTTTTGCTCATTACTGTTATTTTTAATTATACGGTGAAAAATAATAGGAATAAAGTTATTTTACAACAAAAAAAGATTTTTTTTTAGGATGAATAGTTTGGAAGAGAAAGGTTAAAACCATTTGCATTCTTTTTTCCAACATACTGGTATCAGGACAAGGGTGGTAACCTCACAAACTTTGCTTTAAGATTACCATAAACCCCAAATCATAGAATAAAATTGCGTCCTTTCAGAAACGCATGCTAAGGCTTAAAAAAATGTAACGTTTCAATGAACTAGTTAACTGGAGACTAAAATTGTTAACCTTTATTTCTGAAAAATTGGTCGTAACAGTTATCACACAGTAGAAAATCTGAAAATAAAAAGCAAAATTCTTACCTTTACTTTAATCTTTAATATGCATACAAACATAAATCATCAGACTTTGCATTAATGCTTTAAAGCTTTAAATAATATATTATATTCTAAATAATAAAAATCTTAAAAGTGTCTATATCGAAAATATGAATAATACTTTTGATTATATCATCTAAATTTAAATTCCTATTAAAAAATTTTATATATTCATATAACATCAGTATAGAATGTTAATATTTTATGTTTAAATTTAAATTGTAAGCTATTTAATTTTTGTGTATATAATATGACAATAAAGAAACATTAAATTGTAAAGATGTTAGTTAGATTAAGAAAGATCAACTAAACTTCACAGGCACCTTGTCTAATTATTGTTTTTAATAGAGAAATGTATAGACGTGAATTTAGATGTTGGTTGAAAAGTTTTGAAAGCGCCACCTATTAACCAGTAGAGAAATCAAAATTTATACGCCATTTTATATTTCATCTTCCATTTAAATACACAAGATATTCTATTTTTATTTGTCATTTAATTCTTTGTTTACAAACCATTTGAAGTTGAAGTGTTAGTGTATTTTGTTACAATGGAAAAAACCGAATATTGTGCAAAGATAAAATTCTATGTTTTGGAAGATTTATCAGCAACAGAAATTCATACCGAAATAGTGAAAGTGTTAAAGGAATGTGCTCCTTCATTTCCAGCTGTGCATCGATGGGTTTTAGAGTTTAAACGTGATCGTACAAACGTCGAAGATGAACCACGTAGTGGACATTCAAAAAGTGTACTAACACTAGAAATCGTTGAGCAAGTTTATGATATTGTTTGTAAAGATCCAAATTTGACTGAGTGTGAAATTGCTAATACCATAGGCATCTTAGATGAACGAGTAGGTACTTTATATTTTATACACAGAATCACATATGAAAAAGTTGTTTGGAATGTTGGTGCCGCATTCGTTTATTACAACTCATTAAAAACTTTGGGACCAGTGAGATAAAAAAAGACACGGTTTCATGAAGACAATGCAAGTGTGTACACAAATTTTTTGACGACGGCTAAATTGAACGAATTGCTTGAACACCCACCGTATTCACCAGATTTCGCTCCCTCCGACTATTACCTCGTTAGAAATTTAAAACAATTCCTTTATAGAAAGCGTTTTTCGTCGAATAAAGAAGCTATTGCAGTTGTGGAACAATATTTTGCAGAGCTTTCAGAAAGTCCTTACAGAGATGGTATAAAATTACTGGAGGATCATTGCAAAGTGTGTTCAAGCTGAGGGCGATTATCTAAACATGTAATAAAACTGTATAAATAAAAATTCTCCACATTAAAGATATTTAAAAAATAATGGTGTTACTACATCGATATAGGATCCAAAAATTTGGTCAGTTTTTTTTTGTCTGACTGTATGTTTGTGCGCGCATCACGTGAAAACCACTGATCCGATTCGAATGCGGTTTTCACAGGTGTATTTTTCTTCTTTCAACTTAACATCTGGTGTATAAAAGTGTCTCCCCCACCCCCCTAACGGGGTGGGGATAGAAATTTTTATACAACAATCAACAGGCCACACGAACGACGTCGCTGGTCCAGCTAGTATTGAATAAAAAAAACAATTTCATTAAAAAATACCTACCCAATTTTTCATTTGTGCTTTCAAAACTTTTTATCCAACCTATGACTATGCACCGCGTTTTGCGATTGTCAGTCTGACAACAGAAATTAAATTTAGTTAGATCCCAAAAACTATGAAAGCGATAAGCATATTAAAAATGAAAAGATAGCAGACCAACTGTGTATTCAATTCATTGTAATACTATTATTAGAAGCTGTCTTAATAATTCGAATACACTAAACACCAGTGAATTTTGTTTCCTAGTCTACACCTTCTTAAAGAAGAATATACAATTATTTTATGTAAATTTTAATGTTAATTTAAAGTCCGACGATTTATTTTACAATGTATATTATATTTATATATTATACTAAGATTGTTTTGGTTTATAAATTTTGTATAATATTATGAAAATTGAAAGTCAGTAAAATTGTGACTAATATATATACCTACTGAAATTAAGATGTGTGCTGTACCAATTACAATAAATGATTTATATTGCAGGTGTATGTCACTTAATAGAGAAGTTTATAGTGATATTCTCGAGTAATTTAATGGCTGTTATGCTAATTAAATGCAAGCATCTCATACATGTTTATTAGAACCACGGATGCAACTTAATCTGATGAAGTAGATTTAGGTGTAAAGTTTTAATAAGTATTGAATTAGCATTAAAATATGTAAGATAACGCTGACTAGTACTCATTAATATGTATTTTGTAATAAAACAAAGCGATTTGATTAGTATACTTTTAGTTGTATGTCTTTAAATTGTGTGTAATACTTAATGAAGATCGTCGAATTTTAAAATTAAATCATTAATCTATTCAATAAAATCTTTTTCGCTTCTGCTCCTTCGTAAGAAAAGATTCTTACCAGCAAACATTAATGGGCTGCTGGTAATTGTCCCAACAACAAAAAACTGCCCGATTCCGAAACCCTGAGTGTCTCACAAAAATGCAGCTTGCTGATAGTAATTTTTTTTCTTGAGAATGTTTGTACCATTAAGTTAACATATTAGTCTAATATCAAGAGCCAAAATTTCGCGATCATCCTTAATATGACATTTCTCTTTTGCAACATGTTCATTCCATACAGGTATTTACGTTCCTGCTTAGACGGACACCCTAGTGAATAGAGGGGGTAGCTATGTGGTGTGACGGTTGTCAGTTTTTTATAGGAAATTTGTGTTATCGATAATATAGATGAAATTTTTCCAAGTTGAAAGTGTTCATACGATAATTCAAAATCCTGATGGGTGCACACCTGAGTGGATACAAAGAAGGTGGCGGACAAGAGTAAAGAGAGCCAAAATTTGGGCAAAAAATTATCATCGATAATATGTCCGTCATTTCTATCACGTAATGTTGGACCCTTAAGAAGCCTAAACCCAAAATGTCAGACAGCTGAGTGGATACAAAAGAGGTGACGAACAAAGGTAAAGAGGGCCAACACATGGGGCAAAAAATCGCCCTAAATTTCTACCACGTAATATTGGATCCTTTAGAATCCTAAGTTTAAAATGGCAGTAATCTGTGTAAATATAAAAAAAGTAGCGGACAAGGGTAAAGAGAACCAAAATTTGCCCTCTTTAACCTGGTCCGCCACCTCCTTTGTATCCGCTCAGGTGTTCGCCAGTCGGGATTTCGAATTATCATATTAACACCTTCGACTGGGAAAATTTTAATTCATATTATCGGTGGAGACAATGTCGGTAAAAATTGGCAACTTTCGCCCCTTACAGCTACCTCCAGTATCGGCCTGAGCGGGAACTTAAATAGGTACCTGTATTGAATGAACATGTAGCAAAAGAAAGATGTCATATTAAGGATAAAGGCGAAATTTCGGCTCTAGTTTTTCCGCTATATAAACTTTAGTGCAAATTTTATAAACGAAGTAGCCCAGTGCTCGATGTAGCATAAATGGTAAACGCGACTGTGAATAAAAATTGTCGATAAAGGTTTTAATTTTTTTGAAAATTAATCTTAAAAGAATTTTACACTTAATTAACGATTCGCGCATAGTGTCAATCCCATTTCTTTCCATTATTGAATATATTGTATTCCATAAGCCTGAGATGAAAACTGTTAGCATAACACTTTATAAACTACATATATCAAATTAAAATTTTGTTATGTATCAATTAAACCAACCACAAAGGATTCTTAAATCTAGAAAGATTTTTTTTTCTAAAGTTGAGTAGGTAATACTGGAATGTATAAACAGCAAATTAGTCCACACAGTTTATCAATAATAAACTAAGAAAAAATTCTATACTTTTATTCAAAATGTTTTCATAAATTTATGTGTAAAATATGCAAATATCCATTTCAAGTTATAATGAAAGTTAATTAAACATCTAAAGCCATAATTTCTGTTAGCAAATATTCCGTTTGCATCTTATATAAAAAGTCCTTTGTTTTCTTTACAGTAAAATACCTGCTAGAGTGAACATATTAAAACGATTTCTTTATCTTTGTATAGCCTCTTATCTGTATAGTTTTCCTTTGTCTCTGAATAAGATATTTGAATTTTAATAAAACCATTTCTGGATGTAAAAATCTTTAGCTAATAACAACTAAAACAAAGCGTTCGTTTTAAGTAGTAACTCTTGAGCTTTTTTACAATTTCAAGAAAGACTTATTTTTAATTTTAAATCATCTTTCCAATTATTTTGTTTCTACTGGCAATAAAAAAAATCATATAAAATATCAGAAAAAGAATACAATTACAAACGAGCGTTTTAATTTTATAATATAATATATATCAAATTTCACTATGAATCAAAATATTTATTTCAAAACGTATGTGTATAGTTAAAATGTAATAAAAATTGTTATGGGAACCCACAGAATTTAATAGAATTTATCTATGTTAATTGCTTTACAAATATTGTTATACCGAATTGTTTAAACTGGAACATATTATTCCAACAAAAGTAAAAATTATACACGAAGATCCTATTACTTAGTTCTCTACTTAACCTTTTTAACGAATCGTATACTACTGGTAAAATACCCAAGGAATGGCTGAAGTTTGTATAGATAACCCTTTCGGAGTAACAGTGACAAAAAGGTGTACGAATGTAAATGAATTGGATTGATCTGCTATATATTGAAGAATTAGAAGTCGATGCGGAAAGGATTTGGATACGATCCAATTTGGCTGTTCGAAAAAGTGAAAGTAAGTAGGACACAGTTTATAATACTCAGCTGGTAACCACACACAATTGCTTCCCTGTAGACAGCTCAACAAAAAAATATGAGAGTTAACTAACCCAAATAAAATCAGTTTTCTGTTACGACAATATAAACCTACAATTGCGTCAGAGATGTAGCTGCATAGAAGAATGCTCCGAATAACCTAGATAACTATGCAGACTAACGAAGCAATATTCAATGGAGCAAATGCCGTTCGTGTTAAAATAAGAAAGACAGCATACCTAGGACATAAATGAGACCGATGTAAAATCATCCAGCTAATAATAAAAAATAAAATCCAGAGTCGCCGAGGAATTGAAAGGAAGCAAATGGTATGTATAAGAAGCATTAGCGACTGGACAGGTATACAAAGTGCTGAACAACTATTTAGATTAACTGAAAACCGAGAATAGCTCGTTACAGTAATTGTCAACTAGGGCACCGTACACATAAGACTAGTAGGGTCACTCATTCAGATGCCGACACGTTCATTCCCTTCAGCCCGTCTATCTTTCCAGCCTCGTTTCAGCCACCAAATTTTAATTCAGAGTGAACAGAGTGAATCGCGTTAACAAAGAGATCAAAGAGTTCAGTAGTGTACAGAGCGGCACCCGGAGCAATTTAGTTTAGTGAAATATTCTTTTCACTGTGGAATAGGTGATATCTTTTAAAAAAATGCCTACTTCAACATTCCTGTGAAACGTGCATAGTCTTTAATAATTCCATTACTCTGGACAAGCAAGAAACACTTTTTTGTAAGCTAAAGGCATACGAATCGGAGAAATTAGCTTTTAGTGGCTTAGTGGTTCCCCCGAAAAATATTGTAGAGTATATTTTGGAATTGGAGAATCATTTTGTTGAAAACTTTAATGAAATTGCTTCTATAAACGGTCTGGGTTCCACATTAAAATCTTTTTTTTTGTTCTGTAAATTTTAATCATCCTTGCGCTAATTTTCCATACCCTTATCTTCTCTCTTTATACACAAGAGTTCGAATTTATTAAGCAATAAAATTTATAAATAGAGATATAAAAAGTAAAAAAATGTTTAAACCAAATCCTAAGATTTCAATTTTAAAAAATTTATAAGATTTATAATACAGTTTTTTATAATTCTATTTGGCATGATTTCGTAAAATTTGTTATTAATAAGTAACATATTGTTTAAGAAATACATCTTTTTTCCAATTTTACTTGTTTCCTTTCGTATTTATAATTTATTTACCTTCTTCCAAAAAAGCCACATCAACTTTATTTACCTATACCTATACCACACCTTAACTTTACCTCGTAAATATTGTAAAAATGTAGCAAGCGAACTATCCCTTGTAAATTGTGCAGCGAGCGATAGATGACTCATATTTCCCCAAATGTCGTCGGCAATATAATGTTCAAAGAGATCAAAGGAAAAACTTGAGAGTGAACCTACTAGTCTTATGTGTACGGTGACTAGGGAGACCTAATGTGACTCTAAAATAAAAAACAAAATATTTTGAATAGAACCAAAAGTATGTTAACATTTTAAATAGTTATAAAAAAACAAACACGATATGGTACTCGGCAATTGTTTATTACATTTAAAAGAACATATAACATCAGATACGTACGATCCTTGTAACCTGAAGCAGAAATTTTCAATGAAAACTCCATCGGTGGTTGGTAAAATAGTTTTCATCTCATTGTACGTTTTCTTATTATTCTTTAAGAGTCTGTGGGTTTTTGAAGTAAATCTATTCTATTGTGACTAACAATCCAGGATAAGAGATGATCACAACTGTAACGTCTTTAGTGTATCAGTTTTGTTAGTAAAAAATTTACCTAACTGTTTTTCTATAATTCATCATCTGGTTATTGTTATATTATATTATCAGATATATTTTTCTTTATAAAAATGCCTGCCACCTCGTCATTCCAGGTTTTTCTCGGTCTGCCACTTCCTCTTTTATTGCATACTTCTGCCTCCCCTATCCGTTTTATTGTGTTTTTTTATTTATCCTACATATATAACCAAACCATTTAAGCCTATTTCTGTGTATGATATTGAGGATTGGTTCTGTTTGCAACTCTTGTCTCACAGCGTCATTTCTCACCTTATCCAAAATTGTAATACCTTTTACTTTACGCAGGTATTTCACATCTATCCCATTCACTTTTCTTTCAGTTGCCCGATTCATTACGTAACTTTTGCTGCCATATAGTAGAATTGGTCTGATACCACCATCTTTGTCTTCGTACTGACTTCTTCAATAAATGTTCTGGCTATGCTATGTCACAAACGTGATGCGCTAGAGATTCTATGGTTAATTTCTTCTGACATGGCTGTTGTAACTCCTTGATCATTAAGTTCTATCGATATATTTTTGTTCTGATTTACAGTTACCATGACATTGTTTTTTTCTACATTTATTTTTAGGTTTTTGTTTTCTTATTCCTTCTTCTGTTTATCTAGATAACGGTGAAAATCATTTTACTTGTCAGCCAAAATCATCAAGTCGTCAACAAATGTACATTCAGATTTTCCTACAGATTCAAACACTATACTTTTCAATGGAATGGAATGGAGTTATTATAATTTTTTGTACCACCTTTTTTAAACAAGGGTAGTATAATTCCAATCCCCAGTCGTGAAGTACCTACTGTTCCTGTGTCTAAGCTTTGTTAAACATTTTAGTTATAATCTCAAAACCTGTGTCTCCTAGTCTTTTTAACATTTCAGGTGTAATTCTGCTATGACCAGCCAATTTTTGAAACTTTATATGGCCTCTGTGTCTTCTTTTTTGGTAATACAATCCATTTGAAATTCTTTGGAATTTTAGTGGTTATCTGTCGGTGTATTTTGACTATTTATTTTTGTATTGGAATTTAATAGTTTCTCAAAATGCTCCTTCTACCTATTCATAATTTCTCCTTCATTGGTTATTATTTAGCTGTCTTTTCCCTTATGCAAATAATCTATATATACACATAATAAAACTGTAGAAATGAAAATTCTGTACAGATATATAAAAAATAATTAGCGGGGGGTGTTACTACATCGATATAGAACCCAAAAATGTGGTTAGTTTTTTGTTTGTCGGTCTGTATGTTTGTGCGCGCATCACATGAAAACTACTGATCCGGTTCGAATGCGGTTTTCACAGACGTATTTGTCTTCTTTCAACTTAACATCTGGTGTATAAAATTTTTTCTCCCATTCCTTTAACGGAGTGGGGGGAGAAATTTTTATACAACAATCACATGCCACGCGATCGACGTCGCGAGTACAACTAGTAAATAAATATAGTACATATCTTATCAACTAAACCGCATAATGGCATGTCACACTTACACACGAAAGGATTTTAGTCATAATGTCGAAACCCAAGAGTACCTCTAGAGACACCTTAAAGGTTGATTTTCAGATACGACATCGGTCCCCCACTTTAATGCAATTGTTTAATAGTTAATTTTATATTCTAGCTGAGATAAAATGTTATTAAATGTTAATTATCACTCTGATGTATCGTTAACAATTACTAAAATGAACTTACTAATAGGTACAACACAAATAATTCTTAGTTCTCCAATTATATTTTATATATTAAACTTTTATTTTCTTCACAATAACAAGTAATCGTTATGAACAAAAGTTCAGAGCTAAAATACTGAAGTGAAATATCAGAAGCAAAATATTTACAAGTGGAAGTAAACTATGATTTTTACACCGTTTAATTAATTCGTATTAATATCAGTCACAGTTAATGTTTAGAATACGAGATAATAGAAACAGTAAAATTGAATGTTTCTGAACAAGAGTTGTTCACAAACACGCTAATCCAGTAAACAACGATTTTCGATATGTACAGAATTTAAAAAAAATGCCCGGCAATTTATCTAAACATCCTCGCTTACAGCGGATCTAATCAATTTAATTATAATGTAAAAGTTATTCCAAATATGCGGCACTTTATAACATTTATAATCTGCTGTCACTTCTTCTGTTCCACCTCAGATAAAACCCTTTTGCCCGACTGGAAACATCTGTACGAAATTGGGATCGTTAAACTACGAGGCACGTCTGCAAAGTACTCGTTTTATTTTTCTTTATCGAGAAAATTGACAGCACAGACAATGTATATTTTTATTGTATGTTTAACCCAATTTATTTAGTGAACGATGCTTTGTGTTTTCGGATGTTGATAAAAATTTGTTAAGTTTATATGTTCAAAATATACGTATACAATATGTGCCAGCAGTGTGGGATTATTAGAAAATAAACTATATTAACTGACCGTTATTAATAATTTGTTGGTACTCGTAAAAACGATCACTTGACGTGTCAGACAGAAGTTTTGGAAAAAGATTTTCGTCAGACAACATGAAAAGTTCTTTTTATTGATGTTAACGAAAGTAATCTAAAAAAATTAAGTGGTTATATATAAATTTTGCAAGGGTCGTTTTTCTGACAGGTTTGACGTAACCTACATATAAGGATATTTGGCGTTTCACTAATTATTTTCAATTAAATAAAAAGAAACAGTATATGTCGTAAAAACGTAATGTTTCGGAAAATTTAGCAGAAAAACGCCTCAAAATAAAAAAAAGGGAAACGGCGTCAGACTCGGTCTAACGAAGCCATACAAGAAATATCTATCACAATTTTTTTCCGACGGGAACTCTAACTATTAGAGATTAAATATTAGATTGTCATGAAAATGGTAAAAAGATGGCAGATAAAAAATAATTAAAATAGTGAATTATGTGAAAGAATTTAAATTTTGAATTAAAATAAAAGAAAATATAATAAACAAATAACAAAAAGTAATAATCAAACGAAATCATTAAATAAAAAGGCAGGAGCAATTAAAAGTAGTGGCAAGAACTTTAAAGTGGAGGACCAGAGAGGCAAGCAATAGAAAGTATATAGCAGCAGAAAGAATGAGTTAAAAGAAAGTAAGTGCGAAGAAATTTATTCACAAAAAGTTTTTGTTTTCTTTTTTTCTTGTCGCTGGTTTTCTTTCTGTGCCTCTATACCTGTTAGCTCCTTCTTTCTGCTGCTCTATTGGTTATCTCTGGCTTCATCTCTTGTCTTGTATCTATTTACTTCTTTAAATGTTTTTCTGTTGTAATTAACTTTTCTTTTTTTCATTTGATATAAATTTTAATATTTCTTACTACTTGTACAATTTAAATTTTTTTAATGACATCTTTATTAAATTTATGATAATCTATCAATAAAAACAACTCAAAAAAAATATTAAAAAGCTATTTTTTACCAAACTCAAAATTAAAACTAGAAACTAGACTTATAGTTCCGGAAACTACTTAAAGTATCTGTCCCTGGGGAAAATTTAATTTCTCCATTTCCATCCTATTTTACCAATCATTCTCCTTTTATTTGCAAAGGCCACTTCATCTCTCCAGGATCTACGTGGTCTTTCTCTCTTCCTTCTACCCTTGGTACTCAATTCTGTTATATTATTTATCCACTCGCTTTCTGCTCTTCCAGAAATGCCCATACTACAATAGTATATTGTAATACAAGTGTTACACTGACAGGTTTCGTAGTACGAGTTCAGTTTGTGAAACGAACCGTGAAGCGGTGAGTTTCGCAAAGAACGAGTACTACAAACCGTCATTGTAACTCGAGTGTTACATACTATTTTTTATAATGAACTTTTAAAAGTATAGAAAAATAAATGAAATGAGAGTTTTTCGAAATATTTATTTATGTTGGCAATCTTGACACTTTTGACACTTGACATTTTTAATGATTTTAAATTTGAATGTTTGTCAAATTTGTATAAAATATTATGAATTTCGCAATATCGCTGATAATGTAGTTAATAATTTACTATAACATACTTCTTGATTTACTATCTGAACTCTTTCGTTAACAATCAGTGCAGTGCAACCAATTGTGTAAAACAAAAAGTTACCAAAAACAGTGTTACAATGAATACTGTTTCGATACTGTTTTTAGTGTCGAAATAGAAACTTTGTGAACGTGAATTATAAAAAAGTTTCTTTTCTTTAATGTATCTTATGATGTCATTCCCTACTTGCATTTTTCTGCTTATGATTATGCTTGATATATGAGTTCTAAATAACTGAATGTAATTGTCTGATAACCATTCTAGCTTACCCTATTCTACTACTAATGTTTTCTTCTGTGGTATTTTCTGAATTAATAAATCCCAAGTATTTAAATTTGTTGGTTTCTTTAATTTCAAAATTATCGTCGACTGCCATGTTCCTTAAATCTTCTTTTTGGTGGTTAAAAATTCTGTTTATTAAAATTGATTTCAATACCGGCTTTTTGGTATTCTTCCTGTAGTTTTTTTATGATGTAGCTGAGGTCATCCTTATCTATAGAATCTTCTTTTTGACCATCCGCAAAACATAAAGTAAAGATGTATGTATCTAATACTAATATCGACCCTTTGGCACTTTTTTTTCATCTTCTCAAGATATTTTCTAGAAATACTTTAAAAAGGGTTGGTA
Source organism: Altica lythri (assembly GCA_964028335.1). NCBI lineage: Eukaryota > Metazoa > Arthropoda > Insecta > Coleoptera > Chrysomelidae > Altica > Altica lythri. Next base: position 42,138,072 of record OZ034801.1, read on the forward strand.
AAGTGAGGAATCCTTGGAGCTAAACCTTTGAGATTTTAAATCTGCCGACAATTTTATTTTCTGACTTTATGTGTACTATATTGCTTTTGACAGCTCTCTCGAGTTTTCTTAATATTTCGAGTCTTCTCACAGCTTCTAAAAGCCTTTTCCATACGCTTTTTTTGAGGTCTAGATAAACGTCTCTATTTTTTTTCTTTTCTATTTGCTGCTGGATGGTACAAATGTGATATAAACAAACCTTTCTGTTGTGAAATGTGTCCTTCTCCTATCTGACTTTTTATATTATTTTCCAATTCTCTCTTATATAATAATGTAACAAAATATAAATCTACTGAAAATTAATATTTACGGTTGAATATTATACCGTTAAAAAGGAAAATTATTTTTATAATTACAAAGTAAACTTTTTAAAAATTATACTCATATTTTATGAACTTTACCACAATGTTGGTTTCTTGTTCCAAAGAGAAGCTGAAGGATTAACCCTTACGGGTGTAATAATTTATCTCGTTAGGCACATTACTTTAGATATAGCTACTTGACGTAAATTATGCATGAAGAAAGGCAAAATATTATTACCGTAGGTATTAAAGTGGTTTCACCACTTGAGTCGTTTTAACAAGGGTTAAGTGAACTGTTATAAAACATGTAACAGAGTAGATCCATTTAAATCAATCCAGCTTAGAATAATGTGAAAATATGTGTCTGTATAATATTAGTTACTATAAAAATGTTTGTCAATATTGTTACCAAATAACGCTATAAACGTTATTTTATATTTACATGTGTTGGTTACACTATTTATAACTCAAGAACGGCTGGCCTGATTTGGCTGATAATTGGTGGAGGGATAGCTAAGAACCAGGAGACAGACATAAGAAAATACTTACTAAATTACGTCCTATGAACCTATGACACCACTGCAAGGGTGCGCAGTTAAGTATATTAAAAAGTTGGCGCAGTTGATATCTTATTTATTAACACATCCTTATGAGGTGACGCATTTGATATCACATATATTTAAACAAGCAATTTTCAGTTAAGTAGTACGACTTCACCGTAAGGTGGCGCAGTTAATGTCTAACATTTAATCGAAAAATTACAAAATACAACGAAAAAAATAGTAAAAACCTGGAAACTAACAAGAAATTATAACATTAATGAGAAAATAAAAAAGTAGGTATATTGAAAACAAAAACAAAATCGTAAAAATTTGAAAAAATGGAAAATGAGAAGAAAGACACCAGTTGGGTCAGCTAGTGACTAATATTTTTTACTACTAGGTTTGCTATTTATATTTATGTTAAAAACACCATAATTTATTATAAAAAAAATCTTTATTGATTTTTGAAGTATGTATTCTCCATTATGATCAATACATTTTTTATACGTTCAGACCAATTTTCAAAGCTCTTTTTCCACTCCGATTGAGTTACCTACAAAACATGATTTTTAAATGCATCAACGGCTTCTTCTGACGCCGAAAAACATTGGCCACGCAATTTATTCTTTATGGGAGATGTGTGAGAACTTCTTTTTGCAGTTCTGGCAAACAAATGGTTGTGTACTATTCGGAATTTACCGAATACAGTTGCCACATGTCCAGTTATACAAAAAAAAACAGGCGATCATTTGCTTCAAATGGTATATACAGCTTTCGATGATCCGCGATTGTATTTCTTGAGCATTTCTTCGCACCAATTGACACGAGCATTTTTTTGAGCTTTTGTCAAATTATACGGGATCCAACGCGATTAAATCTTTTTACAGCTAAAGGCTCATGTAATATCTTTTTGAAGATCGTCATACTAATGCCCAAGGATGCATGAATCTCACGATAAGTTACATGGCGATCTTGTATTATTAGGTTTTGCACATCATTTATGTTTTCTAGCACATCATTGGACGACCTTCACAACTTTCATCGCTCAGCGAATGGCGACCACGATGGAACTCGTTATATCAGCGCTTCACAGTGGCAAAGGATTGGAGCTTTATCGTCAAAAGTGGATATAAGTTGATCCATGTACTCCTGTTTTCATAATCCACGTCAAAAGTAGTAAAAAATCATTGCACGAAAATTTTCACGCTTTAGTTCCATTTTTTTGGTGCTACAAAATTTGTAAGCCACAGTAAAAAAACACAAATCGTGTACAAATTACAAAATATTCTAATGAAAGTAATGTTTAAAAATGTCAAACTTTCGTAGATGGCGCCTGAAACTTTTATTGTTGTCAATATAAGTAGCAAGTAGCAACCCTCGTATTTTATTTTTGCTAGGTTGTTAGTTTGCATTTAATTCAGCTTGGTGGCAGCACTCACAGTACAACGATTTGAAATATTTCAATTTAGTGTTTCTTAATACACATGATTAAGGACATTAATTCTCTATATATAAAAAATTGTTTCTAGTACAACACTGTAAAAACAGTAGTAAATGTACAGCAAAAAGTTTATTCTTGTATAATTAGTTTGTTTATAATATTTGACGTTAATTTTTGATGTTTAAATATTTTATGAATTATTAATTTGTTTTTGATAAATTTTATTTTATTATAAACTTATTTCTTAACATATTAAAATCATGAAATAATAAAAAATGTATTACAATGGGGAAAAGTCCTATTTTTATATCTCTCAATAGAGATTGTGCGCTTTAGTGGAAAATGATAAGAATAAATTTTTACGATACGGGCACACCACGTCACGAAAAACCAAACACACACAGTCACGAAAAAGGAACAGCATAAAATTAGCTAGTCAGCATATATTGATTTAATTATAATTTAGAGTAGTTATTGATAATAAAATTAATTGTTACATACTATTTTGAATAGATTTGTAGAGTTTGAGGTCAGTTGACGATATTTATTATTTATAACTTAAGTATAAATTCTTAGATATGTACATACGTACACACACATGTATTTTTTTATGTATCGTTGAACAAATATTAAATTTCAATGGTTATTAAATATGTCAAACCATTTACGCAAATAAAATAGATTTTATTGCACCATAACAATGGTTCGCTTAGTATTGATAAGACTAAATGCGGTAATAAATATATACCAAAAGCAATACTAAATCAAGGGGTAGGTATGCGTAAAGATCTTGACCTTCGTAACTGATACGACACAGCTTTAAGGACTACAAATATCCTAAAGGGGATGACATATTTCCTCATCTTAACAACAGGGCATTCATATCCTAATCTCTCCCCAAACTAGAGTATTCAAGATAAATTTCATCTGGGGATATATTCCAAAAAAATGGAAACGTGGTAACATCTGCTTTATTCCTAAAATATTCTTTTCTAGAAAAATCATATGAAAAACAATTTTTGACAAACGAGTAAGAAGTGAATATTTCTTAATGATACTATTACGAGGAACAATTTGCCTATAAACCTGGAAAATAGATGCCTTGCATTATCGCTTAAATGGTCTTAAAAAGACTATTCGCTGGAAGAAAGGCTTTATGTGCGTTAATAGATATGCAGAAGAAGCATTCCATAACAGTTCTATTAGCGCTACCGCAACTAAAATCCGTATTATCGACAGGAAACTTACGTGGAATTCATACGTCGCAAATATAACCTCTAAAGCTATAATGTTTAAATGGATCTGCTGTAGGCTTTTGGTTGAAACATGGTTCTTGAATTTGTCAAACCCCTTATCACCTATGCTGCGCTGGTTTGGTGGGACAACCCAACAAAAGGCAGTAATAAAGTTACAGAAGGTACAAGGTCGCGTCCTAGTCCGACTTTGGAGGTAATTCTAGACCTTTTTTTCTTGCATTTACATATAAAAAGTATTGATCTGGAAACTGCCTACAGTTTAACAAAGACCAAATCTCTGAAACCTGGTGATCTTAGAGGACATAATGGGATTCTAAGGGTCGGAGCAACCCAATCCACAAAGATGCCTACAGGCATTATGTCTCCAAATCGATATTTTAAACTCACACTAAATGTTAAAATTAGTGAGTGTGATTTCATCTATTATACTGATGTATCTAATGGTAAATGTAGTGCATCTGTTTTCTTATGGATAAAGCCTCAGCAATTCTAATGTTAAAATTTCTCCCGATATAAAATTTTGAACAAGATCCACGATTAAGTTTATAAACACCTGATCTCTTATTTTTTCTAATTTGGATTTATTATTAGTAAACTATTATTTTTGAGATAACTCTCAATGTATTTTTGAAATTTAGAAATTAAACAAACAAGAAATTATTAAACTGACATTAAGGAGAAATTGAAAAAATCTCACATCCAGTGGGACTCGAACCCACCATCACTGCCTTATACGCAGGCATGCTTTAACCACTTAAGCTATTAGATGATCAAGTGGTTAGGAAGCGAAACGTTATAATGAATTTAAATCCCATCAGATATGACATTCACTCACTTCTTCCTTAAGCACTTGTTACATGACGTTAATGAGAGAGAAGTTTTGTCAAATCGACAATTGATACATCAAACTCTAGTCACTTTATTTGTGCCCTGTCTTATATTTTTATTCGGTTAGGAGACCGGAACCATTGATTTTTAGTAAACTATTATTTTTGAGATAACTCTCAACGTATTTTTGAAATTTAGAAATTAAACAAACAAGAAATTATTAAACTGACATTAAGGAGAAATTGAAAAAATGTCACATCCAGTGGGACTCGAACACACCATCACTGCCTTATACGCAGGCATGCTTTAACCACTTAAGCTATTGGATGATCAAGTGGTTAGGAAGCGAAACGTTATAATGAATTTAAATCCCATCAGATATGACATTCACTCACTTTCTCCTTAAGCACTTGTTACATGACGTTAATGAGAGAGAAGTTTTGTCAAATCGACAATTGATACATCAAACTCTAGTCACTTTATTTGTGCCCTGTCTTATATTTTTATTCGGTTAGGAGACCGGAACTAAACAAACAAGAAATTATTAAACTGACATTAAGAAGAAATTGAAAAAATTTCACATCCAGTGGGACTCGAACCCACCATCACTGCCTTATACGCAGGCATACTTTAACCACTTAAGCTATTGGATGATCAAGTGGTTAGGAAGCGAAACGTTATAATGAATTTAAATCCCATCAGATATGACATTCACTCACTTCCTCCTTAAGCACTTGTTACATGACGTTAATGAGAGAGAAGTTTTGTCAAATCGACAATTGATACATCAAACTCTAGTCACTTTATTTGTGCCCTGTCTTATATTTTTATTCGGTTAGGAGACCGGAACCATTGATTTTTAGTAAACTATTATTTTTGAGATAACTCTCAACGTATTTTTGAAATTTAGAAATTAAACAAACAAGAAATTATTAAAAACTAGCTGACCCCGCGGACTTCGTACCGCATGTAACGGATGTATTTTTTGGTTTTTTCAAATTTTTACGATTTTATTTTGGGTTCAATTTTTTTTTTTTTGATTTTGTCGTTTTTATCATATTATCTCGTAAATTTTCAGCTGTATACTATTTTTTGATTATATTTTGTAATTTATCGATTAAATATATTAGGTAGCAAATGCGGCACCTTACGTCATATTATTTAATTTAGCAAGAATTTGTTGAAATATATGAGATATTATGCAAAATAAACCTTAAGTAAGAATTGCTCGTTTAAATATATGTGATATTAACTGCGCCACCTTACGGTGGCGCCATAGTACTTTATTAAGTCGTAATTGCTACTTTAAATATATAAGATATTAACTGCGCCACCTCACGGTGGAATACTCAGGCTTTGAACTTCATTACTGAACCGCTAGATGGCGTTGAAGAAGCTAATTTTTGTGATTTTTTTAATAAAAAGTATCCTATGTTAATTCTAATACCTCCAAGAATATGTATACAAACTTTCATGATGATCGGTTAAGTAGTTTTCGCGTGAAAGCGTAACAAACAAACTTACATTCACATTTATAATATATAGGGAGGGATAGGGATAGGGATAGGGAAGGGATAGGGAAGGGAAGGGATAAGGATAGGGATGGGATAGGGATAGCTGACCCCGCGGACTTCGTACCGCATAAAACGGATGTATTTTTTGTTTTTTTTTTTCAAATTTTTACGATTTTATTTTGCTTTCAATTTTTTTTTTTATTTTATCGTTTTTATTATATTTTCTCGTAAATTTTCAGCTGTATACTATTTTTTGATTATATTTTGTAATTTATCGATTAAATATATTAGGTAGCAACTGCGGCACCTTACGTCATATTATTTAATTTAGCAAGAATTTGTTGAAATATATGAGATATTATGCGAAATAAACCTTAAGAAAGAATTGCTCGTTTAAATATATGTGATATTAACTGCGCCACCTTATGGTGGCGCCATAGTACTTTATTAAGTCGTAATTGCTGGTTTAAATATATAAGATATTAACTGCGCCACCTCACGGTGGCATACTCAGGCTTGGAACTTCATTAATGAACCGCTAGATGGCGTTGAAGAAGCTAGTTTTTGTGATTTTTTTAATAAAAAGTATCCTATGTTAATTCTAATACCTCCAAGAATATGTGTACAAATTTTCATGATGATCGGTTAAGTAGTTTTCGCGTGAAAGCGTAACAAACAAACTTACATTCACATTTATAATATATAGGGATTACTAAAAATCAATGGTTCCGGTCTCCTAACCGAATAAAAATATAAGACAGGGCACAAATAAAGTGACTAGAGTTTGATGTATCAATTGTCGATTTGACAAAACTTCTCTCTCATTAACGTCATGTAACAAGTGCTTAAGGAGGAAGTGAGTGAATGTCATATCTGATGGGATTTAAATTCATTATAACGTTTCGCTTCCTAACCACTTGATCATCTAATAGCTTAAGTGGTTAAAGCATGCCTGCGTATAAGGCAGTGATGGTGGGTTCGAGTCCCACTGGATGTGACATTTTTTCAATTTCTCCTTAATGTCAGTTTAATAATTTCTTGTTTGTTTAATTTCTAAATTTCAAAAATACGTTGAGAGTTATCTCAAAAATAATAGTTTACTAAAAATCAATGGTCCCGGTCTCCTAACCGAATAAAAATATAAGACAGGGCACAAATAAAGTGACTAGAGTTTGATGTATCAATTGTCGATTTGACAAAACTTCTCTCTCATTAACGTCATGTAACAAGTGCTTAAGGAGGAAGTGAGTGAATGTCATATCTGATGGGATTTAAATTCATTATAACGTTTCGCTTCCTAACCACTTGATTATCCAATAGCTTAAGTGGTTAAAGCATGCCTGCGTATAAGGCAGTGATGGTGGGTTCGAGTCCCACTGGATGTGACATTTTTTCAATTTCTCCTTAATGTCAGTTTAATAATTTCTTGTTTGTTTAATTTCTAAATTTCAAAAATACGTTGAGAGTTATCTCAAAAATAATAGTTTACTAAAAATCAATGGTTCCGGTCTCCTAACCGAATTAAAATATAAGACAGGGCACAAATAAAGTGACTAGAGTTTGATGTATCAATTGTCGATTTGACAAAACTTCTCTCTCATTAACGTCATGTAACAAGTGCTTAAGGAGGAAGTGAGTGAATGTCATATCTGATGGGATTTAAATTCATTATAACGTTTCGCTTCCTAACCACTTGATCATCTAATAGCTTAAGTGGTTAAAGCATGCCTGCGTATAAGGCAGTGATGGTGGGTTCGAGTCCCACTGGATGTGACATTTTTTCAATTTCTCCTTAATGTCAGTTTAATAATTTCTTGTTTGTTTAATTTCTAAATTTCAAAAATACGTTGAGAGTTATCTCAAAAATAATAGTTTACTAAAAATCAATGGTCCCGGTCTCCTAACCGAATAAAAATATAAGACAGGGCACAAATAAAGTGACTAGAGTTTGATGTATCAATTGTCGATTTGACAAAACTTCTCTCTCATTAACGTCATGTAACAAGTGCTTAAGGAGGAAGTGAGTGAATGTCATATCTGATGGGATTTAAATTCATTATAACGTTTCGCTTCCTAACCACTTGATTATCCAATAGCTTAAGTGGTTAAAGCATGCCTGCGTATAAGGCAGTGATGGTGGGTTCGAGTCCCACTGGATGTGACATTTTTTCAATTTCTCCTTAATGTCAGTTTAATAATTTCTTGTTTGTTTAATTTCTAAATTTCAAAAATACGTTGAGAGTTATCTCAAAAATAATAGTTTACTAAAAATCAATGGTTCCGGTCTCCTAACCGAATTAAAATATAAGACAGGGCACAAATAAAGTGACTAGAGTTTGATGTATCAATTGTCGAATTGACAAAACTTCTCTCTCATTAACGTCATGTAACAAGTGCTTAAGGAGGAAGTTAGTGAATGTCATATCTGATGGGATTTAAATTCATTATAACGTTTCGCTTCCTAACCACTTGATCATCCAATAGCTTAAGTGGTTAAAGCATGCCTGCGTATAAGGCAGTGATGGTGGGTTCGAGTCCCACTGAATGTGACATTTTTTCAATTTCTCCTTAATGTCAGTTTAATAATTTCTTGTTTGTTTAATTTCTAAATTTCAAAAATACGTTGAGAGTTATCTCAAAAATAATAGTTTACTAAAAATCAATGGTTCCGGTCTCCTAACCGAATAAAAATATAAGACAGAGCAAAAATAAAGTGACTAGAGTTTGATGTATCAATTGTCGATTTGACAAAACTTCTCTCTCATTAACGTCATGTAACAAGTGCTTAAGGAGGAAGTGAGTGAATGTCATATCTGATGGGATTTAAATTTATTATAACGTTTCGCTTCCTAACCACTTGATCATCCAATAGCTTAAGTGGTTAAAGCATGCCTGCGTATAAGGCAGTGATGGTGGGTTCGAGTCCCACTGGATGTGACATTTTTTCAATTTCTCCTTAATGTCAGTTTAATAATTTCTTGTTTGTTTAATTTCTAAATTTCAAAAATACGTTGAGAGTTATCTCAAAAATAATACTTTACTAAAAATCAATGGTTCCGGTCTCCTAACCGAATAAAAATATAAGACAGGGCACAAATAAAGTGACTAGAGTTTGATGTATCAATTGTCGATTTGACAAAACTTCTCTCTCATTAACGTCATGTAACAAGTGCTTAAGGAGGAAGTGAGTGAATGTCATATCTGATGGGATTTAAATTCATTATAACGTTTCGCTTCCTAACCACTTGATCATCCAATAGCTTAAGTGGTTAAACCATGCCTGCGTATAAGGCAGTGATGGTGGGTTCGAGTCCCACTGGATGTGACATTTTTTCAATTTCTCCTTAATGTCAGTTTAATAATTTCTTGTTTGTTTAATTTCTAAATTTCAAAAATACGTTGAGAGTTATCTCAAAAATAATAGTTTACTAAAAATCAATGGTTCCGGTCTCCTAACCGAATAAAAATATAAGACAGGGCACAAATAAAGTGACTAGACTTTGATGGATCAATTGTCGATTTGACAAAACTATTCTCTCATTAACGTCATGTAACAAGTGCTTAAGGAGGAAGTGAGTGAATGTCATATCTGATGGGATTTATATTCATTATAACGTTTCGCTTCCTAACCACTTGATCATCCAATAGCTTAAGTGGTTAAAGCATGCCTGCGTATAAGGCAGTGATGGTGTGTTCGAGTCCCACTGGATGTGACATTTTTTCAATTTCTCCTTAATGTCAGTTTAATAATTTCTTGTTTGTTTAATTTCTAAATTTCAAAAATACGTTGAGAGTTATCTCAAAAATAATAGTTTACTAAAAATCAATGGTTCCGGTCTCCTAACCGGATAAAAATATAAGACAGGGCACAAATAAAGTGACTAGAGTTTGATGTATCAATTGTCGATTTGACAAAACTTCTCTCTCATTAATCTTCATGTAACAAGTGCTTAAGGAGGAAGTGAGTGAATGTCATATCTGATGGGATTTAAATTCATTATAACGTTTCGCTTCCTAACCACTTGATCATCCAATAGCTTAAGTGGTTAAAGCATGCCTGCGTATAAGGCAGTGATGGTGGGTTCGAGTCCCACTGGATGTGACATTTTTTTAATTTCTCCTTAATGTCAGTTTAATAATTTCTTGTTTGATTAATTTCTAAATTGGATTTATTATGTTTCATATATTTACCCAAGATATTTTATGTTTTAAAAGCTACATTAATATCAGATTAACTTAAAATATTATTAATTTTGACACTGGTTTGACCATTAATTGTAATAGAATTAAAGTTAAATGTTTTAAATTTTATTATGGGATAGAAACGTTTAATAGCTTAGGTACGAAGTTTTTTAGAAAGTAGATTATCTCTGATATTAGAATTGTATCTGTTGTTATGTGCTATTTGCTTTATGATATTTAATACTTCGATAAAGTAGGTGTCTGATAAATGAATAATGAATCATATTATTACCTATAGGCCGCTAATTTATGTTTAAACGGATTGGATGAACTGTTATGTACGGTAATAGGTATCTCTATGAGGTGGTTTATAAAATATGGCAAAATTATGCTGACTATTAATTTTACCAATGGCTAAATCTAAAGAATTTAATCTATTCTCAACTTTTATTTCAACTGTGACTGTTATGTTTGGAGAAATTACTAAAATAAGACAGGGCCGCACTTCTTGTTGTTAACTTTTTCAATGAGAACTACCGTTTTTTTGCTCACCAGTTGGCGCCACTGGCGTTGTAGGTCCGTCCATAGAACAAATTTGGAGCTGACACTTATCCGTCGTCACGTTTACAAATAAATATTAATCCATTGATACTTAAAGGAAAATGCCACAGTGTTGCTCAGTACTGTTCTTTCAGCCCGGTTAACTTTGCACCTCTTATTCGTAGTTCTACTTTTAAAGCAGTGACATTCATTGACGTGTAACTCGTATTAAATTAAATATTATTATACCTCGTAATACCTCCAAAGTTAATTAAAAATAAAAATAATACCCTGCATCCCACCCATAAACAGTGACGCGGGGACCTACAGCTACACTAGCGCCTCTAGTGGCGAATTCACACGCGGTAGCCCTAAATAGCTATTACTTACATCTAATCGAACAAGTTTAATAGTTGGGCAATACTTACAACAATAGTAACTTTTGATTGAAATCATGTTAGTTTTGTTAAAATAATTGCTTATCAAAATAACAAAAAAAAAGATTTTATTATGTATTTTAATATTTTTTTTAGTAAAACTTATAACTATTTATGAAAGTTAGATTTGTTAATATTTATGTGAACTTAAACTAAGAAAGAAAACAGATGAGATCATATTCAACTAACATTTGCTCCAACATCTTTACACCTGATGGATAAAATGCTAATTCTTAGTGCACATAAACTATCCCAATAATTAACTATTTAGTTGGCTAACCACTTTACGTAAATGTGAACATTGTCACATTGATATATACAAGTTTATTTATTATTAACATGCAATATATTACCTTAAATGTGCATAGTCGTGGTAGAGTAATTACGTTAGGTAAAATTGTAATCTGATACTGACGCAGCGTTGGTTAATTAAAATATTTTGTTAATTTACTATTTTACTGCTAAATATGAATGTTGATTAACATCTAAAAGTGTTTTGCATGTTTTGTCGTCGTCGTTCGGAGACATTATATTAAATCCGACCCAAAAATTGTAAATTGCAGAACATGCTCTTGTCAAAGGATTGTAAAAATTGGTTTAGGGTAGTTTAATTTAATTTCTCTTTGTGCAACTTTTTTTTCATTAATTGTTAATTTGCTCCATTTTTTGTATTTTACAGCTTTTAACGATGATGTGTTCTATATGAACTTTGATCTTTGTCAAATTAATAGCCATCCCATTTTTCTAAAATGTCAATAGCACTGCACGTATAGGTTCAATTTAATAATAATATAATGTTTTACAAGCAATATTTTTTTGTCATATTTAACATCTTTTAACAATTTATAAAAACATTTAAAAATAGCTCATATTTTATAAAAAAAACTTAAGTAAAATACATAAGTAAGTACCTTTAAAAAGTTGTTCAAGGATATTCATCTACCGTACATATTAATTTAAGCTGTCACAATTCAGTTATATAATAAAAAAGAAATATAACTTACATTACAATGCCTGTAATTTCATTCATATTCTTTTAAATTTTTTATTTGCAAATCAACCACGTCAGCTGTCGGTCTCTGAGGTCTTAACACACTCGTTACGTGAAGAAATAAAAAATAATACCGAGAAACTTCCACGTCAACATTATTTTTCCAACAATGCTTCATTATGAGAAGAGCATTTTTATTGGAATGGCACTATAAAAACCGTCAGTTAATTTCAACATCATTTCCATCTAAATATTTCTTTTGTTGTTGCCTTATTCTAAAAGATGATTACTAAACATTTAAAATTTCTTATTTCTTTCACTTCTACGATTTTTAACCAAAAGCAAGAATACAGGGCCGTACTTTTTCAATTAACTATTACTTACATCTAATCGAATATTGAGCAATACTTACAACAATAGTAACCCCTAGATCTTATTAAAATCTTGTTAGTTTTGTTAAAATAATTAATCAAATTTTTTACGCTATTTTAATATTTCATCTTCCATTTGAATACACAAATAAAAACTATTTTGATTTGTCAATTCACTCTTAGTTGACGTGTCAGTGTATTTTGTTACAATGGAAAAAACCAAATATCGTGCAATAATAAAATTATTTGTTTTGGAAGGTTTTTCAGAAATTCATACAAAATTGGTGAAAGTTTTAAAGGAATCTACTCCTTCATTTCCAAATATGCATCGATTAGTTTAAACGTGGTCGTACAAGCGTCGAAGATGAACCACGACGTGAACGTCCACAAAGTACAACAATAATAGTAATCATTATGCAAGTCTATGATATTGTTTCTAAAGATCCAAGTTTGACTATGCGTGAAATTGCTAATACCATAGGCATCTCAGTTGAACGAGTACTCTATATTTTACACGAAGAATTACATATGAAAAATCTGTTCGGAAAGTTACTGCCACTTCGTTAACAATTCAACAAAAACTGAATCGAAAACAAATTTCTCAGCGTAATTTGAAGCAGAATAAAACCGATTTTGTGCGTCGTTTTATAACTATGGATGAGATCTACCATCATAATCCTAAACTAAAAAAAGAACGTTTACATCTTGGTAAATTATTAGTTATAATTTTGTATTCATCATATGTATTGAAAATATCCACACGTAGGACAAACTATACAATTTCTGTAAACCTATTGTTATTTATTTATGTAATATTTATACTAAATAAATATTTATCTTGTTATGGTTAATGACTGATTTTATAACTTATTACCTACCTGTACATGCTGTTCTGAGTAAAAATCATTTCATTCAGATTTAATAAGTTGAATAAAAACTAATAAGTTAAAATTTAAAAAATCATAAGATCATATAGTAAGGTATTAATTATTGTTTTTTTTTTTCTTGAAGATATATAGTTATATGTTCCACCACATTCTGTAAATTATTGTTATTAAGGTTATCTATAATTCTTTTTTAAATTTTCATCATTCAAGTCTTTTAACTTTGTATCTCCATTCCAAAAAGTTAAGTGGCGCTCTGATTAAATTATACATCAGCCCGTTACGCTGCTCGAAAATCCACGACTTCCAAAAACCTTGAGTGTCCGTCCGCATCTTGTTTTTTAAATTTTTCACTAATATCTAGCAATTGAACAGTAACGAAATTTCGGTTACAATCTCATTACAAGAAAATTTCTGTTTATTAACAAATATTTATTGCCAATTCTGTTTCTTGATTATTTAAAAGTTTATTTTTAAACAACAATATTGTAAGAAATTTGGTATTTTGGTATTTTGAAAAATTCAAGTATTGTTTAAAAAACGAATTCTAAAAAACACCAATCAGCCAAGTCAGACAAATTTTTTACAATATTGTGGTTTAAAAATCAAATTTTAAACACTCAGCGAACAGAACAGGCATTAAAGATTAGTAAAAATTAATCTTAATGAGTTCGTAGAAAATCTACTCTACACAAACTTTTAACAATGAACTGATTTTAGTTAAATTAAACGATTTACGATCGATTTCATAAGATTTACATTAATACAAATATTGAAATATCAGTCCCATGAATATTTAATATTTGTCTGATGAATAACAAACAGGTCTACGAGGTCTGTCGCAAAGTAAACAGGACTAGTAGCGCCATCTAAATATAAAGTAAGTAGGTAATTACAAATTGCCTTAAAAAATTTACTAGTTAAAATATTTAATAAAATTGCCAAATGCCTATTAATTTCAGTATTACGATTATGTATTACGTATTATTTTATTTATATTAGAGTGAATATTTTTTTTATTAATAGTAAGCGCGAGTTAAGGAGGTTCAACCGAATCTAATGTGAAAACTTTGAGCTTTGAAATTAACTATACTTATAAATAAATACGTTATTTCTCTAATCCCAAAATTTTTACCGTTTAGTTACTTAGATATTAAATTTTTAAAATCATATATTTTATCTCCTTATACACGGGCACTTTTGTCTAGGGATGGCAAATTCGTGAAAAACATCAATATATCGAAAGCGATAGACATCGGTGGACTTATATCGATGCATCGAAAGAAAAACATTTTTTGTACAACTATCATTAAAAGTGTAACTTTTAATGATAGCAAACAATGTTAAAAACGATTGTTTACATAGCAGCGTGTTAAAAATACTTTTAACACGTTGCCATGTAAACAAGTTTACTTTTAACACGGTTTAGTTTACTTTTAACACGGTTTGGTTTATTGTCATTGCAAATTCGCTCGTTTCATTATCAAAATAGGGAAGTTGTACAAAAAACATTGTATGGTATTTGTGTTAAAAGTGATTTTATTTTGTTCGTGAAATTGTTCAATTCGCTCCGCTCATTTCACAAACGTTTTCACTCACAAAATAAAACCTCACTTTTAACACTCATATCATAAATAACTATTGAACATCGGTATTAAACATATCACGTAACTTTGATATTATGTATAAATCTGGGTGATGCATTATTTTATTGGTAATGTTTCACATATTAAAAATAAAATACGACACATTATACATACATTTATTTAAAAAACTGTAAAATGATATCTGATGAGATAAATGTAAAGGATTACTAAGAAAATAAACTCAAAAAATTGTAATAAAATAAACTCAAAAACATGTATACATAAATAACTTCTTTAAATATAATTATATTTAAGATCTTTCGATGACTTTTAATCACATTCTCAGGAATAAAATGTAATTCGCAAACACAATTGGTAGCTTTCAAATCTTGACCCAGAGCATAACTCCATTTACTGCACAAATTTACATCCTTCAAAAAAAAATTATTTAATTACAATATTTCAAAAGATAAATGAAAATGCACAAAAATTTTCAAATATTAGTTAAAAACTACACAAATTTATAAATTAATTATTGATGTCCTTGTTTGTTATATGGCTCTGCTACTTGGCAATCGCCAGATAAATTAAATTTTTAACAGATATTATTTTGATGTTAGGTACTCACTTTTGGTGCTTTGAACATACCCACTTTTTTACACTGTCATCTGCCTTTCGGCCACTAACACAACCATAAACAGCACAATACTTTCCCATTTCTTTTTATTACTTTTATTACAAGTAATTTTAAATAAATTATTTAATTTCGTGAAATTTAAATGTCATAAATGTCATATACATCGGTTCGGGTCTTAATGTTCCTCGCGCCGCCAGTGGCAAAAAATAGAACTATGATCTGGCCCGATTATTGAGACCAGAAATAAGGTACATGCGCCCTGTAAGGCCCACTTTTTGCTAAATTTTAATAGCTGGAAAAGAAATATAAATTTGTGAAAACTGCCTTTATCACAACATAGTTCGTTTATTTGTGAATAAAGTAATCATACAAATCAACATGTTTGGAAACAATTCGTTAAGATAATAATTGTTTTTTAAAACCTCTAAAGTGGGCTTTTTTAGGAACATAGGCACCTATCATAGCCCGATATTAATTATGTAATCAATAAACCCTATCAAATCAAAAATAAGTATTTATGTAAAACTTGACCTAATATTATATGATATTCTTAGGTAATCAGTCTGATACAAAAGTTTTTTTTGGTCACAAATTGGACGGTGGGCCATCTTAGACTTAGAAAAATTTAATTTACCTACTAAACAAAAACCTCTAATAGACTCAACAAATAACAATGTTGTGGCGTTATTCTTTTGGAAAAAACATGTTTATTTAAAGACCAAATATTTTTTTCAAAAACATCTGAATTGTCTCATATCTTCGACTGGCCCGAGCCATCATAGGATGTGATGGGCCTTTATAGGGTAATTTACCCCGCCACAGGAACTACTATTTTTAAATGAAAATTAACAAATAATATAAACAACTCTTACGTTGAGTCAAGTGCCCATAAACCCAAGTAACGCTGTATTTAAAAAAAACATGAAAACTTCTTGTTTTCTTAAGAAAATACTAAAAAGGTTTAAATTAGAAGGTTATAAATCGCCAGCCCCTATGCAACGACACTAAAAAACTGGCAACCACTGCGAAAATGACGACTGTCTTCCTTATTTATGAAGTTGCAATTTTGTCTATGGCACTAACCGAACATGGGCGCAAAATTTAAATTCATTTGAACTTTTGGACGTACAAAATATTGAAAGTGGGCCATCTTAAGAACTGGGCCTTATTAGGCGTAAGTACCTTATTATAAAAAAGCCCATACCGTGTAGACTTCTGGTATCTAGTCTTCATGTTTCATGACAATCGAACCTCTTCATGTCGAGCTTTCTAGCTCAAAGTGACACCTTCTTAACTTCGGTGGAAAAATTAGCATAAAAAAAGAGCCATTATTAAGTTCTGTTTTAAACTTGGTAAAACATTTACCGAAAAGCATCGACTGTTGAAACAAGTTTATGGTGATGATTTGTCTATCTCGTAGCCGAGTCCACGAGTGGTTTATACGGTTTAAAGAGGGTTGTAAGTCACTGGAAACAATCGAAATGGTGCGTCTGTTTATTAAGAATGAACAAAAATATTCATTGAAATACATATAAATGGAATTAAAGATTCGCATTTTGCTTGGGAAATTGGGCTTAAAAAATGTGTGATCAGCATTATTTCGCACAAGCTCACGGATGACCAGAAATGCTTCGAATTCAACATTCGAGAGACATCATTAAAGAGGCCATAAAAACTTTCTGTACATCGTTGTGACTGGTGACAAAACGTGGTGTTTTCAATACGATCGCGAAACCCAAGCAAGCCAAATCAAAAAAAAAACGTTTGGATAAGTCAAGAGTGAAGACAGTGTTGATTTTTGTTTTTACGATTCGAAGGCAATTATTCACAAAGAATTCGTTCCAGTGGGCCAAACGGTTAATCCTGAGCCGTTTGCCGTGGCCAATTGGCCGTAGGGACAACTCGCCGTAGGGACAACTGGCCACCGATATTGATTTTTTTTTCAACAACCCCTAAAAGTGTTGTTATTTGTTCTTAATTGAAGTAGACATAAAAAAGTTAAAGTATTGTTAAAAGATAATGTTTCGATTTTGTTAAATAGATACTAATATAAGAGGTAATTAAAATATAATTTAATAACACTTTCTCGTGATCTAGCCGTAATGGTAAACAAATTGTCGGAATTAAAATTTCAATTACTGGTATTAAAATTCCCATAATGCTCCATTAAATATTTGAACTTAGTGGGAAGGTATATAAATAAAAAGAATCTACCTGTTATATTTTTGTTAAGAAAATTAGTTTCTTTTAAAACCGGCCAGAAATTAGTACTTTCCGGTTTATTTTTAGGTCAGAAAATCTCATTTTGTCGGAAAAGACCAGAAAATAAAAATGAGTCCAGACCGGACTATCACAATAATTTTCTGGCCCGGTCCGACAAATTTATTGCTTAACCAAACTTTCATACACTTTATTACATCTTTTTTTGAAAACTTGGCTAAATTTACAATAGTTTCTAAATTTTTTCTATTCTTATCGAAAACCCTAAGCCTTTTGTTTAAATATGTTATTAATTAGACTATTTTTTTGTGCTTTCAAGAACATGTAGTTTGATATTTACTTTGCGAAAGACCTCGTATAACTCGTATTTGTTTTATCGAGTGTAAGTAAATATCATTTAAATAACATACTTAATTCTTTAGAAAAATAATTATTTTTGTAAATTAAGTTAAATAATTAATTAAAGTAGATTGATTTCATATTAGTATGTTTTATTATTCAAAAACTTGTGAACAGTCTATTTAATATATAAATCGCAAAAATCGCTGACGTAACTCGTAGTGCATAGGTGTTTCTATTTCCTCGACTATAAATAAGGTGTCTGGGACACGGATGGGACACATGGCGTTCAAATCGTTGTCGTCGTCTTCCATAAAACACTTGGGGCGATATTGAATGGTAAACTCGTGCAATTATTCCGGAAAGCAGCAAGCGGCACTGGCAGTAAATTTTTCCGTAATTCGCTTCCTCCAGGGTTATATCCAATGTCGCCGGGAAAGGGATAAATAACTATTTGAATTTTATTTACATAACTGAAAGAACAACTTTATATATTGCTATTTATTAAAACTTTAATTTTACAACATTCA
Source organism: Altica lythri (assembly GCA_964028335.1). NCBI lineage: Eukaryota > Metazoa > Arthropoda > Insecta > Coleoptera > Chrysomelidae > Altica > Altica lythri. The sequence continues at coordinate 42,156,711 of OZ034801.1, forward strand.
ATTGAATTTATTTGATTTGAATATATCAGTAATTATCTTTCATATACCAAAAAGATAAGAAAAGTAACTAAAGCAACAAATTTTATTACAATTATTTTTTTGCCAATTCCCAATTTTTGCTGTGCCAATGCCGTAAACCACATTAAAATTTCGTTCACATTTCTTTTAAATTCTGGTGTACTAGACTAGATGTGAGCGCTACGAGAAATAATTAGTGGTTTCGTATTTATGTTCTAAATTAATTTCAGTTATATGTATGCACTTTTGGTTTGATTACATTTTTTTAAACTAATATGTTTCAATTAAAATCAGTATTTGCCATTTTAATTAGCTACTTTAATTTAACTCCCAACTGTATACAAATAAAAGACAAATTTTTTATTTTATTTTACAGATCAAAAATCTCTTGATGTTAGCTTGGACGGCTTTGTGTTGTTAATAAATATAACATTTTTGAAGTAAAACTTCTTTAGGCGCGACTAGGGGTAACTCAGTAATTCTAACGGACGTGACGTCATATTCTAACGTAACGCAAAAAACCTGATACAAAAAACCTAACACGATTCCGCCTACTATATTAAATAAAAGTTAAATCTGTAATTGTATATTATGGTAGGCAACACAATATACATATTTTGCTGACCTGTCAAATTGACAGCTTGTCAACCAAAATACATTGTTGGTGAATAGTTTTACGCCTAAAATTTGTTGTGTTTGTTTTAAATATTAATAAACAAAGTGGATTTATTAATGAAAAAAGTGATGAAAAAATATTGAATGATTGAAATAATGCACTATAAAGTCTATCTATAAATGTATTGAAATTTCCAGATGGGATCTATGAATATTTAATATACAATAGGTGGTTTAAAGTATTTTAAAAGAGATACTGGAGATTTCAATATCTACTTCAAGTGATAAATTAGTCGAAAAATCGTGTTTCTTAATTTCTATTGAAGATTTTGTCAAAATTAGTACACCGCCATGTGATTTATTAGTTCTATTGAAGTAACAGTAACAGAGTGATTATTAAATCGTATGTAGCCGATATTGTCATTATTGGACCATGTTTCGGATGGACATAATATGTCTGGTTCATATTGCTTTAAAATTAGGTCTATTCTATTAGTTTTGTTAGAAATTGATTGACAGTTAACATTTAAACATTTAAAATACGGAAGAAATTATCAGATTTCGCATGATTTTCACACACACAGTTCTTTATGTTTCTACTGACTTCCTTGCGATACTTACGTCAAAACTTTTGATTAGCTAACCTAACCTAACCGTTAATTTCTGTCAAAAATTTTTAAAACGTGTAAGTGAAATTAATGAATTTTAGATAAATTACAAAACAAAATATTTGTCACTTAAATAAAATGGCGGAACATATTTTGAATTTGAATTTATTTTTCGATGATACGTACGTCAAATAAGTTTTACTTCAATCGTGCATAAAGGTTACACGCACACTCTTTTTTTTAAGTTCTTTTTATTGTTGAATCTTTTGTTTCTAAATTAATCTTTTGTTAACATGCTAACTTCTCAGAATGAAATATTGGTAAAAAGTCATACGAGTTTCCTCAACACAACCCTGTTTAATTACACTTTTGCGTTCGATTACTTACAGTTGGAAGGCTGTATTGTAAGTGTAATATGGTTTTTAAAATAAAGTAAATGTACCTTATTGCTTGTTTTTACACTCAAAGGATCCGGTAAAAAAATTAACACGCGCCACTGCCAATGTGGCGTGTGCTGCAGTAAATTAGAATCAAGATAGCTTTGGTCTCTGTGTGTTTCCTTGAAGAAAAGGACAGACGAGAAGTTATCGGTGCATATGGGTTTTTTAGCGAAGACAATTGTCCTGCTTGCTATCGGTTTGTAAGAAATCAAAAAGAGAGTAATCGTGATTTGAGCTAGCTTAGAGAAGTACGATAGAATATTTGTAGAACTTGGATAAAAGCCAAATAAATTCAACAGAGTTTAAAACTAATCTGTAGGGCAAATTATTTAGGAGTTCATTTAGCTTGATAATATAATCACTGTTTTCGATAAAGGAATGTGGTAGAAAATTGGTTTTCGAACATAAACATTTTATTACCTATCATCCAGGAGATTGTCGTAATCGTAATATGAAAGATCAGTAAAAACATGTTTTATATTTATACATAATACATATAACTGAATGATAAATATCAGTAAAAACTTTATGTCGATATAAAACTACTCTGAAAATCTAATACATAGCTATTATAGAACGTTATAAAAAGGAAGTCATATGAATAACCAATAAAATTCAATCGGGAGCGATTTGAGGAAATAAATGAAAAATTTAGTGCTCAACTCAAAGCATTTTTTTATTCTATTTGAATAGATGCATGTTTTACTAAATTAATTGCCCTTCTATATTAACGAAATGGGGAGTAATATTGTTTGTTAAGTTGTACCCGGCTCATGTTTTAAGTAATACTAGCGGACCCGGCGAACTTCGCACCGCCTAACACTAATGTTTTTTCCAATTTTTTTTTTAATTTTTACGATTATTTTTTTGTATATTTTATCATATTTTCTAGTTAGTTACCAGTTTTTACTATTATTTATAGTACTTTGTAATTTATCGGTTAGGTATATTATATACTAACTACTTAGTTATGTAAGAATTACAGGTGTAAATTTATAACATGTCAACTGCGCCACCATAATGATTAATTTCGTAATAAACGCGTCCAATCGCTGCAATATTCAAAGTGCTATAGGGAAAATCGCGGCCTCCGACGCGCTATTTATAGGCACGCTGCCGCCGCCCCGCAATTTTAAATCTGTAATATCTTCGAAAATATTCATTTAAATCTGGTGTTGTAAAGGACCATATAGATCTATATTAAATCAACAATGTATTTAAGCTATTTAATTGGATAAGGATTAATGCTGTATTGGTTACATTCGCTTCGAAATTTAGCCATTATTTGTCGTCAAAAGTAAATGACAAAAAAATGTTATTGTGGAATATCCATAAGAGATAGACATATACCATCGCGGAGTTTTCTGTAGACCTTTTCAATGTGTACAAATAATTATTACATTATTTTGATAAATCTCGTAGGGTTCAGCCCGCGTTTGGAATGTAAGCGGAAAAAAATTGAGAATTAACGACATTACATTACAAACCTCAAAAATAACAGTATTTATCCACTATTTAATGGATGTTATTATACATATAAACCTTCCTCTTGAATCACTCTATCTATTAAAAAAACCGCATCAAAATCCGTTGCGTAGTTTTAAAGATTTAATCATACAAAGGGAAATAGGGACAGAGAAAGCGACTTTGTTTTATACTATGTAGTGATTCACTGAATTTTTAAAGTATTATTTTAACTTATTTATAAGTTCTTGGTAAGTATCTATTTTTTTATCATTTTGATTAAGGTATGGTCTTTCCAATTTTAATATACAAATGCTTTTCACACATTGTATTTTTTTCTTTATGAAATAATGTTTAATTCTTGTTACTTTTGTAATGGGATAAATTATTTACTGTAAGTAATTTCAGTATGGTTTGAAATTCGCGCCGTTAATTTGAGTTGGCTGTTTGTACTGGTCGTTGCAAGCCTGTTTTAAAATGACAAGTGTTGTCTTACCGGAGGTAAAATCAAGAAGATTATTATTATGGTAGATATCCTTCTGTTATGTTCGCTCACGTTTATGTTTTATATTATTTTTGAAGTAAAGTTGTTGAGTTTTAAGAAGTATTTATTTTAAAATATTGGGTTTAAAACCTTACCTATATTATTCTACATTACATTAATTAATAATTGGTTATCTTAGGTATATGATAACATCTGATACGTAAACACTAGCCTTTTCTGCCTTGTTGTTTTATCTTTTAACATAGATTTTCTACTGTTTTCTTCACAAAATTCTACTCCTGAAGTGAACTTTTTTGTTTGGAAAACGGTCTTTTGACTGTTGTTTTCTAAATTGGAATAACTTTTGTATAAAATTTTGGCCGATACGATGATAGTTTTACTCTTAGCATAAAAAAGTTTTAAATGAAACAAAAAAAAGTAATAGTTCAAAATATCCAAACATTTAATCTGATTTTATCTGGGTTTAATGTACCTTAAAAATATCAACATGTAAATTAAGATAACCACCAAGTAATAAAAAAGATCAGTAATAGATAGAACAGTAATAGATAGAATCACACAAATTTGTCCTTTGTGAACAAATAAAGGAGTGAACTCAGATCTGTCAACTCCGTCGATCTCAGGATGATAAAAGGTTGGTCTACCAAGTCGGTATGTTATACGGCATGAGTTTAATGAAGATCTGATTAAGTACTACAAATAACCGTTAGTCACCTGTGGCCGTATATTAAAAGGCAATTTCGGTTAAAGGTAGAGATCCTACCGGATTTGACAAAATTAATTTATGTATATTACAGTAATGCAGGAGGCCGTAAAGGCCCTTGACATGAAATTACCATTCAGATTTCTATAAATGTAATCCATTTAGTTTCTTCTTCTGTATAACTCGATTTTTTACCAGGTTTCTCGACTTTTCCTATCTTCGGCAGATCTTCTCCAATCTTCTATCCCCTTCTTCTTTATGTCATTTCCATTCTCCATATATCTCCCAACCATTTGACTCGTTGGGCTTTAATATATTTAATTATATCAGGGTACCCATAAGCTTTCTTAATTTCTTTGTTCGTCTGTCTTCTGTACGTACTATCCTCCAATCTCTTACCTCCTAATATCTTTGCGAGAATTTTCCTTTTATATGTACCAATCTTAGTTTTGTTCTTTTGAGTTAGAATCCAGGATTCACAGCAATAAAGTGCAGTCGGTTTTATAATCGTTCTATAAACTATTATTTTTGTTTTTTTTTATAATTGCTTCCATTTTAGTATAATTATTGAATGCTCCAAGTTATTAATTTCCTTTGGATTATCTCGTTTTTATTTCAAAGGTTTCAAAATTTTTATTATAAAAATAGTCAAACTTATCCAAACTATTTAAAATCGTGTATTCTTGTGTTTCTTTGGCTAGTTCATTTGGGTGTTGTCTCATTTCCATGTATTTTGTTTTCTCCATATTACATTTTGCCTTACCCAGAAAATCGAAAATCAATCATAACTACTTTTCGACCAGCCCAAAAGCCTACTGCAAAAACTTTTCTAGCAGATTTTTTAACACGATTTTATCTGGGCTTTTAGAGCCGGATACTCAGCATTTCAGCGTTTGCTATTTTACTATTAGGTTGTGATCCATGGTAAACATACTTATTAATTAAGAAGTTTACATTTGTCTTAGCACAAATCATATGCGATGGTTCTACTCTTGGACGCTTCTGGCCATTATTTTCAAAACAAATCTCAAGCCGTGAAATATTGGCTAGACGCGTTTAACAAAATTAACCTTTCCGATTGGTGTCGATTTTGAATGGAAAATCTTTTGAAGTTTGCAATTCAATTTTTTACGCTCGCATACGAAGGCAATGGATCGTTTTGAGTATTAAATTTATCTTCGAAAATCGGCTTAGATTTAAATACTGGTAGGGACTTGATAATGGCTCAATACTAATCACTTTTCAAATTTTATTTCGGAACTCTGGTTTAACTTTTTGAAACTTTAAACTGTCACTTTAGTCATGGAGCAACAGTGCTTCCAATCGCCTCATTTATTTAGATGAACCCACTTTGTTTTTTTATGTATTTTGACCCGTAAGATAAAATCCAGGGTGGAAGTCTGGCCGACTGTCGAGTTAATTGATATAAACAAATTTATTGCAAAAAAATAGTTCTTATTTATAAAAAAAAGATTATTTCGTATTTTACTGTCAATTTAGGCAAAACAGTTTGGCAAGATAAAAATTCCCGAACTTCAAAAAACATACTTTTGCAATTTTTAAATGCACATAACTTATAATTTCCTTTATAATAAGTGTTATTTTCTTTTTTCCCGGAGCCGACCTAAGCTAACGAAATACCTATCAATTCCTATTCGAAATACAATGTAAACATAATCAATCTTCTGAAATCAGTAGATTATTAAGAGGTTTACAGAAAACTTTTTGAAATTTCCATTTTATAGATTTAGTCATCATATATGATATACTACTTTTTAAATATCTATGTTTTCCAATATAACATATAAGAGTATATTATTTAACAAGCGTATAATGGTAGCTATTATTCACAAAGATGAAGTTTACAACACGAGCCATAGGCGAGTGTTGTAAACCATCTGAGTGAATAATAGCCATTATATACGAGTAGAATACTATACTTTGTCCACGACAAAATTGCTACATACACAACTTTAAAATTCTAAATTTGCGCTAATTATTGTAATTGAAGTTTCAAAAATATATGACTTAGGTACTAACTACGATCTAAATTTAAAGAGGAAAGTGTGTAGCTTAGATATAGTGGTAAAAGGTAGGTCGATTCTTTATACATGTGTTTCGTTTGTTTACACCATTGACATATAAATACGTATTGAAATGTCAAAAGAAAATATAAAATTTGTCTAATTTGAGTTATTCTTTTACAAGTTTTTTGTTTAATCTTAAATATACAAGTAAGTACTTTTTCCAAAAAATAAAAATAAAATTTGCAACTATCAGGTGATGTGAACTTTAAGGGTAATACATTTTTGGATTCGTAAGTTTGATGACATACCTAATTGTTAAAATTCTTTTTATTAGATTAAATATTCAATAAATTGGATATTGGATTAAATTTTAGGTGTTCCAAATGTTTTATTACCCGAAATCTAATCTAATAATGTAAATAATATTCTCATATCAAGTTTGGACATACGTTCTGCTGTGACGTCATACAGTGAATAATGAACCATTATTCATTAGTGAATAATAGGTACTGTTATCCTTTAAGAAGCACTAATATAATGAACGTTTTGTATAACAGTCGTGGACAAAAAACTTAATTTATTTTTATTAAAAAAACTGTCAATTAACCGGTTCATTAAAAATTTTACAGATAACTGAACTGTAAATATTAGCAAATAGCAGCCAGTTATTCAAAGCAAATTATGAAAATCAATCTAATGTAAAATTAAAACTACTCTGATTAAATTCAAAACCCTCAGAGACAGAAATTATTATTATTATTAGTATGATATGCGTAACCAAATATACCTATATTATTAAGAAACATTGTAGCGTGTAATTTACATTGTGTAATAATGTGCATTATATATTATAGCGTTAAACTCAAATTGCCGGCAGCAGTTGATCCTCTTTACCACGCCATCGGTCTATTAGAACTGACAGCAATACATAGACTTGCATATTTAGCCATAACCAACCCACCCTAAAGGTCTTCGCTTTAGCATATATACTAAATTAGAGTTATTTGAGTTTGCTTTCTCCACACAGACATTCACATACAGTCACAGACATAGTATATACTCTAGTCAACATCTTCAAAAACGTGAAAATTTAAAATAAAGGTCCTAAAAATATGAGCGATAGCTTATTGGATTCGGAATCACCTCTAGAAAAATGTTTTTGAAGGAAAAGTGTGCAGGCAAAAAATTGCAATTGTTATTAACAAAATAAGATGAAAAAAAACAGATGTTTATGTTTTTGTTAATCACTCGAAAAATATTAATATTTAAGCCATTTTGAAAACAGCTCGTTAAAGAGGAGGAAATTTCCGAAAAAAAGTCCGGTCTCCCGGAACTCTATCTCCATTATTTATAATTTTAATTTGACGTTGAAAATGGGGCTTTGAGCGGCTTTTACGGCATGCGCGCGCTACCGCTAAACGGTGTTTATCAGATAAAATATTTTTTTATGACATAAAATGTTATTTTAAAAATTTGAAAAAATTCCAGTATGTTTCTAACACTTAAAAGAATCTAAATCAGTTGGAAAAACATTTTATCACTGTTTTTCAAAAAGTTATTCAATTGTTAACTAACAATTTTTTTCCTAATCTCTGTTGACATACACAATGGGATAAAAGGTATAAATAATTGGCCCAAAAATTTGAAACTTCGTGGAGCCCTTTTCATATGTATACTTTACAAGATCCTGCGATAAATCTTCATAAAAGTTTATTAATTTGTTAATAATACTTTCTAATATCATACGTCACGTTAACTGTAGCGCCAAATAACTTGCCAATTAAAAAAATGATATATCTTTTAAACTTATTGGAGATATGATAAAGGATATTCAGGAGTTTTTTATAGAAAATAAGTTTCTCTTTCAAATAATTCTAAGACCAAATTCGTATTTATTGTTTACTAGATACTACATGCATTTATTTGGAAAAATTCTGTATTTTTTTTTACTTTTTCGCAATACATATTTTGCAATAGTTATAAAAAATCATAATTAACAAATTAATAAACTTTTATAAATATTTATCACAGAATCTTGTATAGTATACATATAAAAAGGGCTCTACAAAGTTTCAAATTTTTGGACCGATTATTTATACCTTTTATCCCATTGTTTATGTCAACAGATATTAGGAAAAAATTTGTTAATTAACAATTAAATAAGTTTTTGAAAAACAGTGATAAAATGTTTTTCTAACTGATTTAGATTCTTTCAAGTGTTAGGAAAATACTGGAATTTTTTCAAATTTTTAAAATAACATTTTATGTCATAAAAAAAATATTTTATCTGATAAACACCGTTTAGCGGTAGCGCGCGTATGCCGTAAAAGCCGTTAAGAGCCCCATTTTCAACGTCAATTTAAAATTATAAATAATGGAGATAGAGTTCCAGGAGGACGGACTTTTTTTTCGGAAATTTCCTCCTCTTTAACGAGCTTTTTTCAAAATTGCTTAAATATTAATATTTTTCGAGTTATTAACAAAAACATAAACATCTGTTTTTTTTCACCTTATTTTGTTAATAACAATTGCAATTTTTTGCCTGCACACTTTTTCTTCAAAAACATTTTTCTAGAGGTGATTCCGAATCCAATGAGCTATCGCTCATATTTTTAGGACCTTTATTTTAATTTTTCACGTTTTTAAAGATGTTGACTAGAGTAATAGAGATTTCAGAAGTACTGTTGTGGTCTCGTTAAGATGCTTAAATTATTATTTAACGACGCCGACGTTGCCTTCTTGACTGTGCAAATAGTATCTATTGAGCATTATGATCTTATTAATCTCCGTATGCTTGAAAATAGTTAAATCTGAATATTTTAACATTGGAAAAACTTAGGTAGGTATTAAATTGTAACAATAAATAAAAAAAACAGAAGATACATAAAAAAAAGTGTGAGGTGTCAAGGGACACCCGGATGGAACGAAGTTCCTTTCGATTAATTAGTGAAGGAATTAGTAATTTGTAAACACAACAGAGTGTTTATACATACATAAGCATTTATTATTGTCTGTATAAAATCTCTACTTACCTAACAGTTCGTTTCTTTAAACAAAAGTGTCCATTTATACAATACCAGAGCTTTAGATAACACATCTTTTTAGAATTACTTTTTATAATTTAAAACAGGAATTAACAATTCAATACAAAATTTTAAAATTAAAATATTTGACAGTAACTGACAGTTAAGGTAATTTGACGTAGGTACCTAAATAGTCAAGTTACGAACTATTTTTAAAATGTTTATGAATTTATTAATTTATAAAAACAGGATGAAATAAAATGTAATACTATTATAGTTAATTATTATTTTTTCTACAGAATTTTCTTTTTAATGTACATTTTCTTTTAATTTAAAATAGTGTCTTTTTAATTGTAATATATCTATCTATGAGAGAGAGGGAGAGAGAGTTATTTATTTTTTGGTCTGTGAGAGAGAGAAACATGCGTGTGTCGTGTCATAGTGTCGTGACAACTTTTGGTATGAATTTTTTTTGGCTAGCTCCTAGCGTCAGTCGTAACTGTTCGTAACGCGCGAAAGGGAACTTCGTTCCAATAACTTTTAATGACAAAGAGTATTACATTAGTAGAAGTTCGAACAATCGCCTTAAAATAAAATTATTATAAAATTTAAGTCATTAACAGAATAATTCAAATCAGAGTAAAAAGCGTGGGTTCATAACTATCCTTCCATAGATAGTTGCCAAAAGAATGATTGTAATATTAAAAAAATATCAAGCACCACGCGCTTTGTACTCTGAATTGAATTACTCTGTTAATGACTTAAATTTTATTTTGAGGCGGTTCATTATGATTGATTGTTCTTCTACTAGTGTAATATAAACTGTTTGTCATTAAAATTTATTTTCGAATTTTTAGTTCGATTGGCAAGAATAGCGTGTTTTTTTAAACTATTATTCATTTTTCATTTTTGTAGTCTGTGACATACTTAAAATGTGAATCACGGTTATCATTTCATATATTACATGAATTTGTTGTACCCATTTGCCTGTTTTAGACACATTAGACCTACGCATGTATCAGGAATGAGCGAGTGAGAATGCAATTACAGAAATTAAATTATAACCCTTACAGATCTTTTATTATTTTCAGAACCAGAACAAAAACACTGGAAACAATTAGATCAAAAATTATAACTTTAGCCTGTGCAAATCGCAAGGAATCTTTACAGCAGAAATTCACTAGAATAGAAAACGCGCTATAGATCTGGGGACGCCAAGAGACTGACATAATATCCGACAGTTAAAAAGCCTTTAGTCTGAGTAGCTACAACATGAAATATTAAATACTAAACGAACTAAGCAGAGAAAATCTCATTAATCTTTTATAATCTCCAGGTTAAAATAAAGTGGAAAGCAACTTCCAAATGGTTAACATAGGTTCGTACATCGTATTGTGAAAACGCAAGATTATCTACAACTCATTTTCGAATAAAAACACTTAAAAACACTGAATGTAGTAAAATGTTAAAAATGAAAAGAGTTCTGTACATATACATTGAAGAAACTTCAAAACATACCAACTGTAAACTTTTTTTATGTTAGTTGCTCGTTAAAGGTTCTTCTTCTTCTTCTTATGTACCATGTCCTTTCAGGACGTTGGTTACCAACAAGGCTAGTCGTATTTTATCGAAGGCAACTCTAAAAAGTGTACATGAGTTGATTTTGTATCAGTCACGTAGGTGTTTTAGCCATGACGTTTTTCTCCGGCCTGGTCCTCGGCTGCCATCTATTTTGCCGTGAATGATGTTTTGTAGGAGCCGGTATTTTGTTCCCCTCATCACATGGCCGAAGTACTCTATTTTTTTTTATAGTGAAGAGGATCTCAGTGGTCTTATTCAAGCGCTGCAATATTGTCGTGTTGGTGATTCTTTCAGTCCATGTGACTCTTAGTAATCTTCTGTAGGCCCACATCTCGAAGACTTCTAGACGTTTCTCTTCGTTTTTTGTGAGGGTCCAAGCTTCTATTCCATAAAGCAGTGTGGAGAATACATAGCACCTCAGCAGCCGAATGCGTAGAGATATTTTTAGATCTCTGTTACTTAGAAGGTTACTCATTTTCCTGAAAGCTGCTCGTGCCTGTTCTATCCTTAATCTCACTTCTGTGTGGGTGTCTGCGTTCTCTGTTATTATACTGCCTAGATATCTAAATTGGCGCACTTGTTCTAAGCACACGCCCTTGACTCTGATATCGGCTCTGACATTTTGTTGCTTGCTGACCACTAATACTTTGGTCTTTTTTATGTTTAGCGTTAAGCCCGCAGCATCGCATCTTTCCACCACTTTATTTAAAATCAATTGTAGATCATCCTGGTTAGAGGTCAGCAAGACCGTGTCATCAGCGTATCGCAAGTTATTTACCGATTCGCCATTAATGATAATGCCCGTCGCTATTTCCGAGAGTGCATCTTTAAAAATTCTTTCTGAATATACGTTGAAGAGTAACGGGGACAGGATACAACCCTGTCTTACTCCTCGTTTGATGTTTACTTCTGGTGTATCCGTTCCCTCCACTCTGACTGTCGATGTTTGGCCACAGTATAAATTTGCAATTATTCTGATATCCGCCCCGTCCAATCCAATTAGCTTGAGAGTTTCCACCATTATATCGTGTTTAACTCGGTCGAACGCTTTTTAAAAGTCTATAAAGCAGGCATACATATCGACTGACATATCACGGCTTCTTTGCGCAAGGACATTGATACCGAATAGTGCTTCCCTGGTACCGAAACCGTTGCGGAACCCAAATTGTGTGTCGCTTAAGTAATTCTCACATCTTGCATATATCCGACCATGAATGATTTTTATAAATATCTTCAACAAATGATTCATTAGACTGATAGTTCTGTATTTATCGCACTTATTAGCCGTGCTTTTCTTTGGTATTGTTATGATTGCAGATTTCAGCCAATCGTTTGGGATTTCACCGCTAGAGTATATTTAGTTGAAGAAACTGGTGAGTGTTTTGAGGCCGTTTTGGTCGTCCATTAGCTTGTATATCTCACAAGGAATCTCATCTGGCCCTACTGCTTTGCGGCTTTTTGAGCACTTAATAGCGTATTCTACTTCTCTGCTTGTGATTGGTGGACCTTCTGTGTCATCCAAAACCGGCGGTGTTATTGTTCTATCGTCTTCAAATAGTTTAGTTATGTACTTGTCCATTCGGTTATTTTTTGTTGGAGTCCTTGTACTATTTTTTCACTTTCATCGTACAGTATGCCCCGTGTTCTGTTTAATCTTGAGTTGCCAGTTGCTTCCTTGATCTTTTTATACATGTTGAAGGAATCATATGCCGCTTCTAGATCCTCAATTTCCTTGCACTGGCTGGCCCACTAGGAGGCTTTTTCTTCCCGGATTTTTTTGTCTTATTACTAACTGTTTGGCCTTATAAGCGTTGGTGTTGTGATTTAGTAGCCTACGTTCCTCCATTAGATCCAAAATTTCCTTCGTCATCCATGGTCTTTTCTTATTTTGCGGTTTGCATTTAAGGCAAACGGCACTTAGTTGTTTGTTGGTAAGCAAGTCGTAAGTTCGTTCGAGCCAAATAAAAACTTTTTAAAAAGATGAGTGCCACTTATTTTTTCATCCCATGAATGGGAAAGATAAGAAACCCAGAAAAAATATACCTAAAAAAGAAATATATAATTTTATTAAAGTTAACCGGTAGATTATTATTAAGAATTAGAAGTAACACACTTCATCTAGTGATCCAGAAATAAAATTAATAAAGAAATTACTTACTTAACTTAAATTTTGTGGTTTGATAAAAAACTGGTTCAGCTAGCAAATTCAAGATTTAGTAATCCTTTTGTTTTTTCAATAAAACTATGTGTACTCTAAAAGAAACTAAAAGTGAAAATATACTTTTTTTAGGGCTAACAAAAACAAAACGGTATTCCACATATGTTGCACTTCCCATACCTATTTTAAACATATTATTAAAAATACAAAGAGTACCTAAATACAATTACTGTTAGAATACAAAAGCCGGCATAGTAAACAAAATGACTAAGGAGTTCTCGTCAGACCAAATCAAAAATGAGTGTAAAAATGCAGTAGTTGTGTTATTTAAGAGGGAAATTACCATGTAGCTTGCGGGGTGATCACACTGCACGAAAATAACTCTGATTGGTCAATCATAGAGTTGCAGCCGAAAAGCACGTGATAAGTGAGATGTCTTTTCGACTTAGGCATCTAGGTACTGCGTAATTTTAAAAAGCTATAAAAAAATTCAAGAAACAGGTCTTATCATTATATATAAAAAAGAATTTATTCGAAAGAAATTAACATAATTTTTTTAAAATGCTACAGAATTTGTGACAGAAAAACAGGATCTTTAATCATTTGATTTCTGCTTGACCAACTATATAAAAATATAAATATCATACCACTCCAAGTCTCATTGGTTGCTATCAGTGGGGGATTATAATATTAACAAAAATAATTATTTTTCTGTTAGTTCGCTTGTTTTTCGGGCTCGTAATCACCTCAAAATATACAATATATAACATTAAATATTACAAACACAACCATTAAAAAAACAAAAATAAAATTATTTTCTTTTAAAACCTTCTTTTCATTCCATTATAGTTATTTATGAAACAGTTCGTGAAGTATGCTTTTTGCGCACGCACGCGATGTTTAGAGCACGAGCGAAGCGAGTGTTATATATCGCGTAAGTGCGCAAAAAGCACTTCACGCATTTTCATACAATATTTTATCTAAGATAATCAAATAAAAAATAATTACAAGAAAGCAATTTATTTTCAATTCATTTACAAGATACTAACAAAACTAAAGCTCTCATAGCAACACCATGGTAACGCGAATGCTAAGGATATTTGATTATATGAAGGTGTGTCAAAAACAGTGCGAAAAAGTAAATCCCATTTAATAGTTATTTATGATATGAGTGTTAAAAGTGACGTTTTATTTTGTGAGTGAAAAAGTTTGTGAAATGAGCGGAGCGAATTGAACAATTTCACGAACAAAATAAAATCACTTTTAACACAAATACCATACAATGTTTTTTGTACAACTGCCATATTTTGATAATGAAATGGGCGAATTTGCAATGACAATAAACTGAACCGTGTTAAAAGTAATGCTAAACCGTGTTAAAAGTAAACTGAAGCGTGTATTTTTAACACGCTGCCATGTAAACAATCAATTTTAACATTGTTTGCTATCATTAAAAGTGTCACTTTTAATGACAGTTGTACAAAAAATACATTGTTACTTCACGCACACTATCAATCCTTCACGCACTGCTGTCTATAATGACAGTTTTCACGAACTAAAAATTGATACATAATATGAAGTAGAGTAGATTAAAAAATTTTTGTTCAAACCCTGATTGAAATATTTTTAGTAATGAATATAAAAAAAAAATAAAGCATTAAACTTCTTATCAATATTATATATGTTGGTATTATTTTGTGAATACGAAAATATCTGACCAGTGTATGTCGTTATTATTATTTTTCTTGTACAATTTATTCCCGAAACTTTTGCAAGGTGTTAATTTCACAAAAATGAGTTTAATCTTTTTTAAATTATCATAAGCTTTAACTACATTTTTTAATATAAGTCAGAATTTACATGAAGGATAAATGTTTTTTTTAAGTTTATTTAAAGATAAAAAGTTCTTGAAACATCTTAGGATTTTTAGGGCTTATATAATATAATCCTCCTTACCGCTTCAAGTTTGTGCTTTCCTCGATGGCATGTTAATCTAAAATTGGTTTAAAATTTAAATTTGCTCGCAAATTGCTCGCACGTCTCGAGTTTTATTAACAAGATAGAAAGCGTTATCTAATACTTAAGCAGGATAATTTTAACGAAAGGATTTCGTTAAATTACAACTATCTGGTGGAAAATCTCGACGTACTCGAAAAATAAATT
This sequence comes from Altica lythri, assembly GCA_964028335.1. Classification (NCBI taxonomy): domain Eukaryota; kingdom Metazoa; phylum Arthropoda; class Insecta; order Coleoptera; family Chrysomelidae; genus Altica; species Altica lythri. Next base: position 42,172,016 of record OZ034801.1, read on the forward strand.
AATTTGTCTTAAAGACAAATAGAATATGGAGAAGCAGAAAGATAAAGGAATTGGGGTAACGGCGATGGTGTGACGGGAACGAGTGAAGAGCTGGATTTGAATGATTTAATTTGTAAGTGGCGTTTTAAAACGACTGGTGAGTTCAGCGGCAAGAAATTGGTTATTAAGAAGCTTTTTTTATTTTATGTGCAGTATTAAAATAAGATATATATATTTTTAAATTTCCAGTGGTAGTAGATACTTTTTAATTCAGTTTAATAAAATAATTAAAAATGATGTAACATTTCCTGAGCTCACTTGCAATTTTTAGCATCTAAACAAAAAGACATGTTTGTAAAATAATAAAAAGACCATTTATTAATAATTCACATAATAGTTACTGCCTACGTATATTTTGTAAACTTATAGAAAGCTATACAATCACAGTTATCTTTACATCACAGTCTCTTAAAAGGTAAATCGACACATCTGAGTTATACATGCATTACGCCACAGGCTGATATATCATCTCTATAGAGAAGGCGTATACTTTAATTCTGTATTAATCGTCGACAAAGTGACAACGTCAGAAAGAGCGTCTATTGAAACATTCTCTACTTAAGTGCCTGATAATACCTGTATTTACTTTTTCTTATTGATGTGAAACATCTATAGCCGCACGTGAATCAGATTTCTCGCGTGGCGACGGTGACGTATGATTCGTATGACGTAAAAAACCTAACGCATCGATAATATATAATAAAGAGATGTACTGATACCTTATATGAAATTGGTCTCATGTTTTGAGCGACGCCGACGGTGGCGCGCCAACAATAGGGGGAAGAAGCTCATCGATTCAAAAATTTGGCGGGACAGGGTATGAATTGTTTCATAAAAACCTAACTCGATTCCGCCTACTATCTATTCTATATATATATATATATAAATGTTTGTTTGTATAGGCAACATAATATACCTACATATTTTGCTGACCTGTAAAATTGACAGCTTGTTAATCAAAATAGATTGTTGGTGAATGGTCCCTGTAAAATTTGTGTATAAAGTGTTTGTTTTAAATATGAATAAACAAAGTGTTAATAAAGAAAGTGATGAAAAAATATTGAATAAAAATGAGTGAGTACCTACCTACCTACTCTATATACATTAGGGTGTCCGTTATTTCCCAAATTTGGTTTTGTTCTCCAAACACCCATCAAATTTTTAGATTATGACCTAACAAAAATTATCAGACCCAAACCAGCCCTTAATATTCACATTAACCCGTGCCTAAATCATAATACATTTCCCATTTAAATACCGTTTAAAAGTTATTCAACGATAAAGTTGTATTCATAGTTAAATTCATCATTTTCCTATTTTTTATTTACTATCGCTTTTTGTTTGTACTAAAATTGTGAAGTAACTACAATTATATTAATATAGTAACGTACTTCTATATAAATTTGTGTTTTAATAATTTTCCTTTTTTAAGATTATTGAATTTAAGGTAATTAAATAAAAAGCTAAACGAAATCACGTTTTAAATTTATTTTCGTTCTGTAATCTATCGACATCTGTGAGCAATCTGAGAAAACGTACAATAAATATTGTGATACCATCGTGATACTATTATTTATAAGCGATAATATACTTTATTTTGTATCCAAATTTTGTATTTGTTAATTTTATTACCTATATATATATGTATTTAGTTTGATATAAATAAAAATTATGGTGAAAATTACAAAAAAAAATCGTGAATTTAACTCTGATGACAAATTTATTGCAAATTTCCTACCAGAAATAGATATTTAATTATTTTTAGCTACATTTGTTTCAGTAAAAAAATTAACGACAAAAAGTGCAAAAATGCCATGTTATTTAAATTGGCAATGTCTTATGATTTAGGCACGGGTTAATGTCAATGTTTCACATCTGCCAGGCGTCCCGTGACGGCTTACATTTTTTTTTTAACATGTTGTTTTCAATGTGAATTTTAAAAAAAATATTTCGATATTCAACTTTTTAAAAAACATGCCTTGGTCTAGTGTTTTGACAAGTTTTATATATAGTTTACTAGCGGCCGCCCTTGACTTCGTCCGCATGGACTTTAGTTTTTTGCCACCGACTATTGGTTGAAAAAAACTACTGTAAAGGGTAATTTTGTTTAAAAATAAGTGCCGGTGATAAATAACTTATTTATTTGAATAAAGATTAAGAACAAAGTTAAGAAGTATTATTAATAATTAGGTATAGCTTTTTCAGCTTTACTTTTGATTAGCGTGCGTAAAAAATTAGGGCCCACAAAACTTTTTTGTACACAATACTCGTAACTAATCTGTCATTAGACGCTAAAACCATCAAGCTACTGGATGAGCTTACTTGAGAGCAAGCAACATAAAACTGTCCATGAGAGAAGCAATGTTCTCTCAAGTCAATATCCCCAAATTTGAGAGTTTGCCCTGAGACTTGTTTATTGTCATGGCAAAGCAGACTTTTAGGGGAAACTGTAATGGTTTAAATTCGAACGTGATATCATTCGGTATCTAACCTATACTTAAACCAAACGAAAACAAAACACATGCCAAATACAAAGCAGAGTCTATAACCAAAACTATTAAACCGAAACAAAACAAATGCATTCCAAAATATGCTAAGAAAAGAACAGTCAAAATTATCAAATATAATCCGCTAGAAATATTTAGGTATAGTATGTACTATAAGATACGGCGGCCAATCATCATCAGGTATATGTAACTCAGTGAAAACACAACGATAGCGCGTTTTAAAATACTACTAACGCCATCTATTGTCAACATTCAGAACTAAAAATTATTTTGTTCGTCTTAATTTATTCGTTCCATTAGGTACTCATAGGTTTAAACTCATACATTTACATCCTCCATCATCCCTTACTTTATCCCCATTGGGTTGAATTTATCAGAATTCTATTTAAGCGGTCGTCTTCATTATAGTAGCTCAAATCTTTAATTTCAGTTTAATCAGTTGAAAATCTAAGAACATTTATACAATCCTTAATCCCCTATTTTATCCCCTTAGGGGTGGAGTTTATCAAAATAGTCATAGTAGCTTTATACATGCAAAATCTCAGCCCGATAGGTTTAAAATTGACAAAGTTCCATGCAAACTTTTATCCCCTATTTTGTCCCCTTGGAGGTAGATTTTATTAAAATCCTTTCTTAGCGGATGCCTACGTCATAAGTCATAACATCTACCGGCATGCCAATTTCAGCCCGATCCGTCCAGTGGTTTGGGCTGTGCGTTGATAGATCATAGATCACTATGTCAGTCAGTCACCTTTGAGTTTTATATATTTAGATTTAGTGAGATTATCTCTCTTAACTGATATTTAAAACGCATTGAAAATGAGTTAATAAGTCGAAAGCGCTCTGTAGTATAAACCAACATTTAATAAATTTTATGCACAAGAATACAAATATTTCCTTTTCTTCGGAAATTTCTGGTTATTCTATATTTTGCATACTGCTTTAAAATGAGATTATTAGATAAAAGATCTTACTGGATAATTGTAATTATTTTATGTACTTCTTTCTGACTCCTTTAAATTTAAATTATCCTATATTGGTTTAAAAAAAAATACCTTTGATTCTCTTCGCTTTCATTTTACTAATCTGCTTTAAACGAAACTATTTTACATATTTTATGTCTCAATAATTTTTTCATTGAATATATAAATATTTTATTAAGATAATTTTAATTTGTTACCAAATATCCCTTGTATTTTCTGTTCAAAATAGAACATATACGGTACATACACAATCTATCGAGATAGGTGCACATAAAACAAGCATATAAATTGCATTACTCAACGAGATACGATCTTGTCTAGATTATCTGAATAGCTAGTTCGAAGCATAAATGTAGGTACCATAACATGCTATCAAAAGCATATAACACATTCACAGTCGACATGACGTCGTCTCTCTAAGAAATTGAAATAATTTAGGAACTAGTTACGATGAGTTTCGTTGCTTTTGCACTGTTTTTCCTGTAGCGTCTTCCTACAATTATGCAAATTGAGTAAATCTGATTTTAACAATCATATTACTCTATAATTTTCTTCAAGAAATAGTTTTTATTACCTAGTTAAAAATATAATTAAATAAAAACTTCTCAGTATTCAGTTTATAAAATATAATTAATCGTAGCCATCGACTTTTCTATTGGGATTTGCTTAAGCACATCATTCAGAAAATTTGCTTGGTTAGGAGTTACACGTTTACATTCTATCTTTTAAACATTTTAAAAAAGACAACATTTAGCAGTTAAAAGTAGTTAGAAAAGCTGCGTATGACGCTTACATTTTAGAGTCTGAAAATAAATCTAAAGCTTGTTGAAATATCATAAATGTTTAAAGAAAAAAGTTAAAACTAATTGTCTGAAATTTGACTTGAATCCTAATGCACTGATTGAGTTTTTGGTAAATATTGCTGATAATATCATAAAGTCACTTCCTTCAGCTTCAAATGATGATCGGTTAAATTTTAGAAATGTTCCAAATCACTGTAGTTAATTTTTTTTATCTCCTATTTCTGAAGATAATGTTTTAACCACAATTCGTTCGTTAAAAAATTCTAACTGTCCAGACACAAATAACCTCAACAGCCTAATCATCAAAGAAATAGATATTTTAGCTAAACCTCTTACTACCCTTACAAACATAATGTTCAATACTGGAGTTTTCCCAGATGCATTTAAATTTTCGAAAATTCTTCCCTTGCATAAAAAATGAGATAGTTGGATAATTACCGTCCTATCTCAATCATCTCTATCTTCAGTATAATCAAAGAAAAACTTATCATTGACCGTTTATATGATTATTTTAACAAATATAATTTTTCAGTAAATCTCAATTTAGATTTAGGAAAAATCACTCTACATCACAAGCAGTGTTAAGTATCGTGACCTCTTCGAGGCCTTTGATTGCGTTTTTCATAATATCTCATTAGAAAAAAATTTTTACTATGGTGTAAGGGGGACAGCAATGTCACTCATTAAGAGCTACCTCACAAACAGAACGCAAGCTGTGTTCTGTAACAATAATTTTTCAGATTTTAAACCAGTTAAACATGGTGTCCCTCATTTTTTTTACTAAAGATCCAGATGAACTGGACTTAGTATCTGAATATATACAGTTAAAAGCCAAACATTAGTTTTCAGGCAATAACCTTAAATTAAATTTGGATAAAACGCAAATTCTATATTTCTCAACTACTTATTCTAAAAGTGAAACCAAGAGTGTAAAGCTTGGTTTATTTGTAGATGAATATCTCACCTGGCAGGTACATGTGGACTACCTACCTAAGAAGTAAGTTGGCAACTACACTTTTTGTGTTGCGACAACTAAAAAGTTCAATGAGTTTTGACATACTTAAAATGGACATATTTTCTCACTTTTCCACTCACATAAATCTTATGGTATTGCTTTGTGGGAAAACTCCTCTGCTGCTCTAGACATTTTCAAATTACAAAAGAAAGCCATAAGATTGCTTTGTAATTTTGTTTTTTTTTTTTTTTGGAAGGCGGTTCAATTTTTTTAAAAAAGTTTTTATCAAATAAACAATTATATTACTCGTATAAACAAAATACTATGTGTATATATATATATATATATATATATATATATATATATATATATATATATATATATATGTCTTAACAAAATCTATAATAATTACTTTTCTTTCTAGCGATACACGCGGCGCCATCTACAGAGGCATGTCCCAAAGACAGTGTTCTATCCGAAGATATCTGTAAATGCGATCTATCCAGCTGTGCTAAACCCCCTTGTCTTTCGGAGTTAAAGATAGCAAAAGAAGGCACAGAGATACCAGGACAGTGCTGCCCTAGTTATGAATGTGTAGGGTGTAAAGAAGATGAACAAATTCAAGGAAAATGTCCCTGTGCCGAAGGAGCTGTTATAGAGGGATCAAATTGTGTTTGTGTGAATAAGGAGAAGCATTTGGTAAGTTAAGCTATCACTTTAGAGGTGGCGGTTAAGGTTTGTTATTTCCCATATAATAAAGCAAGAAAAATATATTTGTGGAATATGTTTTTAAGAAGATTGAAGACACATTACTATTCATCTCACGTAAGGGAAAAAACCGCAAAACGTTAATTTTAGAAACCTGTATATACTTCAATATTTATTTATAATTAAAAATAGTAGGTTTGGATTTTTTAGTTTATGTTAATTATAATCTTAAGGCAAATAAAACTAATTAAAACTAGTTTCAGTTTGAAAAACTAGTTTTTGGTCATAGCACGAAGTATGGATACCAGGAGTCTTTTTGAACGAATGGTCTCAATTTAAGAGACAAAACTATTGCTGCTAAAGTGCGCCATTGTTCAAGAAGTACTCGTTTAAATCCTTACGCGGGAAGTTTTGTTACTATTGACAGCTCTGAAAAGTTTCCTTTATTATATCTAATTTTAAATAAATAAATTAATATTATATATTTAATTTAACATTCGCGACATTCAAATGTCATAATAATAATACCATCGGTATATACCTCCTGAAACCTTGCGCAGCTAGTGGTAAAAATTAGAACTATGATCTGGGTTGATTATTGTGTACTAGAAATATTAGGGAAAAGCCTATACCGTGTAGACTCCTGCCAAGCTCTCGACTCGACACTGGCTATCGAGATAGATATCGAGTAGTCTTTGTCGATAATTACAGTATGCGCTACTCTAAGCTCTCGACACTGCGATCTCGACATAACGCTCGGGTGTTCCCGCTAGTCGACTTCATTTGTGTTAACCGGACTGAAAACATTGGCCATAATCTTCTTTCCTCAGTTAGTTGGCCTCTACCCATCGAAAAATTTGGTTTATGGTTATACAATTACATGTAAACTGTTGAAAATATAGAACATTATTATTTTAAATATCCAAATAATAATTTTTACCAATATACTACATATACTGTTGATAGACGAAATACAATTTTAGTTGCAGGTGAGAGAATTAGGGGGCAAATTATACAAAGATATTTTAGTTTTAAGTTTATTTATTTATTTATTTATTTATTTTGTTTTCTTTTAATAAACTTTATATATTTAAGACTAAAACTATTTATATAAGACAGTAAAAACAAGTACCTACTAATTAAATATAACAAAAATTTTATTTATTGACCAAAAAAAACTACCGATTAAATATTTAGTTCACAAAAAGTTATAAAAATTATTTATTACGATGATTTTCAAATTATCATGGTTTATGGGCTTGTGACATAATTGTGTCCATATGTAGTTTGTAGTAGTCAAAAAAGTTCTTCATCTGTTGATTCATTTCATTGATCGATTGAGTCAAGTTTGACATGTTATTAGAAATTTGAGATAAAACATCAATGGTTTCTTTGTGATATTTTTCAAGAACTGTATCGGTATCTTCTAATTTTCGCTTCATTTTAGTTTTATAATTTTTCGGGTTTTGTGATTTTTTAGTTTCCTGTTGGGAGATTTTACCTTCATTGTATGTTGATGGAGTTGATTGATCAATTTTGGAAGTTGAAGGCTCCGTCAGACCAACTTCAGCAATGTTCTGGTTTCCAACAGCACTCCAACCTACTATTGACATAAGTCGCTCCTCTTGGTCATTTAATTTAATATCTGTAGGGGGCCCACCACCAGTTCCTGTTTGGGATTGCCTTATTGCAGAAATTTTGGATTTCACCTTATATTTCCAGTCAGTTAAGGCAATTTTCCATTTTTCTGGTGTTTTGACACCCAATCCCAAACTATTTAAATCTTGAGTAACCTCGGCCCATAATTCTTTGGACCGCTGGTTACTATTCTGGCAGTTAAATTTCCCTGTTAATAACTCTGGATGTGCTTCTAAGAATGTTAATATTAAGTCCCAGTGCTTAGAATGCACTCTCATTCTTTTACATGCATTTTCTCTTTCCATCTATAAGGAAAAATAAAGTTAACAATGCTAATTTTGTGTGATTTCAAAAAAAAAATTTACAGTGGTAAGAAAAAAATGTCGCAAACCCTTTGTATTTAATCCAACAAGCACACATTTATTTATTTATTTATTTATTTATTTTAACAAATATTTGTTGAAATTAAAGTTTATTTTACATACATTTTTTTTTCTCTTAAAATATATTTTAATTCTTGTGTTTAGAAAGAAGAGTAATAAATAAGATAAGATTGTTTGAGTATCTTAAAGTGGTTTACGTTTGAGGGATTTTAATTGATCTTTAGGCGACATTATTTAAAAGTATGGGATAAAAAACGAAATTGGCGTATACTCTAAAGGACTTACCGATTGATTTTCTGTCATTCTTCGGATCTTAGTATCCTTGGTGTTCGACGGTTAAACTTGACATCCACTGTTTAACTTCACTATTTTTTAACAGCTAACTAGCTCGAAAGACCAAATGTTCAGCACGTGAGGGTATACAATTAACGAAGGTACCTATTCTTAAAGATAGACTTTTCTCTCTGGTGTTCGTTTTTAAAATACTAATTTTTCTCTCTGCAAAAACTCACTGAAGCACCCTTCTCCCCTCCAGTTTAGGGAAGGGTATGGTATCATCAATTGCAGATGAATTTAATAAATAAGTAAATTGGAAAAACCCTAAAAATCCCTACCGATAATTCTAAATAGATCAATTCATCTTCAAATATCTTTACTCAGGGAAAAACCCAAAACTATTTAAACTAATAAATGTTAAATTGGTATTGAATTCACTGCCCTTTGTAAAATAGCTGTTTACGATATGGGATTAGTCAGATAATATCTTAAAGGGTCTAATTACGTAGAGTAGTAAAATATATTTATAGATTATGAATATTTCATAGAAGTATAAATTTGGTTTATTGTTATACAATTACAGTTGAACATATAATATAATATTTTAATTATCCAAATAATAATTTTTACCAATATACTACCTAGGTATACTGTTATTTTCATAAAAGTGCTGTGTTCTTGATCTCTAAACCCAAAAAATTATAAAAACAAAATAAAGCGTAAATTTGAATAGTATAATTTTCAACTTTTTGTCATACTGAATTAAATATTTAGTAGGTAGTTTTTTCTGTTTAATAAAAAAAGTTTTATTCTTAAATATTATATAAAGTTTATTTAAAGAAAACTTGTTACAAAATAAATAAAAAAACTTTCAACTAAAATACCTTTGTATAATTTGTCCTCTAATTCTCTCACCTGCGACTAAAATTGGATTTCGTCTATCTTGAGGGAGTGGATTGAAATGCATATCTAAATCAGCTTCAGCAGGTAACAACTGATCTAAATTAAGATCGAAATTAGCATGTATGCATTTATTATGTAAAACTGCGCAAGTTGATACAATTTTTGCAGCTATTTCTGGTTTATACCTCAATGTATTTTCAGCTAATAAACACCGAAATCTTTGCTTAAGTACTCCAAAACATCTCTCAATTGTGTTTCTTGCTGTACTATGGCAGGCAGTATAGCGGCTTTCAGGAGTGTTACGAACTACATTCAAAACTGGAGTCATCAACCAAGGTTGCAATGGGTATCCCGAATCTCCCAGAAGCCAAGAACTATTATCACCATTCCTGTAATTTCTTTCCATTTCCCGATAAATTATGGAGTTATTCCAAATAAAAGAATCGTGAGTTGCTCCAGCGTGTTGGGGATTTACAGCAATGATAACCAAATTTGAATCACAAATCTACAATTTACAGGATTTACTATTATAGTTTACGTATACAACAGAATATCTACCGCATACTTACCATTTGCACATTTATAGAATGAAATCCTTTTCTGTTTAAGTAATTATGCTCTTCCTGGGCAGGAGTTAAAATTTTTACATGGGTACAATCTATTGCACCAACAACACCAGGAAAATTAAATTTTTGATGGAAACCCAACTTAACCACTTGCTTCTCTTCGTTGTTTCTTGGGAACCTTATATAATTATGAGCTAAATTATCCGTTATTATAGACACTACTTCCTTTATACACTTGGACACAGATTGCTGACTTACAGCTAGATTGTGGCTTGTACCCAAAACTCTTTGGTAACTACCAGTAGCCAAAAATGCTAATGTCACGAAAACGCGTAACTGAGGTGTTAGATCTTGAACTCTGTTACTATTTCTCATCCACGGTAAAAGTTCCTCTATTAACTCTTGCGCTAATAATTTGGACAAGCGAAAACGTTTTTTAAATTCTAAATCTTCCAACTCAAATGGATTATATACATTTCTCAAATGAATTCTTTCTAAATTAAATTGTCGTAGTCTTTCTCGCCTACGAATTCTTCTTTGAAGTATTTGTACAGGTAACATATTAATATCAAAAACACAGCAATTTATGAACTTAAAGATTTTTCTCTCTGTCAAAACCCACTGAAGCACCCTTCTCCCTTCCAGTTTAGGAAAGGGTATGGTATTATCAATTGCAAATGAATTTAATAAATAAGTAATTTGGAAAAACCCTAACAATCCCTACCAATAATTCTAAACAGATCAATTCGTCATTAAAACATTTTTACTTAGAGAAATACCCAAAACTATTTAAAATTTTAAACTAATAAATGTTAAATTGGTAGAAGTATTGAATTCAATGCCCTTTGTAAGAAAGCTGTGTTTTCGATACCGGATTAGTCTGATGATATCTAGAAGGGTCCATTTACCAAGAATAGAAAATATAATTATAGATTATAAATATTTCACAGAAGTATGCGTTTAATGGATTTTTTTGTATGTATTTCTGTCAGCTAAGAACTTAATTTATTGTTGTTAAGTAGGTACTATAATTTATTATTGTATAATCATGTATATCTAATTATCAAATTGTAGTATAAAATATATTTCTTTATATATATATACATATATATATAATACAATTTTTGATAAAGAATTTAAAACAATATTTTAGAAAAAATAAATTAATTAAGTACGTATATTTCACTAATATTAATAGATCATTATAAAATTTTTAATGAAGGATTATAGTTTAAAAACTATAAATAATATTGCAGGGACCCACAAACACCACTTGATGTTAACCAAAACATTCTAAAACGATTGATGTCGGGGAATAGTAAGTGCTCGATAAGTGTCGAGGAGTGTTTGTTGTCGATTGTCGATATAAGAAATTTCGGTGGTACCGATTTTCACATTGTCGACAACGTTTAGTGGTGAGCGGGTAGAGGTGTCGAGAGATTACTGTCGAGTCGAGAGCTTGGAGTTCCACTGCTGGTATCTGGTATCTATATTTCGTGGGTCATAGCCAGAAAGCTGTTGATTTGACATTATGTTACATACTGTACCTAACTGCAACTAATATAGTTGAGTTTAGCTTAAATTATTAGATTGATGAAGTATATATTAAAAAATAGTCGTTGCAATATTTTTTACACAATTAAGTATTACAATACGCTTTTTAGTGTCGTTTCTTAATATTCTGCACGATCGCGGGAACGTCGCATAAGAAACATAGCTACAAAAATGATTAAAACACTGTAATTCTATATAACTATTGGTATACTTTTGCATATACAGATACCAGTATATGTAATAACTAGCGGCCGCCCGCGACTTCATCCGCGTGGACATTAGTTTTTTGCCACCGAGTTTCATACAAATTTGCAATCCCTATTTTAAATCCTTAGGGGTGGAATTTAAAAAAGTCATTTCTTAGTACACCACTACGTAATAAAACAAATTTATTCTCGAATTTTCAAGACTCTACGCGTCTATCGACAGTGTCATGTCGGCCAGCAGCAGCGTGCTACCGCCTCACCGCTCCACGCACCCCGCACATTAAAGCGCGAGTGATATTAGACTATTATTATTTTAAAACTATAAAAATGCATGCAAAATCTTAGCCCGATCGGTTTGAAATTGACAAAGTTTCCTACAAACTTTCACCCCCTATTTTATCCCTTACGGGTGGAATTTATTAAAATTTTTTCTTAGGGTATGCCTACGCAATAGTAGCTATATGCATGCAAAATCTCAGCCCGATCGGTTTAAAATTGACAAAGTTTCATACAAATTTTCATCTCCTTTTTTATCCCCTTAGGGGTGGAATTTATCAAAATTCTTTCTTAAGGGAGGCGTAAGTCATAATAGCTATATGCATGCAAAATCTCAGCCCGATCGGTTTAAAATTGACTAAGTTTCATACAAACGTTCATCCCCTATTTTATGCCCTTAGTGGTGAATTTAATCAAAATCCTTTTTTAGGGGATGCCTACGTCATAGTAGCTATATGCATGCAAAATCTTAGCCCGATCAGTTTAAAATTGACAAACTTTCACACAAACTTTCATCGCATATTTTATCCCCTTAGGGGTGGAATTTATCAAAATCCTTTTTTAGAGAATCCCTACGTTATAGTAGCTATATGCATGCAAAATCTCAGCCCAATCGGTTTAAAATTGAAAAAGTTTCATACAAACTTTCATCATCTACCTATTTTATCCCTTTAGGGGTGGAATTTATCAAAAATCTTTTTTTATGGGATGTCTACGTTATAGTAGCTATATGCATGCAAAATCTCAGCCCGATCGGTTTAAAATTGACAAAGTTTCATACAAACTTACATCCCTATTTTATCCCCTTAGGTGTGGAATTTATTAAAATCCTTTCTTAGGGGATTCCTACTTCTTAGTAGCTATATGCTTGCAAAATCTCAACCTGATCGGTTTAAAATTGACAAAGTTTTATACAAACTTTCATTCTTTCTTAGCGGATGCCTACGTCATAACCTCTACCGGCATGCCAAATTTAAGCCCCATCCGTCCAGCGGTTTGAGCTGTGCGTTGATAGATCATACAAACTTTCATCCCCTATTTTATCCCGTTGGTGGTGGAATTAATCAAAATCCTTTCTCTGCGGATGCCTACGTTATAACATCTACCTGCGTGCCAAATTTCAGCCACATCCGTCCAGCGGTTTGGGCTCTGCGTTGATAGATCACTATATCAGTCAGTCAGTCAGTCAGTCAGTCACCTTTGAGTTTTATATATATAGATAAGCTTTATATGTATACTTTTCCCAATACAACTCGGATAAGTGTCGGCAAGCGGCACTTTACAACTACAAAGAATAACTCTCCATGGGCGTGCGACAAATTATTCATATTATATTTTTTTAATTTATGTTTTTATTTTATTTATGATTTTTTTACTCACTTAGTCAGTGTATTATTTTAGGTATTTCAATTAGTTTGCATAAATAGTATGGTGATTTATTCATTACTATAACTTAGTTAGACGGTATGTTTAGCGAAGTTGTTTAATAAGCTATTTTTCAAACAAGTACGCATTCATGCTTTGAGGGTAATCATTTCTATAATAGGAACTTTATTTCCTTTAAAAAAAAATTTAATTTGCACGTCGAATAAAATTTTTGGATAAATTATCTAATTTATTAAACGATTATTTGAGATTTCTCTCATTGGATTTTTTGAAAATTTTGAAATTTTAAAAGTTTTAGCAAGTATACAAACAAGAATATATTAAAGGACATTAAGGAGAAATTGAAAAAATGTCGCACCCAGCGAGACTCGAACTCGCAACCTTCAGCTCTACGCGCTGACGCTCTAACAACTAAGCTATAGGTGCTTAGCCATCAAATCGCCGAACGGTCGTTAAATTCTAACATATTGGTCTATATGTCCTTTAATATATTCTTGTTTGTTTACTTTCTAAAAACATTTAAAATTTCAAAATTTTCAAAAAATCCAATGAGAGAAATCTCATCTAATCGTTTACTAAAGAATCCATGGTTCCGGTCTCCTAACCGAATAAAAATATAAGACAGGGCACTAAAAAGAATGAGTTTGATATTTCAATTGTCGATTTGACAAAGTCTCTCTCATTAACGGTATACTATATGTGCTTATCCCTCATTAACGTCATACTATATGTGCTTAAGGAGAAAGTGAGTAAGTGTCACATGTGGCATGAGTTGAATTTAACGACCGTTCGGCGATTTGATGTCTAAGCATCTATAGCTTACTTGTTAGAGCGTCAGCGCATAGAGCTGAAGGTTGCGAGTCTCGCTGAGTGCGACATTTTTTCAATTTTTCCTTATTGTCCTTTAATATATTCTTGTTTGTATACATTCTAAAAACTTTCAAAATTTCAAAATTTTCAAAAAATATGTTGCTTTTGGTTTAACCACGAAGATTCATTATTTGATGTACATTGAATGAATCTTGTAAAATTGTCTAAGTGATTCTCTTGTTTCTACTGGTAATTTTTTATCAGTTAATATATATTTTATGAATGTTTACTTTGTAGGTAGATGGTAAATGTATCTGCAATTCACTGTTATGTCCATTACCACAACTATGCGACAAAAAATCAGTAGCAGTCACTGTAACCGAAGGTTGCTGCAAAAGAACAATTTGTACCCCATGTCCATCAGATAGTGAATCAACAAATATTGAAGGAGATGAAATAGAGGACCACTGTGTTTGTCTTCCTTGCAAAACAGAATGCGGATTTAACAGAACAGTATGTAGTTTATATTTTAATTTATGTTTGTCGCATCAATTTCTATTTTTTCTTTTAATTTTGGGCCTTTTTGCCACTTAGAAGAAATATAATATATTTAAAAATAGCCCTTGCTTATTTTATTAATGCTGATTAATTTGCCAAGGGCCTTTTTTTAAATCTAAAAATGCCTAACAAAGTTGAATTAAATGTAAAAAATATATTTTGATCTCACTCTAAGCTTTCTACAACCAGATTGGTTGTCGTTTCCAAAAAAATTATAAATTAATAATAAATAAAAGATTCTTTAATATTATAACCTTTCTCTTTTTATGTTTCTTGTTTGATGTTTATAATATTATAGATACATAAATTGCCGATTCATTTCTTTTTTAAGATAATTAGCCAAGATCTAGATATTGATTCTGTTAAAAAAATGTATACTGTTTATTTCAATTTTGTTTTGTAGACTTTTCTTCCCTACATAAAATTTTATTTTGAGATTTCATGTTCACAAATATTAGATTTATCTATATCTCCTTTTTTGTTCAGATTCTCGAACTTCAAGAGGTCTTCGTTATTCCCCGATGCAGACTTTGCCACAATCACATGGTATGCACTTTTTCTTTTGTTGATTCAAATTAATTGGTTTTGTAATTGTGGAAAAGTCTACATCGGGGAATCACAAAGACCACTTGAAGATTTAAAAGATTATTCTTAACAAATTTGAACAAATCTATCAACATTAGTAAAATAATCAAGTGCCACTTTCGAATATATTGAATTATTTTTCATTGTAAGTGACAAGAAGTTTTCAAAATATTAAAAGTAAATAAAACAGAATAAAGTTTACTTTTTTTGTCTCTTAAAATTTTTTACATTTGTTTTTATCTTCAATTCCATTTTATAAGTTGCTTTTTAAAAACTAAACCTAACACTGATTCTAATTATTTTAATTTATTTTAATAATGGATGTATTCACGTTTTAAAAATATTGTAACGGGATAACCGTAAAGGAAGGGACCTTAATTTGAAAGATTGTTGTTGACAGTTGATTTTTAGAAGTTTGTAAAAAAATCAACTGACCATTTTAAATAATGTTTCTAGAAAATTCTAGAAACTTCTAAACACACTAACTAGATTAAATAATGTTGTATATAAGGGGATGCACGGACAGTTAACGTCAGTTCGAGTCAAGTGTTCACAAGAGTTCATTGTATTGTCAAGTAGTTAAACGTTATCCAGCAGAGTTCAGTGTATCTTAACAATTTTGTAAATAAATTGTGTAAAAAGCCCCCATACGTGTTTCAATATAATACTATGTCACTCCACCTATTCTTAATCGCTTTAAGTTTCATAAAAAAAAATTAATTTTAGGTGGTTATAAAAAAACATGGTAGCGGATATCCTGGATCTTGTTGTGATCTTTACGAATGTAAAAAACCAGAAGAAGCTAAAGGCTGTCGTTATGGCCAGCTTATTTACGAAGATGGTAAAGAATGGAATACTCCTGATGCCCAATGTAAATGCAGTAATGGAGTTGCATTATGTTCCAATCAAAAAGAAAAGGCGCAGTCCTGTTTTGTTGATAATTTATTATACAAAGATTCTGAAACTTGGACTAAAGATGGTGGATGTACTACTTGTACTTGCACGTAAGTTTTCTTTAATATAGTATTCACCAGTCGCTTAATTTAATTAATTAAAAAATTTTTAGCAACGGTGCTCCTTACTGTATATCCCACTACTGTGACGTAAAAGAAAACCTCATTCTAGTAAACCATTCATGCGTTAAAGATGACAAGATCTACGAACATGGTGACTCATGGACAGAACTAGATGGATGCACAAAATGCACCTGCCTTAATGGTTTTGAAAGTTGCAATGATGATCTTTGCGAAACTACAACATCAACAACTATTAAAACAGTCGAATGCCAACCATTAGCCAATTGCAACAAAACTTGCCTCAACGGTTTCAAGATCAATCGAAGAGGTTGCGAGATTTGTAAATGCAACACTGTTAGACTCGGTCAGGATATTTTAAGTCGTTATAATATTTCTATGAACGATTTAATTCATATTTTAGATGATTATAAGAATAAGAAAGCTAGTACTACAAGCAGTAGTTCAATTGCCAGGACAGACAGCACCAGTACCAGTTCATCTACTACGATAACTACCCCGACATCACAGGTTATTGAAGTAGTTACAAAAATTCCGGTGATTTTAAATAGAAACGCAGAATTCTTTGAAGAGGCTCCAATTGTAACTTCTACTACTGCTGGACCTTCAGTTAAACCAACTGATAAGGAATCTGGTAAGTATTTTACATCTACTTTTAAACTGACTTATATAGAGTTACCAATTATATATAGAGAAAATAAAAACCGTCGAAATTTCTTAACAGTAGGTACAGACTATTGCTAAACCGATATTTGCTTTCTTATTTATAAAAACTACAAATAGGAATGATCCATATGTTTTTATATTTTTCTCATGATACACAATTTACCTTACAGTAATCTAATCTAATCTAAATAAACCTGGCATGGTCACTCCAGTGGAGCCCCATGTTTTAAGCACTGCTTCCTATGGGAATATTGTGACCAGGTTCGACACCAAGAGTCCTTACTTGTGCGTGCAGGACTCTAGTTTGCTCAGCTGAAAATCAACACCACGCTGATCTTCAGGTAGGCTTGAATCCAGGTATCCCAAGTTCCTTGAGTTACTGTTGCTTAGGGCCGTTCCCTTTATAAGAGATTTGAGTCCTGTGACTAGCTCCTCAAGGTGGTGATAGGATTCAGCGTTCGTGTCACCGAAGATGAGGAACCGTTTACGCTCCAAGGCCTCACACTCGAATAGAATGTGAGTTGCCGTCTCATCGTCCATGGAGCACAATCGGCACGAGGTGGGTTCCTGTGTCAGAATCCCCATCCTTCGAAGGTGTAGTCTGAATGGTCCATGCCCAGTGAGCAGGCCCACCAGTACTCTTATCTGACTCCTGCCAAGATTCAGTATGTCAGACGTCAGTTTTTTGGAGTATCCTTTGAGCGTCAGTTTCGAGTGCCTCAGTCCTACAGTATTACTCCAGTGTTTGGTCGACTCTTCCCAGACCCAGTTCTTGACTTTGGTCCTTACCCAGGTTCTAGGCAGTCCTAATACAGGTTCTGGACCAATAAATCGTGTGTCCGCTCCCTTCTTGGCCAGAAGGTCCGCGGTTACATTACCTTCAGAACCCTTATGCCCTGGCACCCACTCCAAGAAGACCCTGTTGTGTCTAGCCAGTTCATTGAGGTTTCGTATGCACTCCCTGATCAGCTTGGAACTAACCCGGAATTGTTTTAAGGCCAGCAGTGCAGCCTGGCTGTCTGAGAAGAAAGTTACCCTCTCCAGCCACGGCCTCGGGCGTGGTTGGCAAGGCTCTTCAACTACTGAATTACTATATATCAAATTTCATCCAACTCGGTTTAGTAATTTAGGCGTGAAACAGACAGACAGAGTTACTTTCTCATTTATAATATTAGTATGTATTTAATTTTTACATTCGAGTTTAAGATGACTTTACCAAACAAAATTTATTAAATCGATTATTTTTATTGAATTAAATAAATATTGCTCCTCAAAGTAATTATGTATATGTTTTAGATTCGATATCAAGCATAATAGTTGGAGGAGTTTTGTGTATCATTATGTGTGCCGTGCTTCTCATCATCGTCTTATGCATATACAAAAGTAGAAGAAAAAACAGTGTTGATCTTTCAAATTGTCATTACAAGGCAGTGAATAGCATCAATAACAACAATACGATTAAGAAAACGGATCAGCTGCTTTGAATCCAGTCTTTTTAAACTTATTTTGTGATATAAACTAATCGAACATAGAGAAACTATGTAATAATTTTTTGTAACTGTTTTGATTTGTTACTGTTTCAATTGGCCATTGTTATATTTTTTAAGCATATTCTAAATTATTGAATATAGTATACAAATAAAGTTACAAATTAATGGAACAGTTACAAATTAACATACCAACCCGAACGTTCGTGACTGTTACAAAAATAAGATATGTTAATTTATTTTTTTATAATAAGGAATGTTAAAACATGATAGTATTTTTTAAAGAAATATATTTGTTGAATTGTTATTTATCGGTTCCAAATACTAACAGTGTGTATATTTGTAAATTTTTGGAACGTTTATTTTTTTACGATGAGTTTTTAAATATTATGTAAGAATTTCTTTTCAAAACTTTGGTCAAATAGTGGGAGAGAAAAATAACTTATTGTTATTATTTTATATTTGCTATTATTTTTTAATCAATAAAATTGGATTTGCAAAATCAGTGTTAACAGGTGTTGATCTTTATCCACCTAAATGTTTTTTACGAAAACTGTTAACGATTTTTTTTTGGGGTAAATCTTCTTTGGGCGCGACTAGGAGTAACTCTGATTCATTTTCTGACGGAAGTAATTCTGACGGAACGAAGTAATTCTGACGTCAGAATCTGACGGAAGTAACGGTGTGACGTCAGCTATGGGAGGAGCTTACAAACCTTTTTGAAGTAAATCTTTTTGGTAATCTTGTAATTAATTTTCAAAATTTTTTACATTTTCAAAATTTTTAGAATTTTCAAAAATTTGAAAATCATGAAAATTTTCAAATTTTCAGAATTTTCATTCAAAATTTTTAAATTTTTCAAAGTTTACTTCAATCGCGCGGAAAGGTTACACGCTCACTCTTTTTTATTTAAATAAAGCAATGTCCCACAATTTCGTATCAATTTTAGAATGTTAGTTTAACTTGTTTTACAGTTTACAGAACATTTTATTAACCGATTTCTTGATATTATCATACTTTAACAGTCGGCATGCAGGGTATTGGATTGTATGTGTTGATGAAGATTTGAAGAGAACTGGTAGAGTTAATTTTAAAATTTTAGATGTAATATTTGACTTGAATTTTTAATATAAAACTAAGCTTTATCTGAAACTTTAACTATTTTTCAAGCATAAATTAAATAGAAATATGAAACTGGGTGAAACATAATTTTCTAATTAAAAATAAGTATGTTTATCTAAATATTTGATTTCCTTCAAAAATATATGATGCACTAGAAATTCAAAAGAGCCTTCAAATAGTTATTATAATTTAAATGAAAAGCTTTTAATATTGGGTTTAACAGAGGTGTTGCTACAGAAAAATCGTCACAAAAATAAATAAAAGACTTCTCCTACCTTTCCATCACTCGTTGCTCACACTTTAGAGTAAGCCAATGGTTCTTTTTCCCCTTATAACTCTTCTGATTTGGTGTAGTACACAAGTAATATTAAAAGTATATATTCTATTGGAATATATCTTTCACACCTTTTTAGCTTTATTATAATGAAAATTTCAGTGATCTATTACAAATATTTTTAATAGATGTTTTTCTAGGAGGTTTTATGAAGTTTTACTGTACATAATTTAAATACTATTAAGACAATTTTTTTGCTCTCTAATTTATAACGTAAAATTCATATACTTATCTTAAAAAATGGTTTGTCGAAATTTTTTAAAATTACCGAATAACTTTTTTAGTTGAAGTGGGATCAGTCCAAAACAGCTAAATACCTTCCTTTTTTGCAGTTGTCCGTTTGATATTTTTCTTATAAAATTGATATCTGTGTTAAGTATTATGGCTTTGAACTAACTATCCTATACCTCTTATACCCGATAAAGAATTGAATCAGTGTGTGTGTGCAGTACAGAGTATATTCTTGCAGCAGAATAATCCATTTTACAATTCTAGAGACTTGGGCGTGAAAGACGTCAAAATATGAACCGTTATCTATCACTTAACCATACCATCAAATCAAATAAAAAGATGGGATTGATAAAAAATTTGGTGGTAGTGTACCATGGAAAAATCTCATACAACCAACCATAGATTTATGCAATTTTGGTATTAAAGTTATTGCATATGTCGCATATAAGCTAGATTATAATAAAGAAATAATTATAAAGGATCCTATATTAAGTGAGATTTTTGTTAATAATAAAACTAATTACTGCAATAGATTATTTCAATTATTTTTATTGGGTATACTTCACCTAGTTTCAATATGTAACAACAATTAATTTTCCATTACTTATACAAGGTTTGTGCTTGTAAAAATATTTAAATTACGCTAATTTCTATAACTTGTAGTTATTATTAAGATCTCAAAATTACAAAAAAAATTTTATAGTATTATGTTAGGGTATATTATGACTTTTTGGATATAGAACTTGCTTAAAGGAGACACTTTTTAAACAGTGTGTATAAAGTTATGAATTCAGTGGATATTGTCAAATATTAAAAAATGTCTGTAGATAAAAATTTTAACAAATTAAATTGACTTTAATATAAATTTAAATAAACAATTTAAATTGACTTTACTATAAATCTAAATTTAGTGGAACCTTGATTATCCGGCAGGTACGGGACCAACAGCCTGCCGGATAATCGAAAACGCCGGATAATCGAAATTTTCATGAAAAAAGCTAAGAATTGTATGCTGTAATTATTTTTTTGAAAAAAGCATTAAAATATTTATTTAAAACTAAAATTTAACAAACAAATTTGTAATTTTTGTTTTCTTCACTGTTTTTTCGGATTTATCCAAAGCCAATTTTCGCATTTGCCTGAGAAGCATTGCGTCTGTATTATTCGCATCCTCTTGTTCGTATCGTTCAATAAACTTTTGGATATTTGATGCTTCAATATAATAAGGTGCGCCGAAAGAAATCAAATGCGTTGTCAGCAGTGCCGCATTCTATTGAAGTAACACTTACCAAAAGAAAATCAAACGCACCGCGAAATGATTTACTACTAAAACTACATAGCGCACTATCAGTTTCGTTTTTCAATGCCTCGGCAAAGGGTGCCGGTTAACAGAGGTGCCGGTTAATGGGAAGCCGGAAAATCGAGGTTCCACTGTAAACAAGAAGTTGGAATGTTTTGATGTTTATTTCCAAATATTTGACTGATCTCATACTCTCTTAATCAAATACTTTTTTTATTGATAATGGTATACTACTGGTTATTTGCAGACATTAGGTATTGATAAATAATATTTAACAATTTTCAACCGTAAAATATATTGAATATTAAATTTCTAATGTAAGTATTGAACAAACTAGATATAATGCAATTTATTAGAAATAAATTTGAGCAAAGGATAATATACAAAAAATTTGTTAGTTGTGAAATCAAAAACAGTATTTATTCGTTGTGAGAAGTACCATAATGTGGCCTTTATTGAATAATTGATGTCAATACTATGCTTTCTGGCTAACTGTATTTATTATTAAAACAATGATTTTTTCTTCAAGCATCTATCGCAAATAGATTTTTAACTGTTTGGAAAACACGGTATTATGCTCGTTTGTAAAATTTATATTAACTAATATTTTATGCAGATTTTAAGGTTATATTATGTTATTTTTATGAAGAAATAGCTTTTACCTTCAACGTTATATGAGAGTATTGTCGTATCTTATGGTCATCGCATAATAAACTTATCTACCTTCTTTGATTGAAACTATTGTTTTAACCATATTTAATTTTACATTTTTGCATTAAGCAGAGAAAGATTTGTAAATTTCTTCTTTTTATTATAGAACCCGTTCCTGTTTTATTCCGATATGTTTAGCCTCCTTTGGAGCTCTTCCAGTGATATTAAGCTCCAACTTTCGTACCATCTTTTGGGTGGTCTGTCTACCGTTCTTCGCGTATTTGGTTTTAGCGAGTTTGGCCACTTTGCCCATCTTTCTTCTGGCATCCTTTCTTATTCGATCCCTGAGGGTTACACTCTTGATGGTTCTAAATAATTTCATTTCGGTGGTCCTCATTATTCCTTTCGTTTTTGATGTTTCAGCTCTGGTTTCTGTGGCGTACGTTAGTATAGGTCTTACACATGTTTTGTATATTCTCATCTTGCTCTTTGCAGTCATCATTTTGTTTCGCCATCTCTCAGGTATCCGCTCACCCTTGTTGCTTTTAGGGCTTGTGTTCTTGTTTCTTCAATCAGATTTCTCTCACTTGATACCTCTACTCCCAGATAGTTGAATCTTCTCACTTGCTGAAATATTTTTTGTCGACTGCCAGTTTAAACCTTATGAATTCTTTGGAGATAACCATTGATTTTGTTTTTTCTGTTGCAATACTCATGTTGAGTTTATGTCCTGTCATCTTGTATAGCAGACGTTGTAGGTCGTCTTTATTCTTTGCTATAAGTTTAGCATCATCTGTAAAACATAGCACTTTAATGGCTCGATTACCCATTCTGTATCCATGACGATGTTGAACAGGGTAGGACTAAGACTGTCTCCTTGTCGTATGCCCGTAGTGATTCGTACTTACCCAGACAGTCCTTCATTCGTTTTTATTCTGGTTCTACTTTTGCTATTCAGTTTCTGTATGTGTCTTTGGTACCCTTACCCTTAATGGATATTGTGTTAATCCAAAATCTTAATTATATCATCTAATCGCACCCTGTCAAATGTCTTTGTCAAATCAACAAAACATGGGTTTGTTGAACTCTTATCATTTGACGTAATATGAATATTGCGTCCACCGTTAATCTCTTGGACCTAAATCCTTGCAGTTTTTTGGATATTGGCACCTTTTCCATGATTCTGTTTGCAATGATTTTGGTAAAAAGCTTAAAGACCGAGCTCAGCATAGTTATATTTCTTAAGTTATTTGGCTTTCTTCTTTCTCTCCTTTTTTATGTATAGGAATTGATATGCGTACTCTCCATTCGTCTGGTATAGTCCCAGATGTAATTATCTTTTTAAACAGGCTGGTGAGTTCTTTCTGAAGTTCTTTTTCATTATTGATATTGTCAACACCAGGAGTTATTCGGTTTTTCAACTTCTGTATTGTATCTTGAACCAACTCTATTGTTATATCAGTCTCAGTGTTTTCAATTGGGAGGATCTTTCAATCGTTTAGATTCCAGGTGCCGAAGAAAATTTAAAAATAGTCTACATTCAGGTCCATTTGAGGAAAATCTAAATTTTAAACTTTTCACATGGAGAAAGAATTTTTAAAATCGGTTAAATGGTTTTGGAATCGATATTTTTACCTTAAAAATTCCGGTTCTCATTACACTTTCTTAAAAGTAAACTTTTCATTGGTAAAAGTTTCTTTAAAATTAATCAAGTAGTTTCTAAAACGGGATCTAAATCCCCTTACTACACGTTTCCATGGGATCATAAAAAAATATTTTATTTTACTTTTCTAAAATTACACTTTCTATTGACAAAAGAATTTTTGAAAATCGGATTAGTAGTGTCCCACTTGATGAGTGATTTCTTAAAATGGGTGTTTCCCTCATAATTTCCGATCCTGTGCAATTTTGCAAAATCCTGTCTTAATGAGAACCTACTCTCCAAAAGGAAACCCCATGCAAAATTTAAGACCTCTTGTAGTTTCCTAGATTTGGTGATGAATAAGTCATTCAGTGACCTTTCGCTTTTATATATAAACGAGGGAGAATAACTATAGCACCACCCCATATTTTTCAGTGTTTGTCCCCTTAAATTGAAGTTGTTTAACAATGACTTAGAGGTAAGGAATTCACAAAAAAAAAACGTAAACCCAAGATTTTGTTTGAAATAATGCACAAATTAAAAAAACATGCAAATTTCTTAGTGTATAACTATAGCGCCTTTTCTAAATCACTAACAAACAAAATCAATAATGCGTTACATATCCATTTTTACAAATAGTCTATTATTCATGCTGCCCAACAGGTTACTTCTGGATCCATGTTGATCCAAATCTCTTCTAAGGCAGTTTTGAGTTGACGAAGACTATCGTTCTTTTTATTATTGGCATACATCTGTCGAACAATGTTTCTCCATAGGTTTTCAATTGGATTTAGATCCGGCAAGCATGCTGGCTACTCCAATAAATCAATTTTATTCTTACGGAACCACTCCGATTCTTTGCTAACATGAATTCAAGCATTGTGTTGTAAGAACTTAAAATCAACGTTGTTGTTTTTGTTTAAAAAGAGCAGCAGATGATCTTGAAGCACATTAGTGTATTCTCTGCTATTCATACGTGTTGATGGATAAGCTAGAGTCAAAATACTTGGTCTTGTAAAAATTCCACCTCCAAAATTACGCTTTCCACCTAGAAATGTTTACATCGCATTCACTTGCAATACCTTCTCTCTGTTCATGGTGAGATTTTCTTATTCGGACCTCCTTTCTTATTTTGACCATATCTGAGGGTAGCATTTAAGTAATTTGACACAAAGCAATTTCTGTGTGACTGAGTCCCTGATCTTGTAGAGCTAAAATTTTAATTTAATAGAACAAACACTGCAAAATATGGGGTGGCGCTATAGTTATTCTCCTTTAGTGTATTATAGATAAGTATCTAACAAACTATGCGCGTATCTTTTACTCACGCAAGTTTTTTTAAATGTATCATTTATATGAATTTGAAATGATGCAGCAAATCGATATCAACATTATAATATTATTTTATTGATTTAATACCAAATTTATGTACAGTTTTAAGCAACGTATTGCAAATTAGTGATGTGATAGAGATACCTTTTATATCCGTTCTTACCAACTTCTCACAGCGGATAATTAATGTTTTAAATATCATCGAATTATCTTACTTTAGTGTGATATAAGAGGTATAAATATATTTTGTGTAAATATTCATCAACATATTTTCTTGATTGTAAATTGTTTCTTTCGAACGTAGAAGAGCAGAAAAATAAAAATTTAATACAAGTTCCGCGCGGTAAAATATAATCCTTATTTATTTTGAAACATTTGGTAAATATTGAAAGAAATATTTACACTGTATAATTTTAACCAGCTAAAAAGTTTTTAAATCTTTTGTCGAAGTTACGAGAAACTGCAGGTTTTATGCGTTAACCAACAACAATTTGAAACTGGCATAGAGTGATATTATAATAAGGTCAAAAAAAATCTGGAATCGAGTCAGCAGTAAAATATTTTCATAGATTAAGCAATTTATTTTTTAGATAAAGTTAACCAAATTATGTTCCTCTCTCTCTCTCTCTCTCTTCCTCTTTAATATCAATTATTTTAAAGACAAGTCATAAGTAAATATGTCGATATACATATACGTGTCCAATTAAGTCGGCATCATATGGGAAACTTTTTTATTCTTAGTTTCATGAAAAAAAGTTATTCCTTATAAAAAGTTGTGCATGGTCTTAAACTTAAAATACAACCATCAGATATCAATTTTTTTAATCCGTATACGAGGTGTGTCAAAAAATATGAATTTTACTCAAGTGAAAATAGCGACAACTGTTATTAAGAAAAGTTGATCATAATTAAAAACTATTGTCAGATATCAATCTGCCATGAAAAACGATCTTTAATAATTTTCGGTATAAATTATGGAAATTTTGTAAGCAATGTTATTGAAAAACATGACATGATAAAAAATAACAAAATCTGTTTTCTCATGGCGGATGGATAATATTGGATATCTGACCATAGTTTTCAATTACGATCAACTTTTCTTAATAACAATTGTCGCTATTTTCAGGTATTTAAAGGTACTTTACTCTTGAGTAAAATTCATATTTTCTGGCGCACCTCGTATACGGCTTAAAAAAATGTATATCTGATGGTTGTATTTTAAGTTTTAGACCGTGCACAACTTTTTATAAAAAATAACTTATTTTCATAAAACTAAGAATAAAAATTTCCCATATGATGCCGACTTAATTGGACACACTGTATTATATTAATTAGATTTGTATTATGAATCAGTTGTCAAGTCTTCTGCTCAAATTTAATATATGACAAAAATGAAATATGTATATCTTATTTTATTCGTTTACTAAAATTTATGATCCAATGGAAGTTAAACTACATGATTTACTTTAACTGATAACCATAGTGAAGATAGAAATATAGGTCCGCTTGTGGTTAAAAAAAGTTATGACCCACTACCTAAAGTGTATAATAAATCCTTTTTTTGTACTAATTTATCTGCGAACCATATTCAGATTGTCAATTTTGTTAAATTTTGTATTATTGGATAATTGGCTATCGGAGAATCTTGGATCGTATAAACAAAATTAATTTTAAAACAAGTATTTAGTGTTTGAAATAAGGCAATGGGAACAAAATGCTAACAAGGTTTTTTTTATGATTTAATACACGATGTATAGATACCAGGAGTCCGAACGAATGGTCTCAACTTACGGGACAGATTTTTTGTTGGTAGAGTGCGTCACTTTTCTGGAAGTGTCGTTCAAATCTTAAACTAATTGTTTATACCACAAATTTTTAATAGATGTTATTTTGAGATTTGTCACTTCTGGTGCTTTGAATAAAGACCCTTTTCCCATATTCTCACTGGCCTTTTGGCCGCTAAGACAACCATGGACAGTATAACACCGTCGCAGTTGTTTTTAATTACAGCACCTTTTAAATAAATAAATTAATATAATGTGTTTAATTTAAGTAAATTCGCGGCAGTTACATGTCATAATAATAATAATATCTGCGTTTATTATTGTGTTTATGACATATTATGGAAAAGCATGTATGTCTGTATGAGCAGTTAGAGGTAACAGATACACCTGCGACCTACTGTGTCCTGTGTCCCCCTTTTCCTGCTATATTTCAGACTTATAGCAGCTCTTATCTATCTTCCTTAGAAAGTTTTGGATATCATTTGGTTTTAAGTAATTCTTATCTTTCTATTTCGTATGACCCTAGGTATTTGACCCTAGAATTACTTAATGCGATGCATTCTGAGAGTATGTGTATTATTACTTAATGCGATGCATTCTGAGAGTATGTGTATTGAGGTTTCATCCACTACCTCACAGAATCTGCAGTTTGCTTCATCGACTAATCCTGGTTTCTCCATGTGTCCTTTTAATCGGCAGTGTCCGGTTAGTATTCATGTTATAATTCGGAGATTCTTCTTATTTAGGTTAAGATAGCTGTGAGATCTCTTCTGGTTATAGAGCGTCTTCGATTGTCTTAGTGCTTCTAGATCATTCCAGTACTTGGATTTTTCGCTATTCATTGTTTACTTAGTTTTTCTATTTACTCAACAATGCCTCGAGCTATCTGCTTAAACAAAATATATACATATATATTTTATTTTTTGCAGAAATTTTACACTTAGTCAGTAAGTTTGGAAAAAATAATAATGTTGTTTTTTCGACAGAAAATTTTCAACAATTTTTTTTATTATGTTTATATGAATACAAATCTGGACTAGTAGAATACTATTTCAGTACAGATATCCCACGCTCTTTCAATCATGCGCAAATAATTTTCACTTTATTCGCTTTATTCTGTTTTTGACTTTTGCGCTATCCAGAGTAAAGAATGTGTCCATATTTTTGGGTTACCCTATTCAGAAATTTCACACTTATGGAGAGTCAGTAATTTGATAAACTATAAACTTCTAATTCTGGTAGCTCTCTAATTTCGAAATTCGACACAAATTTTCGATTTTGTGTACCGGTAGCAGTTAAATTAATTGATTAATTGAGATTTTTGGCTTCTGTTTCCTAATGTGCGTCTACTTCTAGAAGGAACGTGAGCTAAGCATAATTTACCCATTGTTCGTTTCTACTTGATCCGGACTTTTTCTTTCTATACCGATGGAACGTCGTTTGCATATTTTTTATTATTTCCCTCAATATTTTCATCGTTCATCCCACACCTTCAATTTTTTAAGATTGTCTTTAATATGACGGATTACGTAAATCTCATAAAATGTTGTTTTCGCAATAATCTTCTATCAAAAAAGTTACCTTCTCTTGAGTCCAAGTGATGACGCTGTAGAAAAACAAGCAACTGAAGCCATACGTGTCGGATAGCCTGCGACCTAAATAGAGCAACTTGCAGCATGCGATTTCGCCGTATGCAGATTTGTTGCCGTTAGTTGCCTCAATGTAAAGCCTCCTTTATGTGTAGCTTACGAACAAAATTTTGAAAGTTGTTTGAATCCATAATACACGTTTTATGAGTACTTTTTTAATTCAAAATTATCGATAAAATTGTCTGGATTATCCACCTATGAAATATTAGTCTAGTCGAGAAGTTGATTTCCTGCGAAAAATAATTACCAGTCTCTTAAAAATGTGAGTGACAGCTCAAACGATCCAGAATGGCATTTAGAGAAAGACCATTTTTCGATTTTTTTCTGGAGATAAAAATTACAATTGTTATTAACAAAAAACTGAAAAAATAAATAGTCCTTTCGGTTTTTGTTAATATCTTAAAAAGTATAAGTGATAGCTAAAATATTAAAAACGTTTCTGAAAGAGCAGAAAATTTCAGCTGGGATGTTCTGGATTCTCGGAATTGTAGCACCAATATTTATAATTTTAATTTAACGTTGAAAATCGGCTTCCGCGCGGCAATTTTGGCATGCGCGCGTTGCCTCTGTAATGACCGCAACTTTTCAATAATTTTTTTATGCCACTAAATAATATTATAAACATTAGAAAAAATTCAGATGTCATCTAAACACTTCAAATAAAATGGTTACGCGATAAAAATTGTTGTATCATTATTTTTTAAACAGTTATTTAATTGTTAATTAACAATTTTTTACGGATTTCTGTTATTATAAAAGGCGGTATAAAAGTTTTATTAATTGTTCTAAAAATTTTTCCTTTCTTGGAGCCCTTATTATCAATGTTTTTAACAAGATGACATCATAAAAGTTTTAAAAATTTCTTTAATTCATTAATTATTAATTTGTTAATTGAAAAAAACAATTAAAAATGAAAATAATGTTGTTTAAATATATAGTTTTTTAATTTAAAGCTATTGCCGGTTTTATGTTCATGCTAGACATTATATAAATTACCTTTATAATTTTTTCATGCTATTTGTTTATAAATTTTTTATAAACAAATGGATTAATTAAATATTTTCGAAAAAATTTTTTTCACCATATTATTAGCGTAAAAAAATAAGGATTTTTAAATAAAAAAAAATTCTTAATAACAATATTTAATTGTTTATAATCGTTTTTTTTAGAAATTTAATGTTTAAATTAATTATTAAGAAATCTTTTTTTTTAATCATTGTTTATACTTCTAAATATACCTAATTGCTAAAAAAAAATTTTTTTGTAAACAATTTAGTTATTTACTTATATACCAATTTGTTATAAACAATTTTTTTTATTTGCAATAATTTTTTTTAGAACATAAAAAAATAACAAAAACAGCTATCTACAACAAAATGCCAAAAAAAAAAATAATAATTTTTTACGGAACTTTGTATTTTTTTTTGCATTTTGTTGTAGATAGCTGTTTTTGTTATTTTTTTATGTTCTAGAAAAAAATTATTGCAAATAAAAAAAATTGTTTATAACAAATTGGTATATAAATAAATAACTAAATTGTAAACAAAAAAAAATTTTTTTTTAGCAATTAGGTATATTTAGAAGTATAAATAATGATTAAAAAAAAGATTTCTTAATAATTAATTTAAACATTAAATATCTAAAAAAACGATTATAAACAATTAAATATTGTTATTAAGAAATTTTTTTTATTTAAAAATCATTATTTTTTTACGCTAAAAAAAATTTTTCGAAAATATTTAATTAATCCATTTGTTTATAAAAAATTTATACAAATGGCATGAAAAAATTAAAAAGGTAATTTATATAATGTCCAGCATGAACATAAAACCAGCAATAGCTTTAAATTAAAAAACTATATATTTAAACAACATTATTTTCATTTTTTATTGTTTTTTTCAATTAACAAATTAATAATTAATGAATTAAAGAAATTTTTAAAACTTTTATGATGTCATCTTGTTAAAAACATTGATAATAAAGGCTCCAAGAAAGGAAAAATTTTTAGAACAATTAATAAAACTTTTATACCGCCTTTTATAATAACAGAAATTCGTAAAAAATTGTTAATTAACAATTAAATAACTGTTTAAAAAATGATGATACAACAATTTTTAAGGCGTGACCATTTTATTTAAAGTGTTTAGATGACATCTGAATTTTTTCTAATTTTTATAATATTATTTAGTGGCATAAAAAAATTATTGAAAAGTTGCGGTCATTACAGAGGCCACGCGCGCATGCCAAAATTGCCGCTCGGAAGCCGATTTTCAACGTTAAATTAAAATTATAAATATTGGTGCTACAATTCCGAGAATCCAGAACATCCCAGCTGAAATTTTCTGCTCTTTCAGAAACGTTTTTAATATTTTAGCTATCACTTATACTTTTTAAGATATTAACAAAAACCGAAAGGACTATTTATTTTTTCAGTTTTTTGTTAATAACAATTGTAATTTTTATCTCCAGAAAAAAATCGAAAAATGGTCTTTCTCTAAATGCCATTCTGGATCGTTTGAGCTATCACTCATATTTTTAAGAGACTGGTAATTATTTTTCGCAGGAAATCAACTTCTCGACTAGACTATATGGTTCGCAAGTATTTTAGTAATTACTGTTTAATTTCTTAGGTAGTGGACTGAAAAGCGATTGTAGTTTTGAAAAGCAACTAATTTATTAATAAAACTATTGACTATTTAGTGGTTGTTGTATGCCACAACTAAAAATATCGAGAAAAACAAAACTAGCAAACTTTCGAAGAAAAAAACAAACCTGAATATAAACTTAGCAAAAATAGAATTGCAATAATTGAAGTTTTGATAATTTTTTGACAATGTTAAATATAAGAATTATCTGGAATTACCTGAAATTTTTATTTCTAAATATGATATATTTCTTATATTAAATATTTCATTTACATAATTTTTGGCCTTTAATGTTATATTTTTAGGTTTGTTAGAAAATTTAACTGATAACTATTTTATATGTGACTTTATAACTTAAGTGATAAAAATTACATGTTTCCCTTTAAATACAATTATCTTCTCTATATATATACACATATATATTTATAATTTGCATCAGTTTGCTTGGATTCTGTATTTTTCCAATAAAGATTAACCAAGCTCTTATTTAGTAATAATGAAACGCTTTATGGAAAATATATATAATATAGCATAAGTTATTTTATTTGATTGTGATAAGTTCTTTTTCCAACTAATTATTCATTTTTATGTAGATTGTTCCTATTACATAGACGTTATAAAAACTGATTTAGTAAATAGATATATGTTAATATGTTAAATAAATTTTATAGTATTCAAAAAGTATTTTTCCATTGTATTTTGTATAGTTTCTTTTCTGTTTACAGTTAAAAGTGCTTTAAAGCTGTTTTTGTTTCTTACAGATCTTGGTAGCTTGAGTGATTGCTTTTGAGTATGAATCGAAAACATACTATATGTACTAAACAAAATAGATTAATTTATTAGTGTAGACCTGTACTTAGATGTAATATTTATTTAATTACCTGTACGAACGTAGGATGTATATAAATGAAAGTATAATAACTACTTTTAATCCAATACTTGGTTTTATTTAAGTACATGTTCTTCCCCCTCAAGACACAAAGCGATTATTAACATAAACAGTGTCTTAAACACAGAACTAATAATTTCAGTTTCCTTCAAACACAACAGTAATTCTTCGATCCCCAATCACCACCGCTTTATTAAAAAAACTCTCCCGAAAAAAAAATCACTGTACTGAAAAAGAAACATATTCTCACATACGATGATAAGGTAGTTCAACCCTACATATTAGATTTTTTTAGATTAAATGTGTATTGGGTTGGCTGTTAGCCTGTATCACTGCGACCTTTGCAGATCTATTGTGACCACCCATTATCTCAAGAATAGGATTAGAGAACTTTGTCCAGCCCTGCCCTCTTAATGAGACTTAGTAGCCTTGACAGTGGCCACTCCGTATAACTTGGAGCAGCCGGTTTTTCCTCTCCCAGTACTAGATACTGCGTCCTTGCAAGGCCTTCGCATTGGCATAGGACATGAAATGCCGTTTCTCCCTCCCCTTGGCAGTATCGACAGATTTCTTCATCTACTAATTTCAACTGACTCATGTGTTTCTTGGGCCTACAATGTCCTGTCAAGAGACTGACAATCATTCTGACATCGTTTCGCCTTTGTGATAGCAGCTCTGTAGTAAACTTCGCCGAGTGTCCCTTTATTAAGACTTTGGCTTGTCGCTTGCCCGGTGATTTTTCCCGCCACTTCTGGGCCTTCTCTAGCCTCCATTTCTTCATGGCTGCCTTTCTGAATTTGTCAGTAACTCCGCCGAATGGTTCCGGGCCAATCAGTGAGGTATTAGCTCCCGCACGGGCCAATTCATCAAACTTCTCATTGCCTCGAAAAACTGAAAGTCCTGGTATCCATGCCAGTGTCAGAGAATTTTGACTTGCGGCATGTGTCAGGGCCCCCATGCAGTCGTACACCAGCTGTGAGCTTATTTGTGCCGAGATTATCTCCTTTAGAGCTGCTTGGCTGTCCGAGTATATGACTACGGTTTTACCCGTTATAGCCTGACTTACGATCTCCGTTACACAGTGTTGTACGGTCATTACTTCAGCCTGAAACACTGTGGCATACGCACCTAGACTTAGTTGGACTTTTATTTCTGTGTCCTCTACTGTATATACCTGACCCTGTGCCTATCTCAGTCTTTGAGCCATCGGCATACCAGATTGACTGCCCTTGGATTGGGGGGGGGGCATTGTTCCATAAGTCCCTCTCCAGTATTTCTTATAATCTTATAAAATATGACTAATTGCACCTAAGTGATTCAACACTTGTTTTGTGCATACATTCTGTATTCATATATAAAATTTTTTGTAGTTTTTAATTTTTCTAATATTTAAAGGCAATAAATTGTAAGCCTTTGAGGCTAGATGGTAAACAAATCTTGAGTGTACATTTTTATTAGAGTTAGGTATTTTCAGTAATTTGTTAGTTATGCTGCGGGTTTCAATATTATGCGAGATATGGTTTTTAAAATGTTCTTTTTTGTGCAAAAATGTTACTAATATGTGAAAGTACAGGGACCTTATACTGCATATATCATTTCCATAAAGTAGTCTGGTTGAGTATCGTCTATTTTTTTTATAAATAATTTTCAGCACATAATTTTGAATTGTAGACAGGGATTTTAATGAGTTATTATACAACGCTCCCCAAACCAGTATTCCGTATCGTAAAAGTGATTCCACTAAGGACTGGTAAATTAAAATCAAAATATTTTTACTCAATATATCTCTTAACTGATAAAATTTGTAAATTAATTTTCTAACTCGGTTTGTTAAATATGCTACATGTTGATTCCATTTTAAATTTTTGTTTATAATAATCCCTAAATATTTAGTGTTTTCAACTTCTTTTATGTCTTCAATGCCATTAATATTAATGTTGTGAAAATTAGGTCTATTTTTATCTGTAATGGTAAATGCTATGTATGCTATGAACGCTTTTCTTAGTAACTTCCCAATCATGCCAGCTAAAAATGGCAACAGTGTCATCAGCATATGATACTATTTTGCTATCTATATCAAGCATTAATAGAAAATTTATGTACTACTCGAAAGTTTCTCACAAAGTTATACCTGGAAACTATCCTGTCCTGAGGCATGCGCTCATTATTTGATCCGCCTTAACCCTATCGTCTAACTCTGCTTGGTTTTTCCCTTTTAATAAGGTAATGAGGGCCTGGCCTTGTAGCAGCCTGTGAGCAGTTGCCATAGCCTCGCCCTGTATGTAAATGTGCAATGGTGGTAGGTTGAGTAGAACTTGTAGTGCGTCCGCTGGGGCGGTCCCCATGGCACCTGTAACATTCAGACATGTCTGCCTTTGAATGCTTTCCAGCTGCCTTATCACCCCGGATTGCTGCGTTCTACTCCACCATACCACCGAACCATAGGTTAACATTGGTCTAATGACTTGTGCATACAACCAAAGGTTTATTTTGGCTTTCAAGTCCCAGTTCTTGCCACTTAATTGTCTACACCCACCATGGGCTATTGTGGCTTTGTGTGTGACCTTTTGAATGTGTTGCTTCCTGGTCAAACACCACATCCAGGTATTTGGCTTCTGTGGCCATTGGTACCAGCACGTTATTGAGCGTTATTGGTTTTAAGCCTTGCAAAGCTCTTTTATTAGTGAAAGGGCCAAGTGATGCTTTTTGTGGATTGACTGTTAGGCCTTCATCCTTGCACCACTTGTACACCATATCCATTGCGGACTCCATCCGCCCTGAGACTGTGCCCAGAAACTTTTCCTGAATGATTATGGCTATATCATCTGCGAAACCTAGGCAGTGAAGGCCTTCATTCAGGAGTTTCTTAAGGAGGTCATCCACAAGTGCTGACCACAGCAGAGGCGACAGTACCCCTCCCTGTGGACAGCCCCTTTCCACTGTTGCCTCAATGGACGCCTCACCTAACTTGGACACTACGATCCTATGCGTTAGGTTGGCATACACCTATTCGCATATTAGTGGGGGGACTCCCCTCCTTGAAAGTGCGTCAGTCACTGATTTGAGTCCCACATTACTGAAGGCTCCGTCAATGTCAATAAACGCCGCTGGGGCTACTTTTTTATCTTCTATTGACATGAAACACTGTGAAGTACGCACCTAGACTTAGTTGGACTTTGTCCTCTACTGTACATATTAATTTAATATTTAATATGTCACTGAATTATTTTCTATTATAATCTCTTAGGTCAAAATCAGTAGTTTAGATCTCAAGGCGACCTTAAATAGTTTAATTTTTATTCACACGTAAAATATGAATTTGCAATAAAAGAACGTCGTTGAGGTCGCACTCAGAGTCCAAAGTCAGAGGTTGTCTGTTAGAGTCACCCTTTGTGGTGTCTCTAAAACAGCACCTGGGGTCTGGCCGTTGTGACTCTAAACGTATTTCTTGAATGACCATATAGTTTTATTAGTAAGATTAGTTTATGTTAGTGGTTTTAATCTATATTTGTTCTTATTCTCATTAATCGATATTTGTTGTTGGTTTCCTTCAGCAGGTGGTTAGATAACCACGACCTAAATGAGAAGTGTCCCAGTAAAGCTAACCCTTATCCAAAACTACTAGGGCACAGTCTCTATCCCTCCAAGCGTGATAGCTGAAGGTGCCGTTTTGATTCTCGTGACTGGTTTCTTCTTAATCTGTTCGATGTGTTAATGCTCGTTATTTGTTAATATATTTGTTGTTTGGGTCCTATTGTTTATGTCAGCTTCCACTTGGTTTGGTTTCTGCCTTCTGCAGGATACCTACCAGGTGTTAAGATAACCACGATCTGGGCGAGAAGGGCCTCTACTAAAGCTACCGCTCATCCCAAAACACAAGTGCACATTATCCCCCTCAGACTTAACAATATAAGCTTATTAAATAATAATCAAGGCTTCGTTTTCTTCTGTATTGAAGACGAAGTGATCTATAAAAATTATTATTATTCTATGTAGATTTAATAACTCTTTTACACATTCGACGATCTCCGCGTTTTCCTCATTGTATGTTATTTTGAAAAGTTCTACCTTCTACGATTCTATTCAAAAAAATTTCTACTTTGACTTCACAAAATTTTTATGTGAATTACTTTAATTTTCATCCGAGACAGACTTTGGCATCTTTGATTCAAAACAAGAAAGTATTGTTGTTATTTTACGATATAACGTTGAATTTTGGAGATATCGGGGGGTTGATGAATTGAAAACTTGTTGGTTATTGGTTTAAAGTGCAAGTATCATGGGATGGTCGATCAATTTGCGAATTCAAAAATGTGTTTTTTATCTCTATTCGTGGTCCTTTCAGAGATATGAGAAAATGACTTCCTACTTTCTGTTCTAAGGGTATATAAATTATTATATTTGCGAATAAGATATATTAAAAAACATTTTAAAATAATTAAGTATTTTAAATACTTAAAATAATAGACGTAGCTAAATAAACAATTTATATACAAAAATTACATCTGTTTTCTTTGATTACAAGGACATTCTTCATACCAGAAGTTTGGTTTATAATTTGGTATTTTAGGCTTCAGATCAAGATGGTAATAGTCGATGAGATCAAAATCTTTACAACAAATATTTTTCTTTTGATCCACTGTCCGTGTGATTTCTCTGATTGGTTTTCGAAATTTGCCAGTTGTGGTTATTAAATCAGGTTTCTTGTAGTCTATTCTTGATGTTAAATGGAATCTACAATAGTTATTTATGATATGAGTGTTAAAAGTGAGGTTTTATTTTGTGAGTGAAAACGTTTGTGAAATGAGCGGAGCGAATTGAACAATTTCACGAACAAAATAAAATCACTTTTAACACAAATACCATACAATGTTTTTTGTACAACTTCCCTATTTTGATAATGAAACGAGCGAATTTGCAATGACAATAAACCAAACCGTGTTAAAAGTAAACTAAACCGTGTTAAAAGTAAACTTGTTTACATGGCAACGTGTTAAAAGTATTTTTAACACGCTGCTATGTAAACAATCGTTTTTAACATTGTTTGCTATCATTAAAAGTGTCACTTTTAATGACAGTTGTACAAAAACAAATTTATCAATACAAATAACGGTTTGTTGATAAGTGTTGAAAGCGACACCTGTTAAAGCAGTAGAGAAATCAAAATATAGGCAATTTTAATATGTTATCTTCCCTTTGAATAGACAAAACATTCTAATTTGATTTGTCAATTCATTCAAGACATTTGAAGTTGACGTGTCAGTGTATTTTGTTACAATAGAAAAAATCAAATATCGTGCAGTGATAATCTTCTTTGTTTTGGAAGGTTTATTAGTAACACAAATTCATACAAAAATGGTGAAAGTATTAAAGGTATCTGCTTCTTCATTTCCAACTGTACATCGATGGCTTTTAGACTTAAACGTGGTCGTAGTGGACGTCCAAAAAGTGCAACAAAACCAGACATCCCTGAGCAAGTCTATGATATTGTTTTTAAATATCCAAGTTTGATTAGGCGTAAAATTGCTCATGCTGCAGGTATCTCAGATGAATGAATACTCGATATTTTATACGAAAAGTTACACATGAAAAAGCTTTTCGAAAATTTAGTGCCACATTCGTTAACCAATTTACAAAAACTTAATCGAAAAGAAATTTTCAGCGTAATTTTAAGCGTTTAAAACAGAATAAAACCAATTTTGTGTGTCGTTTTATTACTACGAATGAGACTTGAAACTACTTATATGATCCTAAACAGAAACGAACGTTTACAGTGTTGTTCTTCAGCTCCCAAAAATTGTTGAAGTCAGAACGATTGGCAAAAAAGGTTATGGCGTCAGTTTTTTGTAATGCAAAAGGGGTTTTGTTAATTGATTACTATTAAAAAATGTAGAACTCTGAATATAACTGCAACCTTTTGGATCAGTTGGATAAAAAAACTCGTGAAAAAAGATACTGTTTACAGAAGAAAACAATCAGTTTTCATCAAAACTATGCACCTGTTCACACAAGTTTGTTGGTGATGGCTAAATTGAACGAATTAAAGTACGAATTGCTTCAACACCCACCGTATTCACCAGATTTGTTCTGAATATTACCTCTTCAGAAAGTTTAAACAATTCCTTCGTGGCAAGCGTTTTTCGTCGAATGAAGAAGCTTTTGCTGAAACAATATTTCGCAGACATTGCGGAAAATCATTATAGAAAGACATAAAAAACGGAAAATCGTAAAGAACTTTAAAATATTAAAAAAACTAGAAAAATTAGAAAAATGGATTTTTTATTACTCATGCGGGATAAGAAGTATTATAGCGCTCGCTGTTGCGGTTGACATAGAGCTGTTAGCTTAAAAACGTTTGAAAATGGACAATAATCCCGACTTAATCGCAGAAACCACGGAAAATGTCGATTATTAATTTATTCCACCTGAAATTCATGAAAAAGCTAATGAAGTTATTAATAATCTCTAAAAATAAAGACCGGGGTTAAGAAGCAGCGTATAAGAAATTCATTTAATGCGAACATAAAAAAATAATAAATGTCTGTCGGGGACGATTTTTTTTTTCGTTTTTTTTTTGTGAACTTGCTGAAACCAAATTTGTGGGCAACGGACTTAATGATAAATAGTATGGTTGATACCAAGCGTAACGTTAATATTTATAATTAATAATTATTCAAGTTTGCTTTTTTAACGCAAAAAAACAAAGGTTTTAAAATCACAAAACCTTTTAACACTGAGTGTAGAGCAAATCAATCAATTCCATTATTAACTGTAGACAATATGGAAGATAAAAATGATATGCTATTGGTTAAAATTCCTGGTACAAAAACTGGCAGAACTAAATCATTTGTAGTCACTGATGATTCTTATCATATTTACCAAAAATATGCCAAATCACGTCTAAC
This sequence comes from Altica lythri, assembly GCA_964028335.1. Classification (NCBI taxonomy): domain Eukaryota; kingdom Metazoa; phylum Arthropoda; class Insecta; order Coleoptera; family Chrysomelidae; genus Altica; species Altica lythri. The sequence continues at coordinate 42,210,823 of OZ034801.1, forward strand.
CATCTTAGCTACAAAAAGATTTTTTGCAAGTAATCGAAACGATATACATCTCAAAACATCGGTATCGACACTTTCGGGAGTATGCCGAAAACAGTAGGAACATTTTTAAAATTGGCCAATCCTGACACACATTTAGAAAAACTTCAGCTACTATGTTAGCTGATTCTGAGGCTGGAAACACACAGCTCATTTGATAAAGACTACCTTGAAGATTCTGTAGTATCTGTAGGCAACAAAAAACGAATCGATTAACGAATTGCAAGCCGTCTAGTTCAAGAGAGTAACAACTACAAATTGATTCGGTTAATGAAGTGCCAGTGGAAGCATCGAAGGACATTACAGATTCAGGAAAAGAGAATAATAATTTTGAAATTTTAAATACGGTAGCCCCAAAAAACGAAAGTAATTATGTATTAATTTTATGTATTTGATTGAGTCAAATAAACTTGTTTTTTTTGATAATTAATATGTATTTATATTTTTTTAGATATAGATTTATGCCCACATATATCGCCGTATTTGTAATAAAAAATAGTATGTGCAACCCATGCGATGTTGTCGATTGTTCACTCGAGTGAATGAACTTCGCTCTCTTGAGCAATCGCCAAATTATCTCACTAATTGCACAATATACTGTTATTTAAGTATCAATACTTACTCTTTCCCAGTTTTCTTAACTTTCTTTGGTGGTTCAGGGGTAAGTTGTCCATACCTTTCTATCATATATTGCAGATACTCTTCCTGTTTTCGTAAACATTTATGATATTTGTATACATATGGTTCTTTTTTATCGACAGAGTCGTAATATATTTTATGTAAATCTTTCATATAATTTTTCCAAGGTATTGCTTTTAATAATTTCTCTAAAGTTGATAATTCCCTAAAACGTGAATTGCTTATAAAGTAATGTGATTTAATTGGGCAACTAAAAGAACAAACTTTCAATAAATTATCCTCAAAAAGGAGCTGATCATGCGAAAAGTCTTTGTAATAAAAACACTTTAAGACTCGTAAACCCCATTTAACCATAGAATTAATACTATACCACCGTAGATAGACAATAATAGTAGGATCACTCTCACAAAAACTCGTTCCATGCTGTCGAAGCTCTCGGTCAGCATTTCGATCCGTATTATTGTCGCTCACCAGCAGCGTAGTCAACCTAAAATTTCTGAAATTGCTCTATTATGTCTCCACTTGCCATACAAGCCAGTGCAACGCGACGTGTCAACTCCATGCACCCTTATACTATTCAGTGTCAGACATCGAGAACGGATCGATTCCATCGTTCCTTCATCCCTAGGGTCTCTAGATTATGGAACTCTTTACCTTCCCACGTCTTTCCACTCTTACTAACTTGCAGTCCTTTAAATCCCAAATTAATAAATTGGCTCTTCTGTCACAATACAATATGTTCTCGGTACATTTATATTTAGGTCTATACCTACGAGGACATTCTTAAATAAAAATAAATAAATAAAAAAAAGATTAATGCAAAGAAAATAGATCTCAGTATATACACTTGGGAGCAAAGAAATCGAATCACATTATTTTTCGGTCATTTTTTTCACTATGCGAATATTGATAATAAAAATTTGTTATCATTGGAAAGCAAATTTTATTTCAAATTTGGTAATACCAATATGAAGAGTTTTTTTTTTGTTTGTTTTTTATCAAATGATGAGAAGAAAACAAAAACACACAAATCTCACATCTCAAAAGTAATGATTAATTTAAGTACAACAAACATTGTAACGACCTAGTGGATCGTTTTAGTTTAGAAAACCACCTGACTATTGGAAGAGATTTATTATGTTTTTCGCCGCGATTAAGTGGGAGACAACCGATAACCGAAGCTTTCTCTTCGCTTCAATAGAATATTTCCCGTTCATTTTAATATCTGTTTCCGTTCGAACAACTCCTCAGTCTCAGTATAAATGTAACAAATTGTATCGTTTCAGTTATTAATTTTATTTGTATTAAATTGTCCAAATTGTGGTGAATTTTGATTTTTTAAATATAACTAACACCTAATTTCAAGTAGACACGCTATCTTCAAACATCAGTTTTTTATTTTGATCATAGATTGAATAATACTCGTGTATTTAAATTAATTATTTCTCGATAATATGGAGAAACCAGATAGTGATTCTACTTGATTGTAATTCATTAAAGGATGGAGTTTTGATTGTTGATTTCATTATTAGGGTTTATGTCACATCTAGAGGAGTCCTAAGTAGGAGTTAGAAATTTTAATTTGAAGACGTGTCGAGCCAACAGCCATTTTGTGGGCAGTTATCTGGCTTAAAAGATTGTTGTAATTTACCGAAGCATAATCAATAATATCCCTGGAAGAAATTTAGTTTGATGATATTCCGAAGAATATTCAGTCCATCCCCAGGAGATTTTCCTTTATGGAAATCCTTTGAGGAAAACAAAAAATAAGAGATTTAATTAATTTTTCGCATTAACTATTAATGTTATTATTGAATGATTTTTTTTAATAAATCATTTAAAACTGGTGTTTGAGTGTTATTTGCTTTGTTTTGTACTCTGGCGCCCTTTAAATTTTTGTTTGGAATGAATTGATAAAACTCAGAAAAGCAGCCACGAACTCATTTGAGGGGTTATAATCCCATAAAAGGGAAAATTAATCAGCTACAAATTGGCGCCCAGCGTGCCAATTTAATTTTCTAAGGGATTATTAGGGTTACAACATTTCTTAAAAAAAAGTTAAATCAATAGCTGGTATGGCCTCTTTGTGCTCTGATCACCTCTTTAAGCTGGTTTCTCATGGATCGGATCAGATTTTGGACGAACAATAGTATGTTCTCCATTCTTCTATGGCCGCATTCCTCAGTTCTTCCAGGATGGTTGGGGCCGGTATCCGAAACGTATCACTATCTCAAAAACTTGTTCCATGCCGCCGAAGCTCTTGGTCTGCGTATCGGTCTGCAACTTTGCCGCTTACCAACAGTGTTGTCAAACTAAAATTTCTAAAATCGGTAGATTTATACAAAAAAAAAAGTCGAAATCAGTAGATGTAAAAAAACGGCGGCAAATTTAAAAAAGTGTTTATTTAAAAAGTTAAATAATTATGAAAGAAAATTTTACCGGTATATCGTTACGTTTACTTCCGAAATCTGTAGGTTTAGAGTTGGCATCTCTTCTCACCAATTCTCACAAAACTCCACAAAAAAAAACGTCGGCAAACCGGAGCGAAATGTAGGACAAAGAAAATCAAAGGGGTCGGGCAGAGTGATTCTACTATTCTTGTCTATATATGGTGACAATATGTCCTACTCAAAAAAAGATGAATCTATCGGTCATAATTAACAACGCGTTAGAAACGAGTTGAGTAGTTCTGCCTTTCTCTCTCTTTGAGCAGACAATTCGACTTACATGAGTTACTATACTTCTTACTGTATTTTAAAGTACTTTCTGAATTACAACTTTTTACCCAAATTTCAAATAATGTTTTTAATTAATAACCAATAAGTTGATTGGAATATTCCAAACAGTTTTGTGGTGTTGTAATGATGAAAATTTACGTACTCACTACCCTCTTTGGACAATACTCCTTTTTTTCTTTCAGTACTTAAAAGGTGATGACGATCAAACATTATATTGTAAATTTTATGTACGTAATCGTCACTAATTTCATAATCAGTTTTATTGAATTCGCTAAAAGGAATTCTAAATAGTTTTGAAATTTCTTCATTTGCTTTTGCAACTTGGGCTCTTTCAGCCAGAATATCCCTGATGCATACTTCATATTTTCTAACCTAAAACATACAAAATAAAAAGAACAATCAATTTTAAATGATCATTATTTTATAAAGAACAGGATGAAAGGGAAATTGTAACTGAAAAAATAAAAAAAGAGTTAGAAACACTTCATGAGCTGTTTATCTCTTTGAAGACGATTTAAAAAAATCAGTACCTACTGTATTATATTGAAACGTACCACGTAACCTCTCCATCTAGCTTGAATTTTAGCGGCGGCTTGATTGTAAAATTTCAGACATAAGTTATCGTAGTATTCTTGTAGTATGTCAGGTAAATGATATCGTAATAACCAACCTCTTACATTTCTTTGTAGTATAATGGCTGCTTGCTTATCTTTTTCCATTTTCTTTCTTGTGACCATTCCACGAAAGAAACTTTGAATTTTGGTAGCTGCCCAATTGACTTTACTTTGTTTCTCATTTTGAGTCCTAACAATTCAAAATATTCATATTACTCATCCAATATAAATTTCATACAAGTAAATCTATTGGAAACATAAAGGTCCACAAAACAAGTGGTGAACATGAATCTGTAGTTAAAATTTGGGATCAAACACTAAAAAATTGAGATAAACCAAAAAACTGATAAATTCCACGAATTCGTATTTTTTTCTGTATGATGTTATTATCTTGCAGTTTCAACTTGTTTCTCTTTGTTTTTTACAAATAATAAAGAAGTCTTTTACAAATTCGTGTTTGGTGGGAAAAATACGCCAGAAGACGTGGGTACGACACCCAGCATACAACACTTTTTTCTTGGGCCTTTGAAATCATTAAAACAATACTTACTTATATGAGGCTACTAGACAAGCTTCGGCATGAACTGATTCTTCATAAAAATGGTATATTGAAGCCATTTGTAGAATTCATCAATTACTTATAACAGTTTTATTGATTCGTTTTATTATTTTAAAAATAAATGGTAATGGTAAATGGTAATGAAGAGTATGTCAGTTTGGCTTAAATCTGATATAACTTTAAAATTTGCAGCCTCAATTCAGATTTTTTGCCGGATTTTTCCAATTTTTTTTTGAAATTTACTGCGATAGATAAGTGACAGTATATCAAATAAATATGATAAGATTCTTTGTAGTTAATTTAAGGTCTTTACACATGAGTAATATTAATAAGCATCGACTGTCACGGATTGTCAATCATCAATACCTTGACAGTCTTGGAATTCGTAGTAGCAAACTAAAAGTAATTAGTCGTCAGACTTTGCTTAAAATGAACAAATTTTATTTAGCAGACAACGAAACCATACCGTAGAGCCAACCGAGCGTAAGAAAAAAGCAGTAGGTATTAGGTGGCAGCATTCTTCTGGCCAAAGATATGTTCCCATTGTTGGTTCATCAGCCTGCTCGTTGCCTTGTATTACTTTATGTCCTGGTACCCAAACCAGCTTAACACTGTTAAGTTCTGGCAGGATATCGGGCATATGTGTACTAGTCTGGAGACAACTTTAAGGGTCTTTAAATTCCCAATAGCTGTCTGTGCATTTAATAATCCACTCAGATTTATAAGCCCTCAAATTATTTTCTTTTGCGCATTGCTAGATTACATTTACTTCCGTTCATAATACAGCTGATTTCGTCACTGCTGTTAATTCCACCAGTCTGTGCACAAGTGTAACCCTAAAGCTTGGGTTGAGTGCATTTCTCCATTCCTCAGGGTGATATCATCTTACCTGGAATATTTTCTTAGACAGGTATTTGGGAACCATGTGGTCTAATTTCATCTTCCAGATGTCTGCTCTTACATCTGATTTATTTTGTAGAGTAATCTATGACCAAACGGTTTAAGGCGCTATCGGCTATGAATTGATTTCGCAGGTTCGAGTTCTGCCGGATTTTACTTTTTCTAATTTCTCTTTCACATCATTTTTAGCTTGTATAATTTACAATTATCAGCACACCTTCGTGAGAAATAAAATCAAAATTCTATCACACGGGATAGAAAATTGTGGAAAGCTTGATTAGCTGATAGCTTAAAACTAAAAATAAATCTTTCTCATGTGTACATGTATACAAATATTTCCGTCCTGTTAGGAAATCAAACGTTTTCTTTTTGGAAAATCTTTATTAAAAACGAAACAGATTATAATACATATATTATTTACAGAATATTTACATGAAGTACGAATGTCATTTCTACAGTAAAATCACAATCATTTAGGCTACTTGGTAGTCTGGATAGCAAGATGTTATTGTACAGTTAGGATCAAACAGTTTAGACGCCGTCTGAAAAGTTGCCATATCCAATCCTCCTTGGTGAGTATTCATCGAATTCATAAGGTTGCTTTGATGGGTTAAAGACATGTTTCCTATTATCAGGTCACTAGAAATAATAAAAAAATATATCAGATAAAAGCTATTTTAACAATATATCTTTTTTAGACTGAAAAGCGATGTTTCAGCTTTATATGCTTGCATGAACCAAGCAAAGTAAATACTTGTATCTTTTCTTGCCAGTCGCCTTTAATTCTGTTTGCCGCGCATTGCTTACGAATTTTTGATCGGATAGGAATAAAAGCAGTTAACATTATTTAGGACCAGTAAATCCCGAGTTACGCTTTGAGGAGCAATTTATTCGCAAGGGGTAATGATCGTCTTTTGTCTCTTTTATTGTCAGTATTAATCCGCCAGGCAATGATTGACGTTTGTCACTTGTAATGTACTAATTACCAGTAATAAGTAGACAAGAATCGGCTGAGATAACCAGACAAATAAACTGCTTAGAATGTTAACATCAGTTTGTTATTTGATAGGATATGTTTGAATTCGTTGTATATAAATATATATTTATTTTCGGTTTTAAAGTACTCTTACTAAAAAGCGTAAAATGGAAAGTTCTTAGCTTGAAATAATATTGAAAAACAAAATCAGACATGAAGTAATACGTAAAAGAACTGGGCCGGTCATAATAGGGCGAGATTAAGAGACACTAGTAAACTAAACGAATTGTAGATAAAGATTAAACAAACTCATTTATTAGATCTAAGAGGAATCACCAATAACTGAGCTGCAACTGCTCAAAATAAAATAACATGAAGACAATTAACAGGATTGGCTGACCAGTGATAACGGCGATGATGAATAAATAAGATGTATAGTAATGCAAGTAATCCACAAAGTTTTAAGTATATCAATATACATATATCAATACTAGCATGTGTATTCTAAAAGTACAGGAATAAATCATTATCATTGGTGCCTATGAGAGCTCCATTATGATGGAAGTAAACAGTCAGCAAAAATGACTAATCTTTTCATGATTTGTAGGTACATAGTTTCTAATTAGTTGTTGAATGACCGATTTTGTAATTCCAACCGATTCTATAAAAGTTCTCTAAAAGTTACTACTATCTTCATAATAAGCTAGCAGTCAAATCGCGAAATAAACGAATAATCGTTTGGAGTTTTTTAGCTAATTTGTAGCTGAAAAACAACGACAGAAAGATATGATGAAAAAGTTTAGAAACGGCTGAACCTAGTGACCGGAAACGGGACACTAGAGTCCCTGCTGTCTTAACACGGGTTTCTTGTTTACTTTAAATGGTTATGAATTTTGTTGCTGACTGCTGATAGTTTCAGAGATGCCAAGAAATAGCAACAAAGTATAAACAAAACATAGGCTGAACCTACTGACTGGAAACGTGAAACTAGAGTTGCTGCTGTCTTGACACAACTATTTAAAATCAACAAGATCCCCGTCTTAAGACAGAAGGAACTCTAGTGCTCCGTTTTGAGTCACTAGGTTTAGCCGATTTTAATATTTTTCATATCATTTTGTCGCTGTTTTTCACCTACACATTTCGACCGATTAGTCGTTTTATTTAACCCCGGTTTCGCGATTTTACTGCTAGCAGTAACTCGATTTTTGGGGAATCGGTTGAAGCTACAAAATCGTTCATTCAGCAACTAATTGGCAACTATTTAGCTACAAATCAACATGAAAAGGTTGGTTATTTTTGCTGACTGTTCACTGCTAGTTAATGGAGTTGCCTATGATTGCTAGCTGAGTCAGCAGAAGTATTAATTGAATACTACAGTAATGTGAATCTATTATCTATCAATTACTTTTACAAAAATACAACCTATTTATATGCTTATAAGCAGAAGATGTACATGAAGAGGACCTAACGGAAAAAATTAAAAATGGTAAAATGGATTTCATTATTTTTCGAAAAAAACAATCGAGCTTTTTGTTATTTCCAAATATTTTGAAAACCAATAGGAGTATCTAGAAAGGTATTTTCTTTGGAAAAGCGATATCATTTTGGTTAATTTTTTAAAAAAATATGATAGCTCAACCCAGATACACTTGAATTTTTTCCAAATATCTAGAAAACCAGAATATATACCAAACCATGATCACGAATTTTAATCCCCTCAAATTCTTTAGATACTATAATTCTTTAAATCCTATAAATCTTTAAATCTTAAACAACAACCAAAATACGAGAAGTTTTACGTTAAAACACATTCAAACTTTTTTAATTCAAAAAAATACTTAACCGATTAAAAAAATCCATTTGTGGCCCCTAGCTAAATCCGTCGTATTTATCACAATAAATAAGCTTTTTTTCGATATCTAAAAATGGTATTTTTAAGATTGAAAGGAATAGGTAGGCTGAAACTGGCCCAGAATGCCTTGTTTAAAATTCGTTATTAAGAAGGAACAGCTTATATAAACGGCAGGGCTCTAATCTCTAAGCTATGAATGCTTTAAAAGTATTATTTATTAATAGGCAAAGGTTGCGGATTCGAGTCCTGCTGGCTGCAACATTTTTTCATAATAATATATTATTGTTTGTAAGCTTTCTAAAAATTTCAAAAATTCCATAAAATAATTGTTTACTAAGAAGCATACCTATATATAAACAAATTAAAACCTTATAAAATGCTATTTTAGGAATAAGTGGAACAATAATTGAAAGTTTAAAACCGAATGCATCGTAGAAATATAATACAATACGTTAAATATTTTCAGAATTATAAAAAAAAAATTACTAGGCAAATTGTACGTGAAATCTTTTTATAAAGGTTTAAAAAAAATTGAAACTTTAGTCGGAAAAAAATTCGTAACTGCGCTAAACAAGAAATTTAACAATTTTTCTAAGATTGAATAATTTGGTTTTAAACATATAATTTTTTGACAGTAGTGTATAAAACTATAGAACTATGAAGACAATAGAAAAGTTAACAACGAAAAAATATAGGGGATATAAAAAACCCAATGATATAAACAGTAAACTGTAAAAGTAAAATATAAAGGTAGAACCAGATTTGAGAACACATGGCGTGAGCTCGCATGCTTTGAACCAGCGACTGTCGGTTTTTGGTCACCGCTTAAAAGAAATCATTCATGCGTGTGTTTTCAGTTTGGACACACTTTCTGTACTGTTTATTCACTACGTTCATTATTTTGTATTATTGATTTTGTTTTTAAAACGCTTTGAAAGTAAGAAATCTCCGTTATGGACTAGAATAACGAAAAGTGTCTGGAAGTAATAAATATTGTCGAAAAATATACTGTTTTATGGAATCCCAAAGATAAATATTACTATTCTAAAAACAAAAAAATAAGACGCTTGGGAGGAGATTACGAAAGAAATAAATATGGCAGCGTCAAAAAACCAAAGATAGGAAAACTATTGAAACAGGTACATGTGGGTAAAGAATAAAACATAGGTGTTTAATAATAAATGAATTTTTGTTTCAAGGAAGAAAATATTTTTATATATCAAAATAGTTTACCATTAATAGAGACGCGAATAGTCATCTCTAGAAGCGAGAAACCGTTATGTTAAAATCAGATGTTCTTTCACTGTCATACTTTGAAATCGAGTATTTGCTTTGCAATTTTATGCCCTATTTTGTTTAATAAGATTTCCAAATCTCATGGTGACATTCTGAAGAAATTTTTTTCTTCGAGCTTCATGTCACGCAATAAATTTTCAGTACTGTTTCGACTTCTAGATCTGTATTGTTGAGTCATCCACCAATGTCTGTTTCTTTTTCTTTTTAATTACCGAATTAATTACTAAAAAAGCAACAGCGGAAACTATCAACATTTCTTTCCATATTTTCACGATTGTAAAGAAACTCACCAATAAATGTGAATGTAGAGCGACCTGAGCATATATGCTTGCGCGGAGGAAACTGTTTAATCGCAGAAATACTTGAGAAAACATGAAGCGAGTACGCACGAATACTTGCGTCCTTAAGCCATTAGGATTTAGAACCAAACTATTAAAAGTCACAGTAAATGGGTCAAAAATAGAGAACGAAACGTAAGTGGATGAAAATGTTAAAAATCGCTGCAAAAACTTAACGTTAGACCATATTGATCTAATTTTGTTGTTATAACCAGTTAATAACAATTTCTATTATCGTTTAATAGGCATGTTGACAGTAGTTGTAAATCCATGTAAAGTTAAATTTAAACGATTAATGGTAATATTTAAATACCTAAAATCATATTTATTAAACGTAATTATTAATATTTTATTAATTAAAATTAATTCAAAAAACTTTATTTAATACTCATTATCACGTGACTGTGAACGCCAATCACAGCGCATGACGTCATGAACCGATAAACAACTTAGCGTCGCTTGGTGCTTGGTGTCACTGTGTGAACGAGTTATTTCTTTGATTTCTCTTACTAATTACTCGGTATTAGTATTTGTAACTCACTTGTTATCATAAACCGAATTGTGTTTACATTATGGAGACTGGATTCATCAAAGGAAACAGTTCTAACTTGCCGAGAATCGATTGTTTGATGGTGGCGAATTTCTTTGCTACAAATAAAGATTTTTGTGCAGCGGAACTTAACATAAATTTTTTATAGCCTGTTTTTCTTCGTAATTACAATGTTCAACTCGTATATTTTTTAGATTAGATTTTAAAATATTATCGGTGTATTCATTTAATTCAGAATCGGTTTCCATTTTTTCAATCAAATTTATATCTGTGATATCTAATTTTTCAATTTTAAAAGGTTTATTAATATTAATTTTTATTGGTTCTTCTTTTGAATTAGTAATGGTTGTTGTTGCAAAAAAATTATTTACGTTTACAACTGCACAGGGTGATTCTATTTGATTGTCAAAATTAATATAATTTACAAGTCTTGTTCCGCTTTCTATGTCAACGGGTAATTTTACAATTTGGGATGTCCTAGCGTGAATATTAATAGAATAATTTTTTACTTTAAGTTTCTTTTTTAGTTGTGTTAATTTTTCTAATTCATATATTATTGGTATTTCTGCATAAGGAGTTTTTTCTCTAAATTTACAGTTGCTTTTAATTGTTTTAATAAATCAATACCAATTAATCCGTCATATTTTTGACTAAAATTAAATAAATAGAACTTATGTCGTTCGTTAACTTTAAAAATTTTAAAAACAGGTACCTATATTTATAACTTCATTGTGGTAAGAAATACTGTGGGCTGTTTGAATATTAAAATCTTCATTTTTTACATGTACATCTACATACACACACACTTTGTATTTATTATTAACTAGTATTAAAGCCTAAAATAAATTATTTCTCAAGAAAACTTTCAAGTTCCTTAGAGTTTGACAGATCGCGAGCATTGTTTATCGGTTCGTGACGTAATCAAAGTCACATGACAGTTTTGGGCGTTTTAGCGGGAAATTTTAAATCTATTCTAATTTATCACTTTTTTCTTTAAAATAAAACCATTTTTATTATTAAAATATTTTTTTCGCGGTTATTAAGAGTTTATCTATAAAATAAAAGCAGATCTGGAAATTAGTCAACATCCCTATTGGTACAAAGTTTTTACCAGTAATTTTTTCTTTTTTTCCCATGATTTCCTTTTATTTTTTTAATTTTTGAATAACAAAGATAGATATTATTCAACTTTAAAAAAAATAGTGGTATATCATTAATTATTTTCATAATATATTTTATATATTAATAATACTTTAAAAATACTCTTTATGGTTCTTCTTTAACAAACCGTATAACTTCTTTTTGGTTTTATATGCAAACAGGTAGGTAGAACTAGATGGATTGTACGTGCCTAAAAGGCGTTCCTGCTTTTTAGTAACGGCTCACTTTTAATTGTATGTATATACGCGGTCAGAGACACTAAATATTTGTAATCTAACTCCATATCATTTCCAATTACGAGAGAGGATAGTATATGAGTGGAACTAACAAAATGTGGGTAGTTTTCTTTTAAATAAACTGATATCACTTAATCTTTGCGAGCAGCATACATGTAGACATAATTGGTATATTGGATTTTTTCAGTAATAATTCCTTAATAGAAAATAAAATGTAATTACTTAAATATAGGTGAAACAAATTAAACTGTTTTTAAATCATGTCAGTTAGTCAAGCAGCCATCAAAGCTCTGAAGTCAGATACAATCAGTTCAAAGATGGTCTGGGAATGCCTAGGCAAATTAAATGAACTAGGACAGAATAACACTTCCAGGACACGTAGGAATAGAAGGAAATGAAACAGCAGACAAGCTGGCAAAAAAAGCAGCTGGAACCCCATACATGGGACCAGAACCATCCTGTGGAATCAGCAGTAGTAGAAAAACTAAGGAAAAAAATGGATAGCGAAAAATCCAAGTACTGGAATGATCTAGAAGGACTAAGACAATCGAAGACGCTCCTGAGAAACTTTAACCAGAAGAGATCTCACAGCTGTCTTAACCTGAGTAAGAAAAACCTCCGAATTATAACAGGAATACTAACCGGGCACTGTCGATAAGAGGACACATGAAGAAACTAGGATTATTAGATGAAGCAAACTGCAGATTCTGTGAGGTAGAGGATGAAACCTCAATTCACATACTCTCAGAATGCATTAAGTACTTCTAGGGTCAAATACCTAGGGTCATACGAAATAGAAAGGGAAGAATTACCTAATTTAAAACCCAATGATATCCTAAACTTTCTAAGGAAGATAGGACTAGAAGAGCTGCTATAAGTCTGAGAAATCATCAGAAATATAACAAGAAAATGGGATCACAATAGATCTTATAGGTCGCAGGTGTATCTGTTATCCCTAACTACATACATACATACATACATACATACAAATAGAAAAAGTAAAAATAAATATCTAACAATAACTAATTTTATGATTATTATATAATAACAACAAAATGAATTTAATATTAATTAAAGTAAGTTGAGGAACTAAGTATTTAAAAGAGGGTAAAATATAATAAAAATCTTTTACTGTTTGGGTGGTACAAGATGAATAAAGAACTTTGCAAACACTTTTCTAAATTTTGACATTATACTGTTTTTTCCTGTTTTTATTGCCTTCTTGCTTTCTATCCTCTTTTTTCTGAAACCTACATCAGGGTTCTTGTGTCATCCATAGCAACAATATTATAAGTGATGTGTATCTCTTTTTACCCACTATGGTCATACAAGTTGTTGAAAAGTTTTGAAAGCAAACATGAAAGGATGTGTATTTTATTCCAATGATCCTCCATAAATTGTATACCATCTCTGTAATGACTTTCGGGAAGCTCTACAAAGTGTTGTTTCAGGGCTGCAATAGCTTCTTCGTTCTACGCTTTCCAAGAAGGAATTGTTTCATGTTTCTGAAGAGGTCATAGTCCGAGGGAGCGAAACCTGGTGAATACAGTGGGTGTTTAAGCACTTCGTATTTTAATTCCTTTAATTTAGCCATCGTCAATAAACTCATGTGAATACGTGCATTGTCTTGGTAAAAATAATTGTTGCTTCTGTAAACCTTTTTCAAGATAATTAATCAACAAAACCCCTTTTGAATACCAAGAAACTGATGCCATAACCTTTTTTGCCGATCGTTCTGACCTCACCTGTTTTGGATCGGAAGAACCAGATTTAGTCTACTGTAAACGATTTTGTTTTAGTTAGTGTAGGAGCATAATGGTAGATACAAGACTTATCCATAGTTATAAAACGACGCAAAAAATCGGATTTATTCTGCTAAATCAAGCTGAGAAATTTGTTTTTGGTTCAGTTTTTGTTGAAGTGTTAACGAATGCGGCACTAACTTTCCGAACATCTTTACAAGTGTAATTCTTTGTGTAAAATATGGAGAATTTAATAATAATTTCTGGTGTTGTTTCATTTTTTGGACATTCCCTACGTGGTTCATCTTCGATGCTTGTACGACCACGTTTAAACTATAAAACCCATCGATGCACAAATGCACTTTTGACATTTTTGTATGAATTGCTCTTGCTGATAAACCTTCCAAAACAAAGAATTATATCACTGCACGATATTCGGTTTTTTTCATTGTAACAAAATACACTGATACGCCTACTTTAAATGGCTTGTAAACAAAGAATAAATTAAAAAATCAAATTTTCTTTGTGTATTCAAATGGAAGATGAAATATTAAAATAGGGTATAAATTTAGATTCCTCTACTGGTTAGTAGGTGACGCTTTCAAAACTTTTCAACCAACCCTATATTTTCTAAAACCAATCGTTATCTTCATTGTAATTTAAGAGAAGCTAAATCTTAAGTATGTTATATTTGACGCACCAGCCAATTTTTTGACTGGGACTTTAATTTAATTGTCATAAAATAATACTCTATACAATATATTTTTAAAATTTTGTGGGTTACTTCCCATACTAAGTTTCTTAAATCCTAAATAGGTAGTCTTTTTAATTGTTAATCATTTTCACCAGCTTAAGAGTTTCTTATTTTAGGTACTCTGGTCGGAATTGCACTTTTTTAAACATGGTACCAGATTTGTAAATAAAGAGATACTTTGATACAGAAATAACAAATTTGTAAAAAAAATTTTATACTTACGGCCTTGATTGAGGTGTTCTATCCCTTTGCCTTCGGTTTTTGAACCAATTCGAGACTTGTGTTAACGTTAGACCTGTTCTCTTCGCCAGTGCTCTTTTCTCATCGGGAGTAGGATATCTATTTCGACTGTAACAATCTTTTAAAGCATTTCTGCTTCTCTCTTTAAAACAATACACTGTTTCTTCTCCGTCCCAAATCGTTTTTGGCAAAGGATATTTTTTACGAAGTCTGTATTTATCTACTGCACCTATAAAATAAATACCATTACCAACTGGTCCAATAAGGAAAAGAAAATCAATACATATAAAAGAGAACTGTAATAAACGACACTATAAACACATCAAAATAAAATCAACAAACTTAATGAAGAAGAGAAAATAGGTTTTTCTTCCACCGTGGTCGAAAACTCAAAGCAGATTCGAAATACAAAAAATGCCAAGATTAGTTCTATTTGTTGTACATTCGTTACAAATTTTGGTTTAAATAGGAAGAAAAATAGTAAATATTTCTCGGGATTACTCATCTCTCCAACAGAGTCATCCACCAGAGATGATGAGCAACCGTCATTCCTTGTAATGTCATGTAGTATACTGTTATAATTTTTCCTCCTGGATTCGGGATAAGTGATAAACAGCAGACAAACTTAACACTTTATTGGTAAACACAACTAAATAACAATTTCTTAAACTAATTCAAACAACTTTGAAATAATCACAATTAATGAATAAAGTCTTTAATATATCTCGTAAAAAAATCCGCACTTTATCTTAACTAATTCCCCCGTCCGAAGCGGTTCTTTTTATATAAAATCAAATCCTGCCAGAAACATCCCTGCAGTTTTATTTCGAACAGAAAATTCTCGAACCATTTCGACGTTATAGCAGCCACTAGAAGTTTCGATTTCGGTCGGAAAGAAACTATACTAAGATTCCAAAATAGTAGGCACTAAATTCTTACAAAAAATGGTGAGGTCTTTGCCTTAATCAGTCTCTTCCAGTGGCATACAGATATTGTTTCAAGTGAAAGTAGGTAGTACAATTATTAATTATTTTACACAAAGTTTTGTAAAATGATTAATGATGTTTATAATTTAAAAAATAAATTTCAGAAAAATTCGGACGACGGCGTTTACTTTGACTGCTTTCACCTTCCATATTGCTCACAGTTCACAGCAAATTTACTTTCCGTATTACTTAACCAATGTTACGACCATGATTATTAAGCTGGCCCTTCGCAGTGGAAGGGTCAATATATATAGCTCTCTCTCTATCTTACGGCAAATTTAATCTGTCGTTCTTTTTTTCGCTCAGTAATACATCTCTGCCTAGAAGACGTTGCCATTTATAAATTTTAGCCGCAGAATATAATTTAATTATTTTAGATTCATTTAACAAAAAATTGATGTTGTTGATTACATGTCATTAAGAAGAAGTTTCTTTAATGAATAAAACACGTTATCGCTATTCTATGACCGTTTAGCTGCATGTAAATGATTAAAATAGAAAATGTTAAAATATATTAAATTACAACCTGACAACATTGTTTTTGTTTTATTGCAATAATATTTCTGAGAATTTAGTGCCTACTATTTTGGAATCTTAGTTATAGACTCATCGAAAATTCCAAGAATTTCAACAACACCTCCGTCTGAGCGACAGGTCCGGATCGACTCGTAACAATACGTTCAAAATTCGTGCGGGTTAACTAATCTTAACAGCTACCTAACCCAAAACTTTCAATCTCAGGTTCGTGATAGGGTCTATATTACACCAGCAGGTATCGACTGTTAGTTTCAATCATTTTACTGAACCGCGGCATGAGAGCAAAAATGTTTTTTTAACTTCCCGCCAAAAAAAATTAAAATTTTTTTTAAAATCGGGAAGTTATTGGTTTCACCCCGTTTTTCAAAAATCGAGTTTTCATCGGATCTCAACGTTTTGAGGTCTTAGGAACCTTCCCTGACTATTTTTACGAGGGTGTCTGTATGTCTGTATGTACGTGTGGATGTGTGTGTGTGTGTGTGGATGTATGTAAACCTCTTATAACTTTTGAACGGCTTGACCGATCGGAATGAAATAAAAAGCATTCCAAAGAGTTCCATCTAACTTAGATTCCCTGTAAGTTTGAACCGATTCGAGCCGGTAGATTTCGACAAATTTAAAAATAACCGAAAAAAACAATTGGTCAAAATGATGTTTTTTGGGCATATTTTTTTGGTCATTATATCGACCAATTTCATAACCTAATCAGCTCTCAAGCTTAAAAAGCCACGTCGAATGCCGTTTTGCAAATTAAAATCGGTTGATTCGTTCGTGAGATATCGTTGTCGAAAAATTTCAAAAAAAGTGAAAAAGTCAAAAATCTCAAAATACGTCACGTTACTATAGCTTTGCGGTTAAAACTCTCGGGAAGTTGCAAGGATGGCCTTTAAGGTCAACCTCTTTTCCAATTTTTTTTTTTGTAAACCTAATTAAAGAGTAATATTTTTAGATTTTTTCAATTAAAATGTTTTAATTCACTTATTAACTTATTGATTAGTATTGTATAAACTTATTACTTATAGTACAAATTAAAAAAGGTACCTATAAGTCATAATGATATATCTGTATATTTTGTAACAATTTAATTTTTTCAAATTAAAATTTAGGTATTAATAAGAACATACTTTTATTTGTAAATAATGCTCATTTTGTCAAACAATCTCAAAAAATTCTTGTGGTAATCCACGGCTGCCACATATTGATCGAAAATAATGAATAGTAATAGTAGCAGTAATTATAAAATAAAAAACACAACACTAATAAATAAAATAACATGTGAAGAAGAATAAATATCCACACTAACAGAAACTTTTCACAATTTGTGCACCCAAACCTGTACAGATCAAAACCAGGTAATATAATACAATGGAAGCAATAACCAGCCGTCGTTAACCCCTCATTAAGATAAAAAAGGTCAGTCCGCATGAACTTGGAACGAATAATACGACGAGAAGATATGGGTATCACCAAATAGTTCTTAGTATACAACTAACCTTTTCCCTGAACATATATGCGAAAGATGAAAAATTAAAAACTGTAAAAAACGCTATTTATTGATTTACCGTCGTAGCGACTATTTGAATTATTGAAATTGATCACCTATAAAAGTAAAAAAAGTAAATACCTACTACTTTTGCAAAAATAAGATAACGCCTAAACATGGTGTTACAATGAAAGCAACTGGTTTTAAGAGAAAATATTCATGTCATTGTTCAATTGGTTGAACTACTTCTTTCAGGTAGTTTTCTTACGTTCTCTTGCGGTATCAGTTAAAAATAATCCTTTTGTGGCTTATTTTACTTGGACAATGCGTACCGTTTTACAAATGTTCATTATCTTTGTGGGTGCTACGATTGACAACGCACCCCAACCACTGAATATGATTAAATAACTTTCTAGACTAATAAATAAAGAAATGTGATCTAACAGGAATTAATAATTAAAAAATATTCCATAACAGATGCAGATATATTATCAATAAGTGGTTAGGCTAATGAAATTCAGGGAATTTCGTAGTCAATATTCCAATTCCCCCCCCCCCCCTAGACTTTAAAGAGGGCTGGAGTATAAAGTCGATTTCTACATTAAATATCCAAACAGTATAAAACATCGGTTAAGTTTCTGAATAATAAGTTAATAAAAAATCAAAATTAACACGGTAAAGATTTAATAGATTTCACATACTACAATTATTTATTCACACAAAACTAGAGATATTAAAATTCTTAAATAATTCATAAATATTAAATTTGGAGTGTCTATAACTGTAATATGTGATAGCCACAAATCCCTATCTTTACCGTGTTAATTTTAACTTTTTATTTATCTATAATTCAGAAGCTAAGCCTTTCTGAAATTCAAAGATATGCCGTTTTATATGGATAAAATTTTATTTCTTAGAAATATAGAAATCGACTTTATGCTCCAACACCAACAAGATGTTTTATTTTTTTGTATAAAAACGTCGCCCGAGACAAAAAGGCACATTTTTTTGCCAGAAATAACGAGTAAAGAAGCAGTTAGTGTATAAAACTTATAAATATAAAGTGAATATAAAATTTTTAATTATTTTTCATTTCTCACTGCCTATGATGCTCTAATTGCGGACTCCACCGTTTTGTTGATTTTTATTTTTTAGGTAAGAAACGTGTTTTACATTCATTTTATATTTATAATTTTTATACACTGACGGTTTCCCCTATTTTTATTATGTAGCCTAATAATATTCCTGTGGCTCTGTGTTTTTATTCCTATTTAAATTAACTCATATTAGACGCCGGCGCCGTGACAAAAAACAACAGACAACTATCCTAATTCGAAGTAGAACAACTGATAATTACACAAATGCGAATGGAATTGGGATGGACACCATTAACTGATAGGTACCAGAGGGTAGTCTGTGATGGAAATTACTCAGATATGCTTCTGGTCACGACAGGGGTACCTCAGGGTAGCATTTTAGGTCCTCTTCTTTACAGTATTTACACATTTAATTTTATCAACTCACTTAAGCATTGCAAACATCACCTATACGCAGACGACACTCAGATATACAAATCTTTTTCTTCTAACCAAGTCGAAACTGTTAATACTCTTTTAAACTCTGATCTTGATAGACTTTTGAAAACCTCTAATGACCATTCTCTTCAAGTTAATCCAAGTAAATCCATTGCAATGCTATTTTGTAGTGAAAATATCCGTGGACAGCTAATGCAATTTATAAACCCAAAGCTGGGCAACAATCAAATTTCTTTTAAAAGTTCCTATAAAAATTTAGGTCTAGTTATTGACGTGAAACTAAACTTTAAAGAACATATTACTTTATGTATGGGGAGAGCATTTTCAATGTTAAAATTAACATATTCACACCGCCATTCGTTATCTCAAAAAACTAAATCTTTACTTTGTGAGAGTCTTATTCTATCTCATTTTACCTTTGCCGATAATGTGTATGGCCCTTTTTTAGATTCTAGTGATGTTAAATGGATTCAAAAAATTCAAAACTGCTGCATAAGATTAATTTATGGAATTAGACGCAGACAACCGGTCTCTCACAAAATTTCCGAATGTAATAAAAATACGTGTACTCGTGTACTTGTGTTACTTGTGTCTCTCCCAAATAACAACCTTTTTCGGGTATGTACAGATTATAATTAAATTGTGAAAATATGAATTACCATTTCGACAAGTACAAATAAGAGCATGATTTACAAAAATCCAGAAAAATACTTTGTATAATAGAGATATAACCGGAAATTTCCTATATACTTCATTATAAATTGAAATAGTCAAACAGAAAACCTTAAAATAAGACAACTTTTTGTACCTCACAAAAAGTTTTTTTTGTTAGAAATAATATCTACTTATACATACACAACAAATAAAGGAGACCACACACTACAAATAAATTAAATAAATAATATTAATAAAATAATGGGAGAGACCGAAAACTGTATGACATTAAATGAGCTGCTAAATGAAATTAAAAGAAACAGAATCGAGATCAAGAATGCAATAGAAGCTGCAGAAACGAGGTTAATGGTAGAGATTGCCGATTTAAAAAACAAAAATTACAAATTAGAGGAGGAGAATAAACGGCTAACACAGGAAGTCGAGCAAGTGAATAGACATAATAACAAAAATGGTATAGTGATTTTCGGACTACATATAACTGGAAATCAACTTACTGTAAAAGATATTTGCGCACATATATTGTCTTTAGTGGAAATTGAAACCAAACCATCAGACATAAACAACTTTTACACGTTGGGAAAAAAACCAAATAGCCCTTTACGAATAGATTTAGTAAATTATTGGATGAAAGTTGAAATTCTAAAGAACTCTTTTAAACTAAAAGAAAAAACGGGTATATTTATTTCATCAGTGCTAACTAAGAAACAACAAATAGAGGCCAAAACATTGCGGAAACATTTATTAATGGCCAAACAAGACAAGAGAGAAAACAGCTACATAAAAAGAGGCAAACTCTATGTAAATAATAAAGTCTATACAGCAGAAGATTTAATAGATATAGAAGAGAATAACGAAAGACTTACAAATAGTGCTCCTGCTACGCCATCAACTGAAGCAAAAACCTTTGAAGAAACTACTAAACATATTCCAGACGTACCAAAGAACCACAAGAATAAACCGGACGGAAGAGATAACCCAAACGGAACACCCACGTCTTCGAAATATACAAGTAAACCATTTACTCGCCAGCAAGACCAAAAAACCAGAAATAAGTCAGCTTCTTCCACTTCTTCCAGAAAGTAACAGCTTAAAGGAGTTTCTGCAGTAACCAACTAATGCTGCATTGCAAATTAGAAGCAAAACAAGGTCTGTAATAACAAACAATAATATTAAGCCTTTGTAAATCATTTTATTTTCTATTTGTTTTTTAAATTTTAATTTAATTAGGTAAAAAAAAATAGTAGGTAATATATTGTTATGGACCCTTTTATAAGCGACTTTTCAATAAATCAAATTGATACATATACCTTAAATTTACCAAAAGAAATTAACGAAATATTTCAAATTAACGAATCTTCACATAATCTTAAAGTGGTACATAACAACATCAGAAGTATCTCTAAAAACATGGACGAGTTTTTAATATTTATGGAACAGATTGACACAACCTTTGACTGCATTATTTTTACAGAAACCTGGAATATTCCCAATATTGGCTTCTTTGCGCTGGATGGATACATTACTATATATAATGAAGGTGCTCTCAACCAATCCGATGGCGTATTAGTATTTATAAAATCTAAAATTTATCACTCTCACAGTATTATAGAAATCAATGGATCATATGCAATCAAGCTAAAACTACTAGTCCATAACAATTCCGTTTTAATTCATGCTTTGTATAGGTCACCATCTACCAACGTTAGAAATTTCCTTGAAAACCTTCACACATATCTCAGTGAAAATGACGCAGAACAGTCGGAATTTAAAATCATATCTGGAGATATAAATATCGATATTCTAGAGTTGACTGATATATCTAACGAGTACTTGGATATTCTTGGTGAATTTGGATATCAATCAACAATAAATGTCCCTACTAGAGTACAAGGAAATTCAAAAACTTGCCTCGACCATATCTTTATAAGAAATTTGCATGGTGACCTCAACAATATAATACCGCTGGTAATTCAAACAAATATCACTGATCACTTCACAACAATGGTGCAAATAATCTTCAGCGCAAAAGCAGGAAAAAATGAGTATAAAATAAAATATAGAACGCATGTAAATAATACTAAATTGGATAAAATTTTAACAGAAACTTCCTGGGATGAAGTGTACCTTGCAAACAATGGTAGAATGGCTGCAAAAAGATTTATAGAGATATTTCAGTCATGTTTAGATAAAAGTTCTTACAAAATTAGAATAAAAAATAAAGAAATTAAGAGGAAAGAATGGATCACTAAATCATTAATTAAAACAGTCAATAAAAAAAATGAAATGTTTAAACGACTTAAAAATAATCCTGAAAGCCAAGAACTCAAAACAGAATACAACAGGTACAGAAACAGTACGAACACTCTAATCAAAGAAGCCAAAGAAAATTATTACAAACGTCAAATAAATAAAAATAAAAACAACCCAAAAGAACTGTGGACAACTATAAACAAACTATGTAATACTAAAAAATCTAACACAATAAATACTATGATAAATGCAGATGGTGATGTAGTCATCGAAGCAAAACAAATAGCCAATCTCTTGAATAATACGTTTGTAGATGTTGGTAGGAATCTTGCAAGTAAAATCAATACAAATAGACCAAATCCAGTGAAAGAGGAAAAACTCAACACATCTATGTTTCTTCGACCAACAAATGCTGAAGAAATCATTACAATAATAGGACAGCTAAAAAATGGTAAAACACCAGGAATAGACAATGTCAAATCAGAAACAATTAAGGACGTTAAAAAATACATAGCTGAGCCCCTAGCACATATATTTAACGTATGCATGAAAACAGGTGAGTTTCCAGCGGAATTTAAAGTATCGGTGGTAATTCCAATTTATAAGACGGGGGAAACAACAAACCCAGGAAACTATCGACCGGTATCATTATTAACAAATTTTAGTAAAATATTTGAGAAAGTTTTAAAACGAAGATTAACTAGTTATCTAGAAAAATTTAATATTCTTTCTAATAAGCAATTTGGATTCAGAGAGCAAAAAAACACCCAGGATGCAATTTTAACATTAACCAACCGTCTGTACGAAACACTGGATGCAGCTAAACCATGTCTTACAGTTTTTCTGGATCTAGCCAAGGCTTTCGATACGGTCAGTCATAAACTTCTTCTCACGACTCTCGAGAACCTTGGTATTAGAGGAAATTGTATTGAATTATTTAAAAACTACCTCACAAATCGGAAGCAATGTGTAAAAGTGGAAAACGAATATAGCGGTTATAAAGAAATAGAGTATGGTGTACCACAGGGTACAGTCCTTGGACCAGTACTATTTATTATTTATTTGAATAGTTTATTTAACATAAAAACATCAGGAGAAATTATTACTTTTGCGGATGACACAGCCATATTTTATAGAGGAGAGTCTTGGGAAACTTTAAAAACAGAAGTAGAAACTGATCTAGAAATAATTAAGGATTGGTTTGACCATAAGTTATTATCTATAAATTTAAAAAAAACATTTTTTATTCCTTTTTCAAATTATGCGTCAACCCAACCCATATTTCAAAACCTCACTATAAATGATACCGAAAAAATAACTCGAGCCGACACTATTAAATACTTGGGAGTCTTTATAGATAAACATCTACGATGGAAGGACCACGTAAACTATTTATTAAAAAAACTTAGGTATGTTTTATATAAATTTCGCCAACTAAAAAACATCATAGACTTAAAACATAAAATAACACTTTACCACGCATTTGTCGAAAGTCATATAACCTATGGATTACTAGTATGGGGATCAATGCCAGACACTTATCTTAAACCCCTTGAGGTAATGATTAAACGAATTCTAAAGTGTATACTCTCCAAAAGTAATAGATATCCTAGTGATATGTTATATCAGGAAGCTCAAGTAATGACTATTCAACAACTTTACTGTAAAAATTCCAACATAATGCAATACAAAAATAATAAACAATTAACACCACACAATCATAAATACAGCACCAGAAATGCGAACCAATATGAAGTCCCACGAGCTCGTCGAACTATTGGACAAAGGGCACACTCTTATTTAAGCCCTAGGCTTTACAACAGCCTTCCAAATATAATCAAGGAAAGTCCTTCGTTATATATTTTTAAGAAAAGATTAATAAAACATATTAAAAATCATCCACTTGAGTAAAAAAAAAATATATATATATTACAGCGGTTAATTAAAGTAAATTGAATGTTTGTTTAATTTTATGTAATATGGGTCCATAATAAAGTATATTGTAAATAAGTAGGTCTAGTAACTAGTTGAATGTTTAAATATATGTTTTTTTTCTTTTTATGCAAAGTTTTAATTACAGTTTTTGTCCTATTGTTGTATAATATTGTATTGTATAATATTTTATAAAGTATATTGTACTTCCACACACAAGCAGCTCCAGTGCTTGCACTGGTGTTACTTCCGTGGACATTTCTGTTTATTAGTTACGATTTGTTACGATTGAACTGGCTCTCTATGATTCAACGACGAATACTACATTCGGCATGTTTTTTTTTATAAAATAATAAAATTTAAATCTCCACCCTATCTTCATCAAAACCTCAGCTACCGTACTGATGTACATAATATTAACATACGTCGACAGCATTTATTAACTGTACCGGCACATAAAAAAGAGTTTTTTAAAAATTGTTTTACATATCAAGCTGCCTTTTTAATAAATAAATATAAAATCATCGACTTTTCTCTTAGTGTTACATCCTTTAAGAAACAATTTAAAAGTAAATTTCTCCAGACCTAATTATGATGACCTCAATATTATATACCATCATATTAATATTACCATCGTCATAATGTGCGACCTTACAGCATAACTCTCCTTCCCCTTCTCCTTTTCCTTTCAAAGTTTTAATTTTCTATTTTTAATAGTATATTAAATTTATTATTTTTATATTTGGCGTATAGAATTTAGTAAAAAGATTTTCTTGGTTAAGCCATATTTTACTATACGATGCTTAAATTGATTTGGCTTCAACAGCACCCTCCATCGCGAGGAAAGCTGCATAGGTGGCCTTTTATGCCAAATAAAATTTTTTAGAAGAAATAATGTATTACAAACAGCTGTTGTAAATATTTGGGATAATAAATGTGTTTATTATTATTATTATTATTATTATTATTATTATTATTAGAATAGAAGACGACAGATAGATTTAAAAGTGTTAAGTGGAGACCAAGAGCCGACAACCGATAGGCATACATGATCGATGGATGACCCAGAGAATAGCAACAAATTGGGTATCAACAACTTAATAGACAATTTTAATCCCGCGTTGAAATATTCTTTGAATTGTTTTAGCCAGGAAAACTAATAAACGACTTCTACACTTTTTAACTTTAAATTTTAGTATTTTATTTGTACATTTCAAAAGATACAATTAATCTTATTAAATTATGAATGAACAAAATAGGAATAATTAAAATATCTATTTTTTATTCAGGCGACTATAAATATAAAATTAATAATATTTTTAGGTACGACTAAGGATATTTTAATATTGTCCGTCTAGCTAGAAAGTATCCGGAATTCATTACTTCCAAATTGCCCACCAAAATAATGGTTTGGGGAGCAACATCTCAATGTGAAGCTACACCTCTCTTTATTTATAGTTAATGTTAATAGTACCTACCGTTAATAATGAAAAGTATTTTGACATTTTAAACGAATTTTTTCTGGAAAGGGAGCATGCTTTATATCCAGTGGGGTGGCGTTTGCGGAAGGATGGTGCAAGAGGGCATACGCCAAGCGATAACAATTCCATTGCCAGCAGCTTCACCAGATCTTAGTCCCATTGAAAACATATAAGGACTAATGAAAATTTAGGTTGAACTAGCAGCTCCACGAAATAAAGGAAAGGAGAATTGATTCAGCCAGTTCTACAGACTTGGGACACCAGCACCGAAAATTATTGTACTGGTCTAGTTTTGGGTGTACCTCGGTTAGTTAAATGTTTGAGTTAATGGAGGTTGTATTAAGGATAAGATGAATTATTTATTACAATTTTCCATTTCAAGTATTAAAAATATATACCTACTAAATAATTCAATTCAATTCAAAACAACTTTATTTCCAAACTAGCGGACCCGGCGAACTTCGCACCGCCTAACACTAATGTTTTTTCCAATTTTATTTTTTTATTTTTGCGATTAATTTTTTGTATTTTTTATCATATTTTCTCGTTATTTACCAGTTTTTACTATTATTTATAGTACTTTGTAATTTATCGGTTAGGTATATTATATATTAACTGCGCCAACTAACGGTGGCATCTTAGTTCCTAGGTAAGTAAGTTTTGCTCTTTTAAATATATGAGATATCAACTGCGCCACCTTACGGTGGCGTCATAGTGCTTAGTTATGTAAGAATTACAGGTGTCAATTTATAACATCTTAACTGCGCCACCTTAGGGTAGCGTCATATTGATTAATTTCGTAATAAACGCGTCCAATCGCTGCAAAATTCAAAGTGCTATAGGGAAAATCGCGGCCTCCGACGCGCTATTTATAGGCACGCTGCCGGCCAGTACCACCGCAAGCGCTACTTCCCGCAATTTTAAATCTGTAATATCTTCGAAAATATTCATTTAAATCTTGTGCTGTAAAGGACCATATAGATCTATATTAAATCAACGATGTATTTAAGCTATTTAATTGGATAAGGATTAATGCTGTATTGGTTAAAATCGCTTCGAAAATTAGCCATTATTTGTCGTAAAAAGTAAATGACAAAAAATGTTATTGTGGGATATCCATAAGAGATAGACATACCATCGCGGAGTTTTCTGTAGACCTTTTCAATGTGTACAAATAATTAGTACATTATTTTGATAAATCTCGTAGGGTTCAGCCTGCGTTTGCAATGTAAGCGGAAAAAAATTGATAATTAACGACATCACATTAGAAACCTCAAAAATAACAGTATTTCTCCACTATTTAATGGATGTTATTATACATATAAACCTTCCTCTTAAATCGCTCTATCTATTAAAAAAACGCATCAAAATCCGTTGCGTAGTTTTAAAGATTTAAGCATACAAAGGGACATAGGGACAGAGAAAGCGACTTTGTTTTATACTATGTAGTGATAATGTTACAGTAGGTATATAGGTACAATATGAATTTATAGAAATTTCTTGCCAGGAGTAGTTTTTTAGTCCAAGAGTACATAATATATGTATAAATAAAAAGAACAATTAAAAAATATAAAAGAAAAGAAAATGTTAAATTAAACTTTTGTGATAAGATAAACTAAAATAATAAACATGAGTTAATAATAATCAGTTATTAACTATTTGTGTTAGAAGCAAAAAATAACATATTACTTGATTAAAGAAACTGTTAAAAAGAAAATTACAAATCAACTTGAATAAAATTAAAAACAATTGAGCTTTGTTTTTTCCTGATAGTTTCTGGAGTCTAGAATCTAGACGGACTATATATTATCAAAGACTGTGTTTTAAATATAAAAATGCCAAGAAAATGTTAAATATATTATAGTTAACTTTTGTTTCTTAGCTAGGTACTCAGTTTCCAGTAAAGAAAATTTTCTAATTAAAATGACAAAATCAATAACATTTGATTTATAACCCTTCTATATTTATAAGATACTATGGTTAAACGTATTACCACAAAATTAATAAAATCTTTAATTTGATCCCAAGTCTAACGACAATTTTCTTTGAGCTTATTATTAGACACTAGCTGTTCCGGCGGACTTTGTACCGCATAACACTGTCGTGTCTTTTTTTCCATTTTTCATTTTTTCAATTTTTTACCATTTTGCTTTTTTTTGTTTTCAATGATTTTCTTATATTAGATATTTTATATATGATATCCACTGCACCACCGTACGGTGGCTTTATAGTACTTAATTTAGTAAGATATTCTCGTTTAAATATATGAGATAATAACTGCGCCACCTTACGGTGGCGTCCTAGTTATTTTAAAATTGTAATATCTTCTAAGATGTTCATTGAAATTAAGTGATGTCAAAGACAATTTTGTTCACAATTAAATACTCTTAATAGTCTTAATCAACAACACATTTATTTGGATAAAGATTAATATTATTACGTTGATACAACTCTTAACAAATAATGCATTAATTTCGACCAAATTTGATTACCATAAAAACGGTTCTAGTGAGTTAATCTTAAAAGATAGACATATACTGTCGCGGACATTTTGTTAGATCATTTCAAGAGGAATAATTCTTTCATACATAATATATTTTTAGTATCTTGAACCGTTTTCGCAGCGCATGTAATGGAATCCCTCAATAATCAATAATTTTCCTCGTTTTTTTCACATTTGCCATTATTTCTTCGCACCTAATAGCTGCATCGTGATGTTATATAGCCTAAAGCCTTCCTCGATAAATGGTCTATTCAACACAAAAAGAATTTTTCAATTCGAACCAGTAGTTCCTGAGATTAGCGCGTTCAAACAAACAAACAAACAAACAAACAAAATCTTCAGCTTTATAATATTAGTATAGATGACAAGATATTGATAAATTCATTTAGAGAGCGGAATATATTGCATATTTCAGCTCATTTAAAACAATATTGCAAATTTTTAGGTAAACACGATTTATTTTGCAATTTTTTAAAATTAATTATATAAAAGTTTAAAAATTTTCCACTCTTAGTTGGAATTTTATAACTTGTATATGAACGATCTTACTATCTATCTCATTATCTAACTGGACGTACCCATTATTACCTGAACTTAATAATTATCGGTTTTTCAAAAAAATATTTTATTGGCGTAGCAAGTCGTAGGTATACCCTACCTGCTTTCAAGTATCTACTTATTTTGTCAGTTTCTGGCAAACATTTGTTTAAAGTAAACGTACCGTGTTTAGTGTTTTTATGTTGAAGTGCTTCGATTGTTTGAGGAAAGTTGTGCGTATTTTTGAAGGCAACTTTTCTGAAGATTTTACGACTTGGCAAATTAGTTTACTACCTACATTAAAACATTGCCCTATAACGTCATCAAATGTATATCAAACTTTTTCTGTGCACAAACACATTTTTAGGAATAGAAGGCAAAAGTTGAAAATTGTGAAAAATATTTAATTATACATCCATACTATAATGTTTTATATTCTTAATTATAATACCAGTTTTTGTGTGTCATTTTATGTCTTTTAATGTGAAAAACAAATATGTATTAAAGATAAATTGATAATCACGTGGATAAGAATCTGTAGTTGTTTAGACATGCTTTTTGATGACCATAGTAAAAACATTGGTTAAAGAGTCTTTCGCGTCACCCCTTACCTGATGAGCCCAGTAGGGTGCTAATAAAAGAGCAATAAAAGAGACCTTTTCGCCTACCCTCACCGCATGTGGTTGTATGCATTTACGATTTTACAATCTATTGTTTATATTTAACAAATATATGTGTTTAATTTTTTATAAATAAATATCAGAAACGTAAAGATAATTTTTTTCTGATTTTAACCATATTTAATACTTATGCAAAATTTTTAGTTTACAGATATGACACCAAAATATTTTAAATTACACTGAGAAGCAAACAACACCCAATATAGCATAAAATACCTTTATACCGTCAATAAATATTAATACTATTAATAGTCACAAATATACCCATCACCAACATGCAAAAGAAATCAAAATAGAAAAGAATTTTAAATACCCCAAAAATGCATAAAAATACCTGTAGCACCTGTATCTAACCAGACTTGTTTCTAAATATTAATAGTAATAAATATACCTCTCACCAAAATGCAAAAAAAATAACAATATCTACCTCTAGCAAATGTATGTAATAGTACTTGTCAATGTAAAAAAGTGATTAGTTCACCAGCGGGAGAAAATGTTGTATCGCATTGGTAATATCCGTCCATTGCTCTTCATGTGTGGTGCATCGACTACGCTAAACATACTCCACCAAATAATTATGTTTCAAATCTAGTTATGCACATCCGTCCTTTGCAGACGTCGGCAATGATACTTTCGTTTCCCGTAAGCACTTTCATCAATTTCCACTATGTGTCCAGGACCGCCTATTTGCTCATCGATTTCCAGCATCCAGTGAAATAGAAGGTTTCTGAAATGTTGAAGGCAGCGACCCACAACTTTCCTGGAAACTCCAGTTTCCGCTACTATTACTGTGACTGGATATTCCTTAATGCACATTACTAAAATAATCAGCAACTGAACTATAGGAACTGTCGAAAAATCTAGAAACGAATTTGTCCTGCAGGACGTTTCAGTACAACAGTTCCGTCTGCGATACCGATAACTTGGTTCTCTTCCTTGTCTTTTTTGTTGGCCAAGTTTGATTCTATTTCCACACACACATGTTCTGAAACGTGAAACAAATCCATGTACCATCAAAAAATTTACCAAACCCAATTCCTTTATGTGATCCTTAAAAGCTGTAGAACTGCGGAGGAATTCCATCATAAGATTATTATGATTTACACAAACACTTTATATATTTTTTGTTATTACCGATATTAAAAAAACATTATGATGTTTTGTAATGCAATAGCATTTTAATTAGGGTAAATGTCTTTCAATCTGATTGTTATTGGTATTGTTAAAGTTTATCTATTATTTTGTGACGAAATGTAAAGGGTAGTACCTATTGTTTAAAAGTGTTTGTATGGCGTGTCTAGTTAAATAAACTGGTTTCTTTGTTATTATTTACATTATTCTTGTATTTAAAAATGTTGTGAAATAATTTAAAGATAACGAATAAGTCTTGTTTATTATATTTGATGTAAGTTAGAGGGCACTTGATAAAGTTTGTCATTTGCCAGAATCTCATACCGGGTCTGATTTACGCATTTCTTCGCGCGCTTTGACCGATAAAATGTAACCCCAAGAAAAAACTTTTAGCACCTGTTCTACAAGCAATAAATAATTCCAAACTATTTGTTCAATATTTGGGTAACAACATTGATAAACAAAACGCCAATTTTATATAGTACTGAAATGTACTAAAAGACATTTGGCTATATTCTATATTATCATTAACAACTATAACCGTAAGATTAATAAAAACCTAGTTATAAGAGGTCTTGGTTTCGGGATTGTAGTAAAATACTGATTATAAAGTACACTTTAACCTAGAACTTTTTGTGTAATGTAATGTAACGTATTTTAACTAAATTAAAAAGCAAATTCTAATGTAGCTAATAAAGTAAATATCTTACCTAACGGCCTTCCTCTTATTTTTTCTGCTTCATTGTAATGTGCTTTAAACCATAATGTCTGTAATTCCGAATGCCATCTAGTGTGGAAAGCATGTGATTCTAATATTGAATAAAGTTCGTGATATGATCCTCTATGGAACGCTACTGCAGCTCGGGCCCTTAAAATGCTCTCGTTGCCTCGAAGAAGTTCTGATGGTGGTAAGGACCACAGAAATGTTGCAAGTCTTTCAATATCACCTCGTTGTTGTAACGCCTCACACATACATTGCACCTAAGAAAATATTCTCATTAAAGTATTATTTATTTGGAAAACATGTCTATTTCTTTTATCGAAATGTTTTTAAAGTTTATATTTTATTATTCCTTTCTAAAATTTTGTTTGTTCGAATTTAGGTTTAAATGAATTAAGCCTTTTAATATTTATTTAAAAAAACTATGTAATAAATCAAAGAAAATTATTTTAATAATTATAAACTAGACATTTTAAAACAGTACCTATTATTTATTTTTTATTTATTTTAAAACCACGTTTAAATAAATTTTTAAACGAAATCTTTATAAAGTTATTAACAGAAATTTTTTTTATTCAAATATTAGATAAGTTTAAATTTGATAGGTTATTATTGTTCTTCATTCTTAAAGTGTTAAAAGCACTACCGACTATAGGTCGAGATCACAAGTTTGAGTCCTACCGGATGTGAGTTATCTTTTTCTAATTTTCTTCAATGTCATTTCTTGTTTGTTTAATATCTAAATTTCACTAATCCTATGAGAGATGTCAATACACAAGAATTCAAAAAAAAAACGAAATGAGCTAAATTCAGTTTCAGTTAGCCCAGAAACAAAGTTGAAGTTTTCCTTGCTTTTTTGCCCCAAGGTTTACGTGGACCGTGTGGTTTATATATTATATAAAAATCGGCAAAACTAAAAATGTAATTTCTTACATTTTATTACCTAAGTACCTATTGTTAAAGATAATTTATCAATTGGGATCCAACACTTTTTTGGTACAAATGATAATGACAGATTTCGCAATTGTATTTGTTGTTAATTAAGGGCAGAGGAAAGGAAGTTGCTGAAAAATTTAGATCCTAAACCTAAATCTTTAGTAACCTAAACAAATAAAACGGTGAAGTTATCAAGGGTTATCAAGATATACCTACTGATCGAAAGAATCTTACATTGTATAAAAAGATGGTTTAACAAAAACACCCATTGGTAAAAAAAACAAAGTAACACATTATTGTGACAGGCGAGCTTAAGCCGAAATTATCAATAGGCGTATTAACTAGAGAGAGTTGAATGCAATCACTCTGCAGTGAGGATGCTGGAAAACGGATCTACAGGTGTACATGTCACTGAGAACCAAGAAAACTAGGAATTGGTGCTTAGAAGGTTTTGAGTACATTCCTAAGGGACATAATGTATTTTTTTCTTTTGTGAAGGCTAAACAAAAACTTTTATTTACTGTAAAGCAAGAGAACAACAGATCAGAATAGGCTAAAGAGCAGAAATCGAACTATGGAGAAATGGAATAGTATATAATGAAGTGGCGAGTCGCGATTTGTTGTTTGCGTATAGCTAATAGAAGGGGCAGAATTTGCCAGAAACAAGAAAATTATCATACTGGTTGTCTTAAGCGTAAAGTTAAATTTTTATCTATTGTATATAATGTTCTGGGGTTCAATGTGTGCTAGAGGAGACAAATTACACTTTTTGTTACTAACTAATATTTATACATCTCAGAGGAGTCATTTGGAGTAAGTTGGAAAATAGTCGAATTTCTAATACCTACTTTGTCTTTGACTTTATGTCATATTTCTAAAAATCCATAAAATGGCTTTAAAACCATGAAATACCGATCCTAAAATGGCTTTCCAGTAGTCCAGATCTTTCGCACATCAAAAACTTGTGGCATGTGAAAAAGATATTGTAAGCCAATATTGCGTAAAAGCTCAAACTAACGCTAAGAATTTGGGATAATTTCACTCGAGATTACTGTCAGCATCTAGTAAATACTGTGTGAAGAAAATTGAAGCTGTTATTAAAAATAATGTTGATGTTACTTAATGGTAGAATGAGCTATGGTTTTAAAATGCTTGTAATATATCAAATAAAAATTACACCGTTATATTTTAAATGATCTTAAATGCATGCCAATAACTGCATTTATTGAGTATTTGCTGAACCACTATTAAAAATGTTTAACCTATCAATTAAAACGGGAAAATATCCTGAAAAGTGGAAAGAGGCTAGGATATGTCCTATATTCAAAGCTGGAGTAAAGTCAAATGTTGAAAATTACAGACCGATATCTCTCCTTTGTAACTTTTCAAAAGTTTTTGAGATAGTAATGTATACGCGTGTATATTCCTCAGTTAAAAGTTGTATTTCAGAGCACCAACATGGTTTTATGGAAAAACGTTCGACAGTAACAAATTTATTAATTTTAACTCAGTATATTTCAGAAGTTTTGGATAATCAAGGCCAGGTGGACGTAATATATACAGACTTCTCAAAGGCTTTTGACAAGGTAAATCAGCGTACGTTAGTTAATAAACTTTCAGCCTTAGGTTTTGCGGACGATGTGTTGAAGCTATTTTCGTCGTATTTAGCAGACAGGAAACAGTTCGTTGCGTACAACGGATACACATCTGAGATTATTTCTGTTACTTCTGGAGTTCCCCAAGGTTCCAACCTTGGTCCTTTATTGTTTTTGATATATATAAATGATTTGCTAGAGATTTTGAACTGTGAAAAATTAGGATTTGCGGACGATTTTAAAATTTTTTTAAAGATTAACAATATTAATGATTGTAATGAGCTGCAGAAGAATTTAAACTTGATTAATAATTGGTGTAACAGGAATAAATTAACTTTGAATGCCAAAAAATGTAAAGTAGTAACCTTCACTAGAAAAAATGAAAATGTTAACTATGCATACTCTGTCCAAATGTCGCAACTCGAAAAATGTAATACTATAAAGGATCTAGGAATTGTATTTGATACCAAATTAACTTTTTCAAACCATATTGAGCTAAAAATATCGGAAGCCATGAAAATTTATGGTTTTCTTATTCGAAATTGTAGAAGTTTTACAAATACAACTCCGATCAAATTATTATTTTACTCACTAGTACGATCTAAGCTGGAATACGGAAGTATTATTTGGTACCCCATATATAATTGTTATATATCAGGCATTGAAAAAGTTCAGAGAAAATTTTTGAAATATTTGGCTTTCAAAACTGATGGTGTATATCCAGAACGAGGTTGTGACTATGATTCACTTTCTGTTAGATTTGATTTTGATAGTTTAAATCTAAGGCGAGACCTCTGTTCATTAAAGTTTCTTTACAAACTGCTTCATAATTCAATTGATTCTGCAGTTATTCTGTCACAAATTAATATAGAAGTGCCAAGTTTTAATTCCAGAAATAAATTAACCTTTAGGTGTAATAGAGCAAGAACAAATATCCTTAGCAAATCCCCAATAAATGTAATGTGTACGAACTATAATAAGATATGTACACATTGTGACATTTTTTCTTGTTCCATAAATACCCTCATTAATACTGCTACTATTTTCTTGAACTAATATATTGTTTAAATATTTAGTTAAATATAAGTTTTTCTATTATGTAAATTTTGTAAATTGTCCTATAAATGGATTACTGTTGGGCAATAAAGCTATTATTATTATTATTATTATTATTATTATTATTATTACCTATTGTACACTTATTTAAGTCCGGGGAAGATGAGCGAACGGGAGAGACGGCCAGTTCAATTAATTTCGGTGCTAATAGCTAGATGGCATTAGTTTACGCTTAATACAGTGGAGGCCATTTATAGCACGTGCAAAAGTAAAATGAAATTAAAGAAAAAGGTAAAAAAAACTTCTTTATTTGTTATCAACAGTGTACAATTTTATCAATGGGTCCTCAGTTTACCTAGTGGTGAAAAAATTTCAATGGAATCTTGTAAATTTTATGTTTAATCATATTTAGTATGATTGCTTTATGGCATTCTAACTATAAAATTGTAATCAATGCAGAGTCATTCACTTTCATTCCATATCCATCCCTCCCGATCAAATAAGGAGAGATGGCCATACGCGGCCCGGTAAAAATGTCCTTATTATAAATTTTACTTTATATTTTTAATTAAATCTTTCACTAATCCATTGGAGATGCCAAAAGTCTACAAGAGAAAAACACTTACAGAGCGCGGTAATCACTTAAGGCCGCTATTAATTCTTATAGAAATGGAGAAATGACCATCTACTCTACATCTAAAAATTTATAGTAAAAAAAGAAAATAAGGCTAAGAAGATTATGGTAGCTAGAAAGCTAAAAGTTGTTCGAAAGATTTCATAAAGCATTTAAGAAGAACCAATACTCTGCGATTGAGATATTGATGAAAATGAACAAATCAAATGTACTGAGAGTGGGTAGGTATTACACAACCCAACTTATTGAGATCTTGTTATAATGTGTAATTTGTTCATTTTGGGTACATGTAAATTGTACCGAAAATGCTTAAATTTTGGCCAAAAAAAAAAAAAGAAGTGAAGCAGAAAACTAAAAACATAATGGAGTAAACTACTGTTCTCCATGGCCATTTTCCCGGACAACTCAGGAAAGAGGCCAATCAAGACTTTTAGTTATATTTTTATTTTATTTAATTAAAATTTGTTAATTACTTTGTGATCTTTCATACTTAAATGATTAAAGACTGGTCACTGGTCTCATTTAATCAAAACTTACATTTTTGACATGCGCCATGCGCCAAACTAATACTCAGGTACCTAATAAAGTAATAAAATTAAATTTACATAAGTCGATATACGAATTGCGCGTTTAGTTTTTTTATGTTTAGAGTTTTTATAGCTAACTGCAAGAGTTTTTAAATAATGCAATTGTATAAAATATTAAACAATTTTTACTAGATAACGACATGCATTACAATTTAGTTATTTTTTCTTGTGCTACTAATATGGAATTTATGTGCCAGCAAATAACTTTGTATATGGATGGTACTTTTGAATACCTGTCACATTTTTTCTTTTAAAAGGCAAGAAGCCTAGCTGCCAATAAAATGTACTGTTTGTCATTTTAACCTAACTCAGTCATGGTGGCGAAAAAATTAAAATTTATTTCTATCAATTGAATACAAAAATAGAGCTTCCGCGATTGGCAACTAATTTAACATTTCCACCAGAAGAAAGGGCGGAAAATCTCTAACAAGGACAACAAATGTATGTGAATCTTTCCATTCAAAATTAAAATCACATTCAAACTTTAATTATTTTTTAAAAACTTTAATCAGCATGCAAACAAACACTTTAAATTAAATTTAAAAATTTAAAATGAAATGAAAGGAAATTTTAAATAAACAAATAAATTTGCCGTTACGACTTTGTGAAGTGTGCTTTTTATAAATTTGAAGATTTACATATTCTTTAACTTTTTTAAATTAATTTTTTAGACTTTAATAGATATATAAGTATTAGTTATAATTTGTATTTTTGTTTTTATATTATGTGCAACTAAAAATATTATTTCGCAGTTTATTATATATATATATATATACTTATATATATATATATATATATATATATATATATATATATATATATATATATATATATATATCCAAAGATGATACATAAAGTATCTAGTGCCTTACTGTCAAAAGTAATAATTTCAGTTTTGAACTGAAATGGTGTCGGTTAGAAATTTCTAACACTTTAAAAGACACCTTGGATGCTGCGATATAAATAGATATAAATATCATTCAACCTATATCAGGGCAAAACCAAACTACAGACACGTGTTTCGCTCTTAGTTTGAGCTCGTCAGTGTAGTACAGGCTATGTCTCTCAAGTCACTAATCAAGAGACATCCCTGCTATAAATTGAACGATATCTATAGATGTCAAATTGCAAAACTGATAAACAGTCGCAAGTGGTTCCATCTTCACTCCAAAAATGGTATTTCAGTGGTAGCTTTGCATCTTGTATATAACCTTAGGCAAGGTAAAATGATAAAACGAACAGAGCGTTTTGTGACAGTCTAAGAATGTCCAAAGATGATACATAAAGTATCTAGTGCCTTACTGTCAAAAGTAATAATTTCAGTTTTGAACTGAAATGGTGTCGGTTAGAAATTTCTAACACTTTAAAAGACACCTTGGATGCTGCGATATAAATAGATATAAATATCATTCAACCTATATCAGGGCAAAACCAAACTACAGACACGTGTTTCGCTCTTAGTTTGAGCTCGTCAGTGTAGTACAGGCTATGTCTCTCAAGTCACTAATCAAGAGACATCCCTGCTATAAATTGAACGATATCTATAGATGTCAAATTGCAAAACTGATAAACAGTCGCAAGTGGTTCCATCTTCACTCCAAAAATGGTATTTCAGTGGTAGCTTTGCATCTTGTATATAACCTTAGGCAAGGTAAAATGATAAAACGAACAGAGCGTTTTGTGATAGTCTAAGAATGTCCAAAGATGATACATAAAGTATCTAGTGCCTTACTGTCAAAAGTAATAATTTCAGTTTTGAACTGAAATGGTGTCGGTTAGAAATTTCTAACACTGAAATTATTACTTTTGACAGTAAGGCACTAGATACTTTATGTATCATCTTTGGACATTCTTAGACTGTCACAAAACGCTCTGTTCGTTTTATCATTTTACCTTGCCTAAGGTTATATACAAGATGCAAAGCTACCACTGAAATACCATTTTTGGAGTGAAGATGGAACCACTTGCGACTGTTTATCAGTTTTGCAATTTGACATCTATAGATATCGTTCAATTTATAGCAGGGATGTCTCTTGATTAGTGACTTGAGAGACATAGCCTGTACTACACTGACGAGCTCAAACTAAGAGCGAAACACGTGTCTGTAGTTTGGTTTTGCCCTGATATAGGTTGAATGATATTTATATCTATTTATATCGCAGCATCCAAGGTGTCTTTTAAAGTGTTAGAAATTTCTAACCGACACCATTTCAGTTCAAAACTGAAATTATTACTTTTGACAGTAAGGCACTAGATACTTTATGTATCATCTTTGGACATTCTTAGACTGTCACAAAACGCTCTGTTCGTTTTATCATTTTACCTTGCCTAAGGTTATATACAAGATGCAAAGCTACCACTGAAATACCATTTTTGGAGTGAAGATGGAACCACTTGCGACTGTTTATCAGTTTTGCAATTTGACATCTATAGATATCGTTCAATTTATAGCAGGGATGTCTCTTGATTAGTGACTTGAGAGACATAGCCTGTACTACACTGACGAGCTCAAACTAAGAGCGAAACACGTGTCTGTAGTTTGGTTTTGCCCTGATATAGGTTGAATGATATTTATATCTATTTATATCGCAGCATCCAAGGTGTCTTTTAAAGTGTTAGAAATTTCTAACCGACACCATTTCAGTTCAAAACTGAAATTATTACTTTTGACAGTAAGGCACTAGATACTTTATGTATCATCTTTGGACATTCTTAGACTGTCACAAAACGCTCTGTTCGTTTATATATATATATATATATATATATATATATATATATATATATATATATATATATACGAATAATGGTATAGTGACTGGTTCAATATAACGTTGACTGCAACTCCACGATTGACTTCACGTTATATATATATATATATATATATATATATATATATCTATATAATTTTCTTTTTAACCAACTTCTAGGTACTTCAAACTTCCTTAAATTGATTAAGAAATCTAATTGGATTTCTAATTATGTTGGAATTATTCCTTAACAAACAAATATTTTATTTTAAAAAATAGCTACTTTCAACCAGTCAGTTATGTTCTATCACCACTTCTCTCTGGCATAGATCTTCAGCAGACGACTCCTACTACCCGATCCTTAACTCCCCCATCAGAGGAAACTGGACTCGCTTCAGAGGCTTGCATGCCTGCAGATCTCTGGGGCCATGAGGACAGCCCCTACAGCGGCACTGGAAGTTATCCTGGGCTTGCCACCTCTCAATGTTTACATCAAAGGGGAGGCGATGTCGGGAGCTTACAGGCTGAAATTTAATGGGTGTGATGTTGATGGTTTGTATCGTCATCGCACACTGCTCACTGGAGATTGTCAGGTCCTGTTTACAGGCTTGCCAACTGACCAGATGATCCCATGTTACAACTTTGAGAGTCGATACCAAGTCCGGCTGAGAGACAGAGCTGAGTGGACTGTGGACGGCTCTCAAAGAATTTTTGACGATGCAGGGATCAAGTATTTTACTGACGGATCTCGCACGTCAGAAGGAACCGGTGCAGGGGTCTGTGGTCCACGCAACCTTAGGCAGCACTTCAGCTTGGGAACGGAGACAACCGTGTACCAGGCTGAGGTATACGCCTTACTAAAGGCTGTCGACCACGCCCGAGGCCGTGGCTGGAGAGGGGAGAGGATAACTTTCTTCTCAGACAGCCAGGCTGCACTGCTGGCCTTAAAACAATTCCGGGTTAGTTCCAAGCTGATCTGGGAGTGCATACAAAACCTCAATGAACTGGCTTCTTGGAATGGATACCAGGGCATAAAGGTTTTAAAGGAAATGAAACCGCGGATCTTCTGGCCAAGAAGGGAGCGGATACACGATTTACTGGTCCAGAACCTGTATTGGGACTGCCTAGAGCCTGGGTAAGGACCAAAGTCGGGAACTGGGTCTGGGAAGAGTCGACCAAACACTGGAGTAACACTGTAGGGCTGAGGCACTCGAAGCTGATGTTCAAAGGCTACTCCAAAAAACTCACGTCTGACATACTGGATCTAGGCAGGAGTCAGATCAGAGTACTAGTGGGCCTGCTCACCGGGCATGGACCATTCAGACTACACCTTCCGAGGATGGGGATTCTGACACAGGAACCCACCTTGTGCCGACTGTGTGACATGGACGATGAGACGGCAACTCACATTCTATTCGAGTGTGAGGCCTTGGACTATAAACGGTTCCTCATCTTCGGTGACACGAATCCTGAATCCTATCACCACCTTGAGGAGCTGGTCACAGGACTCAAATCTCTTATAAAGGGAACTGCCCTGTAGCAACAGTGACTCAAGGAATTTAGGACAACCGGATTCTAGCCTTCCTGAGGATCAGTGGGATGCTGATTTTCAGCTGAACAAACTAGTGTCCTGCAAGCACGGGTGCATGTAAGGACTCTTGGTGCCGAACCTGGTCACAATATTCCCATAGGAAGCAGTGCTTAAAACATGGGGCTCCATAGGTGAGACCATGCCAGGTTACTTAGATTAGATTAGATTAGAACTCCCTCTTGGAACAATGCCATTCCAAAAATTAACATGTCCTTGAGCAAATACTCCAAATACAATACATCAAGCGATCTTCTAAGGCAGAACTTCTTGGAACTTATCCACAAGTCAAAATTCGAAGAAGTCTATACACTGATGCTTCTAAAAACAATAATGCTGTAGGCTGTTCAGTTACTCGCTCCCATATGACCATTATATCAAATGTCTTATCACCTTTCTGTAGTGTTCACACTGGGGAATTATTTGCTATACTCCAAGCTTGTAATTCCATAAACCAAGATTTAAAAAATTTTGCAATATGCACCGATTCGTTTGCTTCAATCAAATCCATCCAAAGCATCTACAGTTCTCACCCCTTAGTGCAGTCTATCCATGACAATAACTCTACTCTGAGTTCCCTCACATGTCGGAATTGTTGGGAACGAACTGGCAGACCGTGTAGCAAAAGAAGCAGCAACCTCAAATCGTCCAGTAGAAAAAATTCAGTTAAGTAGAGACCTAAAAAACTATTTCAAAAACAAGATCTATTCGTCATGGCAAGCTCACTGGACCAGAATTCCTTCCAAGTTGTTTGAGGTCAGAAAAACTGTCAAACCGTTTCACCTTCCATTATTATCAAAAGGAGATAAAATAGCCATAAGAAGCCTAAGAAATTTCACTCACAGCCACTTAATGATCTCAGGACCTCCTCCTATATGCCAGCCTTGCAACAACTCCATGTCTGTCAAGCACCTTCTCACTGAATGTCAGAAATTATCCTCGAATAGAAGACAAATTGGACTCTCAAATAATATGGCTGAAATCCTCAACTCACCAGATCAAATCAAGAAAGTGATTAAATATTTAAAAGAATTTAGTATTTTATCCAAAATTTAAAATCTTGTTCAAACTTTGTTTATTATTAATGTAATTTGTATTCTTTGTATTCAGTACTAATTGTACCTGTCAAATGGCCGTAGATGCTGAGGCACATTAACTTTAATAAAAAATCTTTTTAAAATACGTATGATAATAAATTTATTTTATTTTTAAATATTCAGTCATAATATTATTATGATTTGGTCAAATATAGAACTTACAACAAACCACAGAGAAACCCTAAATTGAAACAAAGATTGCGCAATTCGGGAATTTGTTAAATCAAGTGCATGTTACAAAAATGACTGGCGCATTTCAGGTACACAGGTAATTTGTTAAATTAATTTTGGCGCAATTCAGTTGATAACAGAAAGAGGCATAAAAATACCTGCTTTAAATTTAAAGAAACCTTTCTCTTAATACCGATCTTTTAGAATTCTCAAAATCTATTCTAGTTTTGCAATATCGGTAGAAATACTTTTTAAAGCTCTATTGTGTAATGGAAAGTAGCTATCTACTCTACCTCATATTATGTATCAATTTTTATTTCGTGAAAACTGTCATTATAGACAGCAGTGCGTGAAGGATTGAAAGTGTGCGTGAAGTAACAATGTATTTTCATCACTCCGTGCGGAAAGCACTACTTTCGACCACGTAGGACCGTGCGGAAAGCAATGCTTCCTTCAACGTTACGAAATATAAAACTTTTCATCACTCCGTGCGGAAAGCACTGCATTCGACCATGCAGGACCGTGC
Organism: Altica lythri; assembly: GCA_964028335.1. NCBI lineage: Eukaryota > Metazoa > Arthropoda > Insecta > Coleoptera > Chrysomelidae > Altica > Altica lythri. The sequence continues at coordinate 42,252,842 of OZ034801.1, forward strand.
TAAAAGCAATTAATGACTGAAACAAAGTTGATAAGTATTTCCCAATCAAAAATAAAAGAGATAGAAAGTGAATTAAGAGAAATTGAGGATGAATTTTCTAATAGTTTTGCATCTGATAACGCGGTAGTAAATGCACCACGATATAATCAATCAAACGTTTCATTACTAAATAAAGATTTTGTTGATTCTCAATTATTATCTAAAATACTTAAGTTGAATAAAAAAAATATGTCTATAGAATTAAGCAACTGTTATTAAATATTACATTTAACGTATTTAACAAAGATTTATAACTATACCTAATTTTGTAATACAAAAGTGTTTTTTTTTTATTAAAAATGTTATAATTTCTTAACTCTAAAAATTTTTGTTTTAATGGGGGGGATCCGCCTCCACCAACCCTCCGTCAGCTCCTCCGCGGTGCAGGCGGATCAGACCTAATACTACTTTTATTATCTTTTTTCCTTTTATTTTAGACAAATTCAAGAGCTTTCCTCACGGAGTGATGAAAAATAGAATACGCAACTCGTGCGGTGCGCAGGTAATCCCATCACTCGTGCTTTTTACAAACGCACTCGTGATGAAATCACCTGCTTTCCGCACTCGTTACGTAATGTTCTATTTAAATGGGATTTACTTTTACGCACTGTTTTTGACACACCTTTATATAATCAAATATCCTTAGCATTCGCGTTGCCATGGTGTTGCTATGAGAGCATTAGTTTTGTTAGTATCTGATAAATGAATTGAAAATAAATTGCTTTCTTGTAATTATATTTTTTATTTGATAATCGTAGATAAAATATTGTATGAAACTGTGCGTGAAGTGCTTTTTGTGCACTTTTTGTGCGATGTATAGCACTCGCTTTGCTCGTGCTCTAAACATCGCGTGCGTGCGCAAAAAGCATACTTCACGAACTGTTTCATAAATAACTATTTTATTTAGTAAATGTTTGTTTATTTTTTTTTAATTTTCAATTACATATACCTATATAGGCATTACAAAAGAATTTACCTACTGTTTTTAAAATAATAATCCGACAGGGATTTGAATCAACTTAATAATAACAAAAAACCGGGTGTAGGTCACTTGCGCGCCGCGGTCACTTTTACGGTTTGCTAGGGGATTATGGTCCCAGCAGGTAATAGGACACTTGCGCGCCAGTTATAATTATGGTACCTGATAATCCTGATACCTGGATAATAAAATTAATTATTTATTAATGATCCCATCATATTCTATAATATAAACTAACAATTTAGAAATTTTGTGTTATTCCCCTTAAAAGTGCCAAAGGGTTTAATAGTTGCTTCTTAATTCTTCGCCATGGAAAAGATGCTAAGTGTGCGAGGAAAAAAATTTATAGTTTTGGATAAATACACCTTTCGTAAAGATAAAGAAACTGTTATGGGCGTTACATATAGGCAGAGATAATAGAACATAGGTGTAACCAAAAAAATTGTAAGGCTTCAGTGTGTGTCGATAAGTCAGAAGAAGTTTTGCTCCAAAGAAATAATAATTGTCATAACCATCCCTGCAGTGAAAACTTGGACGTAAAGGTAATATAATCTATACTTTTAATAATTTATTATTATACTTATTAAGTAGTAATTTATATGTAAACAATTGTTTTTTTACTGTACCAGAAATTACAAAACGGTCTTAAGAGAAAAGCTATGGACGATATATCAGAACGACCATCTAAACTAATCAATAATGTATTAACCAAAGACCTATGAACATAGACGTTACAATTAAAGATATACAAAATATCCGAAAAGTATTTACAGATCAAGAAGAAGTGTTTTACCACCTCTACCTCGCTCTAAAGAAGATGTGCACGATGCTCTCGAGTCCTGCCCCTGCACAACCAACAAAGGCGAAAACTTCTTGTTAGTCAATAACCGAGAGCAAAATATCATTTTATTTTCGTGCCTATCAAATTTAAGGTATTTATGTTCCCGTCAAAAAATCTACGTTGATGGTACTTTTGAGTAATGTCCAAAGTTTTTTATACAGTTATTTACTATACATACAGTGGAAAATGGACACTACATTCCGCTGGTATTTATATTGCTGTCGAGTAAGAATGCGGAGACTTATTTTGAGGCCTTTAAATTGTTAGACAATTACTGTAATTCAGTCAATTTAGGTTTGAAGCCAACAGAAATTGTTTGCGACTTCGAAAAAGCGATACACGTTGGTGTGAAAAAAATGTGGCCGAAAATAAAAATTATTGGATGCAGATTTCACTTAAACCAGTCATGGTTTAGGAAAATACAAAATTAAGGGCTGGTTGCAGAAGACAAAAATAAGGAATCGGAAATAGGCCGGTGGTTACGATGGACCTTTGGATTGCTATTTTTAGATCCCGGTAAAGTAGAAGATTGTTTTGTTGAAGATTTGTATTCAGAAATTTCACAAAATGAGTCTGTCATAAAATACGCTGATTACTTGGTTGACAATTATATATCCAGTGATTCTTCGTTTACGCCAAATATTTGGGCATTTTGTTCTAGCACTACGGAACGAAGCACGAATGCGTGCGAGTCATTTCACAGCAAATTTAACGCAAGTTTTTACAACTCTCATCCAGATATTTTTAAACTTATTAATGTTCTAAAAGATGTAGGTACCTACAACTAAACACGTATATAAAGATAAACAGCGTTCATTTGCCAATAACTGTTAGGAACATTAATTACAAAAAACGGAATGAATACGTTAGTAATTTAATTAATTTATACAGAAATGGACGTATTACTAGATATAATTTTGTAAAATCTATTTCATACCAATATGTTAAAAAATAAAATCTTAAATGAAACTATGAGTGTATTATTTCCTATTAACTTAAATTTAAATTGAATAAATTTTAATATTAACGAGCAGGTAATCGGCGCGCAACCGTCCTATACCCCAAAGCGATCCGGCGCGCAAGTGTCCTATGAAGATTAGTACTACCTCAATATTTTTCTGACCGCGGCGCGCTAGTGACCCATGCCCAAAAAACCTTTACATATTTTCATTTTTTTGTAGTTTTATAAATATTTAACATTAAATACTGATGATTTTACCAGAAAATATATAATTAAGTTTATTTACATTATTTGTCGTAATTGAAACATACAGTTTTTAATTGATAACTTGTCTGTGAGTATTCTGAGCTTTTCAAAATAAAAAAATGATTGAACGGTTTTCTGTTAAATAATATTATTTAAAAATTTAATAGTAGTTGGTATAGGTATAACAGAAAAAACGATTTTAAGAAATCTGTTTGTTCTCACCACAAAACAATAATTAGTATCTACCTACCATCTACATAATATTATGTATTTTACATTATATAGTTGTTATATAGGTATCTACTAACCTGATCTGGAGAAAAACTCATCGGTTTTTTACCATAATTTTCAACACCATTTAACTGAATAATATTTTCATTCTTATTAACATCACTACTATTATTAAAATAGTCCAATTGCATCCTCCTGTTATCGTCATTTTTTTTATCAAAACCTTCGGTATAACTTAAACTTCTTTTACCGGGATCACTTTTGTTCAATGCACTTTTTGAATTTACACCAAAATATTCGATTTTTTTAGGAATACTTCCATCAACTTTTTTTACAAGTTTATCACCGGCAAAGTAATTATCCAGTTTACAATTGGTCGCAAAATATAAATTATCCGAATAGTAATTCAAATTTCCAGTAGGATGACAAAAATTCCCGATATGCGAATCACTTGAACCGCTTGAACCCGCGTCAATTTCCATTCCAGAAATTATGATAAACCGCAACACATTTAAAAAAATATATCAACAAAACTAAATGCATTAAGTTAGAACAAGCATTGGATTACTAATGCAAAAGGTTTTACATAAAGCTAGCAACGATCTTGTTGAGTAGGCGGAGTCTAAAGCTTGATTTACCAATGGGAAACGCGAGCTTTAAGTTACCTTGGAAACTACCCTTGTAAAGGGACGAATAGGGATAAAATAGGAATTTTCGGGGATGTTTTGTCTCGGTTTAACAAGTTTGTTTTATGAGAGTTTACCTACAGATTCATTTTGAGGATCTTAGCATTTTTTAACGTTACACCTAAATAACTACTCAATTGGATAAGAAAATATGAAAAAACGTAAAAGTTTACGTCGTTGAAAAATAGTGCATGTTTATTTTATATTTTTTTATTATTACTAGTTTCATTAAGATTAATAATTAATTTTTTAGGAGTAGGTATGTTTTATTCATTTGGCTGAAAATGTGTATTTTTTATTGCAAGATAATTGTATGTATGTAAGTACGTATGTATGTGTGGTGTTAGATCTATTGTGTCCCCATTTTCTTGCTATATTTCTGATGATTTCTCAGACTTATAGCAGCTCTTCTAGTCCTATCTTCCTTAGAAAGTTTAGGATATCATTGGGTTTTAAATTAGGTAGTTCTTTCCTTTCTATTTCGTATGACCCTAGGTATTTGACCCTAGAAGTACTTAATGCCATGCATTCTGAAAGTATGTGTATTGAGGTTTCATCCTCTACCTCACAGAATCTGCAGTTTGCTTCATCTACTAATCCTAGTTTCTTCATGAGTCCTCTTAATCGACAGTGTCCGGTTAGTATTCCTGTTATAATTCGGAGGTTTTTTTTACTCAGGTTAAGACAGCTGTGAGATCTCTTCTGGTTATAGTTTCCCAGGAGCGTCTTCGATTGTCTTAGTCCTTCTAGATCACTCCAGTACTTGGATTTTTCGCTATCCATTTTTTTCCTTAGTTTTTCTAAGATTGTACTACTACTGATTCCACAGGATGGTTCTGGTCCCAGGTATGGGGTTTCAGCTCCTTTTTTGCCAGCTTGTCTGCTGTTTCATTTTCTTCTAGGTATTCCTACGTGTCCTGGAACCCATATGCAAGATAATTAAAAAGACATATTTATTACAGAACCACATGAGAAAAACTGTGAATTGAATGATTTGGAACTTCAAATAGCTAAATAGTGAGTATTAATATTTTTTTAAAAAAACTTGAACCGCCTTCAAAAAGAAAAATGCACTAAAAACTAAAATATAAAATATTATTTCTTAAAAATATTATGGGCAACTAGGCACCTGACTTTGTTTCCTTAAAGTCGACGAAAATTGCGAATTATTCTCCAGCTTCTGGATCTGGATCTGGAAATTTGGGCAGGGGCGAGCTAGTGCTCAGCCAGCACTGAGGCCACATATGACCCATTGTGCATCCTCCCGTATGTAGGGATATCCTCACCTCAGGCTGTCAGCAGGCCTAGTGATTTAAAAAAGGTGATGAGGCTCCCGAGGGGGATCTCCCTGACATCGGCTGGTGTAAGCCAGTACTCGCCCAACACGGATCTTCTAATTTTAGAAAAAGCAGAGCAGTCATACATAATGTGTTCTACTGTTTCCTTTTCTTGTTCGTAGCCTCTGCATAGCGGCGATTCTGTTAATTTCATCCTAAAGAGATGTTGTCGCAATTGGCAGTGACCTTTCAAGATTCCCACAGCTGTTCGGAGATTTTGTCTGGTCAATGCCTTAAATTTTTTTGCTGTTTCCTCGCCAGGATGAGGGAATAACTCTCTGGCCAGTCTACGGTTCGTAGTTTCATCCCAGCACTGTATAAAGTGAGAGTGCTCTTTGATAAGGTCCACGACTGCGGACAATGTTAGCTTGGTAGATGGGCGAGGGCTAACATATTTGTAGCCCGTAGCCCTCCTTGCTAAATTGTTCGTAATGCGGTTGCCTTTAGAGTTCCCATGTCCTTTGATGCAGCTGAGAGTGACCACGTTATTCTGGCTGGCCTCAGTTAGAGATTGGTGACATTTGACATTCTTGTACCAAACTAGAGCTTATTCTTCTTAGCCTCTAAATCTAGATTTCGAATGTCAATTACACAAATATTTTACAAAGATAGAAACTATGTTGTGATAGTCAATTAATTTAACGAAAAATTTAAGGAATTGACATTTAAAATCTAGATTTAGTGGCTAAGATTAAGCTGGCGACTAATTTGGGATTGGCACTGACAAAAATTATTGTATGCTTTTTAATGCATTTTCTTATTTGAAGGTGGTTTAATTAATTTTGAAAAATATATATATTTTTCCTTTCTTAGTTGCTACAACTAATCATTAAAAAATGGAAAAAAATATTTTTGCTGAAGAACTGTGGTTCTTATCCGAGTAAAATGTTTGGATAGCTTGGCGTTATCAAATGTAGATGCAAATAAAATTTTAAACAGGCTGCATGCTTAAATAGCTTTTGCAGAAATGAAAATACTCAGGAGTCTTACTAATTATAATAAAACTTAATAAAAGTATAAGGCTTAGACAATTCAGTATAAATTTTTCAATATCAACAACAAATTCATAATGTACCTTGAAAACCCCCGAATAACAGTTTGGAATCAAATTCGAACAAGTAGAATATGCCTAGTAAGCTATATTAAATTCAACCAAATTCTTGATTTAGTTCTTTAAAAAACACCAATATTGATTTTAAACCCTATCACAAAAAAGTTTAAAAAAAAAGGCAGTCAGTGGGACTGCCGGCAGAAGTTATACTTCTATGCACGCGCCCGGATTCATAAATTTTTATGCGAATGATTTTGTAAAATCATTATATGATATTTCTGTTCAGCGACCTCAAAAACCTCCTAGTACTGAGTACACACTCATTTTGTATCAAATTTGCATAACATTTCCTGGAGACGAAGTCCGTCTTAAGTACCAGGTGTTTCGGACACCATCGTCATTATCATATTCGTATTCAGCGACCCAAAAAACAGCCGAGTTCCAAGTGTAATTTTGTACAGAATTTACATAAAACCCCAGAAGAAGAGGTAAATACCCTAGGCACCAAGTGCCGCGGAGACTTTCGACATCATGATATTCGTGTTCAGCGACCCCAAAAACCCCGAGTACATAAATTGAACCCATTTGGAATACTAACTGAGTTGTAATTTTTCTATCTATTGTCTGTTTGGAAATTGTTGTACGAAACCCACTGCAAAAGATTTGGAACAAAATTCCAAATGCAATTACTTATATTTTGCTACAATAAATTTCATCACAATGGTGAAATATTGACTTTTTTTCTATATTTTAACATTTGATCGGTGAATAATGAAACGTAGGTAACAACCATACAATGGCTAAACATAACTGTAGAAAAAATTAAAATATTTGAGTTTCGACAGTTAAACATTAAACAATTTTCATCTTGTATAGTTTTCCATTCTTTATTGGTTAAAATTAGGAACCTTTTTGCGTACATGCCCGTTAATTTGCCCCTTTTGTTTGTCATACCTAAGTACGCATACTTGGCACCCTTTTTTGTTTCACATCCTGGGCTTGGAACGACTCAATCACAATGAGTCCGTTTCGCCAACGTGGCGACGCTGGTCGTAGCCTCGAAATGTGGGCACAGCTGGCCGAAGGCACAAATGGCGATAGGACTCCTGTGTGAGCGTTCGTTGTTGGTGTTTTTTGACACATGTTTCCCCACCATTCTTTGCTCCCAAGTACCCAACACTTTTGCTAGCCAAGTGCAATACCTTACTTGGTTATGCTGCACTGATGACGGCTAACGAGCCAGAAACATGCATGTCTGCGGTTACCATTCCTATTCGTGGCCTTAGGAACCTTTTTGCGTACATGACCGTTAATTTGCCCCTTTTCTTTATATATATATATATATATATATATATATATATATATATATATATATATATATATATTGAGATGATATAAGTTACTATGCTATATCAATTAAGTACATATAAAGAAAATTAATAAAAATAGAGAAAAGGAAAATATATTTTCATTCTAAGGCAGAGTGCAAATGTAGTAAATTTGGTATAATTTATAATCGTCTTCTTCACAATACCTAAAAAAGAAAAATAAAACAAAATAAGAAATTAAAATATACAAGTAGGTACATATAAGAGATATTCATTTCAAAGAATCAAAATAATATAATTTAATCTATAACATATAAAATTTTAATGATCATGTATTAAATAGATAATAAGAGTAAATATTGAAAAAGTTTATAAATTTTACGATACCTACATTGGTAATTAAAACCGATTTTAAATAAATTAAGATAAAATGAAATAAGAAAATTAAATGTTAGAACATAAATGTAAAACTTTACATAAATTTTATTATAAAATATTAGAAATCATAAAAAAAATATATAAAAATATTACTTACTTTCAAAATATACAATGTTTGTTTTCAAGCCATATTCTGATTTGTTATTAGTTTAATTTCCAAATGAAAAGTTCTGAAAATAGAAAGATATTAGGTTATATTGTAGATAAGATATTATAAAGTTAACAATTCATTAAAAGTATAGCAAATTTTAAAAGAATGATTATTGTATTAAATGTAAATAATGAATTAAATATTAGATTTTTAGTAATTTGATTTGACAAATAATTAGTAGGCGAAAAATGATATAAAATTAACAACTCATCAAGAGTTTAGCAAATTTTAAAAGAAAGGCTATTGTATTAAATGTAAATAAGGAATTAAGTATTAGATTTTTAGTAATTTTATTTGATCAATAATTTAGTAGGCGAATAGAGCATAAGAATGTATAGTGTAAGTTTGTTTGGAGATTCAGTTGTTAAATTGTTGATTTCTGAATCTCTCTCTTGTTTTCGAGCTTTTGAAGGGAAACATGTAATAAATTTTGCTCCGTTAAAATTTTGATTTTTTTTTAAAATACTTATAAAAGAAAGTATAAAAGTAGTCAAAAGTGTTAACAAAACCGCAAGACAACTCCTGATAGCAGCTGGTAAGACTTAAAGTTCATATATATGGAGAAATGAATGTTAGAAATGGTATGCTGAGCAGTTCATTTATATAAATGCTTCCTGAGTTAATTTAACTAAAGTAAACTAGTTTCTAATAAGAAAGAGAGTATTAGTTTACTCACCATTTGATGCAAGAGCAGATTATTTCCTGATGAGAAGCAATTTTATTCGTCTAAATCTCTAAAGTGTCCGTATATCATTGATGTCCTGGGAAATGGTGGATTCCAATTGGAAAAGATAGCCTGTGCCTTAGTTGTCCAGAGAGAACACAAAAGCTTCAGAACACGGTATCAATTTCCAATTTTTTTTAAAATAAAGAACATTCCTGTGTTTGATTTTTATGTATTTGATGAACATTTAATTTCACTTGTACACTGTTTCACTGTTTAAATAAGTTATTTTTCATTCTTAATTAAGTTTAATTTGATTTATTGTTTACAAAATTCAGAACTTTTCATAACATTTGATTTAACTATATTTGGTTTTTTTGAAAGTAATGTGTAAAGCGCACAACACAATAAGAAAAAGTAAGGTTAAGGTCAAAATAGAATCACTGTTCTGAAAACATCATTTGGTATATGATTGTTGAATTTTATAATTGTTTTGTTGAGATTTTCAATATTAGTTAAATTTGAATCCATTTATTATTTGAGATTTTTGAACTCTGACCCTAAGAAAGAGAATAGATAGGAGCATATGTTAAAGTAATAATCGTTAAAATAAAAGAAATTAATTTGAATCTTACCTTCTTCACATCTATATTAAAATAAAAAAATTATTCAAGGTAAGAAGTACTTTATAACATGGTAACTTATAGAATACTATAATAATACTTTAATAATAATAGAACAAGAGTTATCATATGTTATAAAATATATATATTGAGATGATATTAGTTACTATGTTATATTAAATAAGAATGTAGAAGGAAAATCTAATGGAAAGTAGAGAAAGGAGATTTTCTTATTTCGGGTCAGAGCGCAAATTTAGTAACATTGGGATAGATTATCATCATCTTCTTCATAATTCCTAAAAAAGGAAAAAGAAAATAGAATAATAAGAAAAAAAAAATACAAATACATTTCAAAGATTTTTATTTAAAGATTCAAAAATGATTAATCTACATTATATAAAGTTTTGATAATTATGAAATTGATAAATGGGTAAAGTAGATAATTAAAAGTTTATAAAATTGCCAATACGTTAGTAATCAAACATTAATTTTAAATGAGAAAATTAAATTATAAAAAAAAGACATCACAAATAGTTAAAATACATGTTAAAACTTCTACTTACTTTTAAATTATACAAATTTACCAACCATATTCTAATTTATTAATAGTTCAAATGCCAAATGAAATATTCTGAAAAAGAGAAAATTATTAGTTTGTAGTGCTAGTAAATTTCATAAGAATATCAAAAAGAATGATCATTGTTTTAAATTGTAATATTGAATCAAGAATTAGATTTTGTTAATAATTTTATTTAAATAAGAAATTAGTAGGCGATTAGATGGAAAAGATGTATAGATTTAAGTTTGTTGAATTTGTCAGTTGTTTCTTTGTTGATTTGATAGAATCTCTCTTGTTTTTTGGTTGTTGAAATAGAAGTTGTATTAAAAATTTGCTCCGTAGAAATTTTGAGTTTTTTTTGAAAGTATTGATAATAGAAAGTATTAAAACAGTTTAAAGTATAAAGAATATTCCAAGGTAACCAGAGAAAGCAATTGGTAAGAGAAATTTATATGATTTTATGAAAGAATAAATGGTTAAAATTGTTGCTGAGTAGTTAATCGTTATAAATGCTTCCTGAATTGATTTAAAGAAAGATACTCTAGTTTCTAACAAGAAAGAATAGCATTATTGTACTTACCTTTGGATGTAAAAGCTGATTGTGCAGTGATTAGAAGAAATCTTATTAGTAAAATTTCCAAAGTTCGTGATATCATTGCTGTGCTGGGTAACATAGGCCTGTTGTTGAAAAGGGGATCCTAAGGCTTAGCAGACCGAAGAGAAAACAAGATCTTCATAAAACGGTATCACTCTTCCATTATTATCAATAAAGAACTTTTCTGTTGTTTGATTTTTGTAATTTCCATGAACATTTTTTTTTTATTTTCACTGTTTTATGTATTTAACTAAATTATTTTTATTCACTTTTTGTTAAGTTTAATCCAAATTGTTTAGTAACTCAAGACAGAATATTTCATTTATATATATTTGATGCTTGTTTTGGTTTATTAACGGTATTTTTGAAGTTTGACACATTTTGAATTAGAAAGGTTAGAAATTTATATACAATTCATGCCTAGAAAACATTGTTGGTCTAGGATAGTGCGGTTTTACAGTCATTTTATTGCAAATTTGTGTATTAACTGATTTTGAATCTAGTTTGGTTGAATATTTGAACTCTGACCTTGACATAAGGGAATAGCCGGTAGCATATTTAATTAATCATATTGGAAGATAATTACATTGAGTTAATTCTTACCTATTCACTATTTGTATTTAAAATTCAAAATTAATTAAAGGTAAGGAATATTTTATAACATAGTGATTGATATTATCAAAACATATTATTAATATTCATACACTCATCATATATGTTATAAATTTTGGCGCCCAACGTGGGGCTCTAAACAATCAAAATTAGAGCCGATTCAAATAATTAAAATTTGAGAATTTTGTTAAATATTTTTTATTATTTCGCTCTAAACAATCAAAACTAGAGCCTATTTAAATAATTAATATTTAAAATATTTTTTTTGAAAACTTGATTTGAAATTTTTTTTGTGATTCATATTAGTTATATTTATCTCGATAGAATAAATTGTGAATATGGAGGGAAAAATGAGATTGAGAGATGGTAAGATAGTAGGAGATGAGAGTGAAAGTAGTGATGGAGGAGAGATTGAGATGGAAAGTGTGGCGGTACAAGTACATGAAGAGAGAGTGTTAGGAGCCGGAGATTATCGAGTGGAAGAGCTGATTCAAACTGGACAGACACAGGAAGAAGCAGAAACGGAAGAAGGAGAGAATTTAATAGAGATAGGGGGAGAGCAGGATCGAACTATGGTAGAAATAGAGACAGAGGCAAATGCTGGTGGAAATGAACCAGAAGAACAGGTAGTACAGGAAAGACCAAGAGAGGAGTCCCAAGCTGATATGTTCAGGATGATACAAAGTTTAATCATGAATATGAATGACGATATAAACAAAAATATGGATAAGAAATTGGAAGAGTATAATAAAAGCAGAAAAGAAGATAATATGAAGATGAAAGAAGATATTAATAAAAAATTAGATGAAATAAAAGAAGATAATAAGATTTTTAAAAGAGAAATTAGTAGTATTAAAGAAGATAATTTGAAGATCAAGGAAGAAATGAAAATTATGAAGATAGACTGTGACAAGAATATGGAACAGCAAAATATTAAATTAAGGAATGAAATCCAGGAGACAGGGATTAAAATTAAGGGGGAAATTAAAATGGTAGAAGAGAAAATAGTAGAAGTGAGTAAACAAACAGAACAAATAAAAAAAGAAATAGGACAAATACGATTGCAAGAGCAAATTAATGAAAAAGTTGTAGACAATTTAAAAATTAACTTAAGTAAGAAATTTGAAGAGAAGAATAAAAAATTGTATGAGACTAAAGAAAGATTTGAAGAAATAAACGAAGATATGAGGAAACATATAAATATGGAATTAGAAAGAAAATTTCAAAAGAATAATGATAAAATGAAGCAGACTAATAAAAGATTGGAGAAAATAAAAGAAGATACTAAGACATTTATAAGACAAATAAACTATATGAAGGAAGATAATTTGAAGAGCATAGAGGAAGACACAAATAAAATAGATGAAGAAAGGAAGAAGACTATTAAGAAATTTGTAGATGGATATAAAGCAAAGCAAGTAGCATTCTTGGAAAAATTGTACATTTGGAAATATAAAGAAAGGGGGAAGAAAACTAAATTTATAATAGCTTTTAGGTATATAGGAAAATACCAAGAAAGGGGGAAGAAATTTAAAAATATAGTAGGTATTGGGTATATTTGGAATTATCAGGAAAGAGGCAAAAAAAAAACAAGTTTATAAAGATAATAAATAAAGTATATTTGAATAAATGTTAGAAAGAAAGAATAAATGTGATATTAAAAAAAAATAGAAATAAAGAAATTTATAAAGAAAATGCATGGGTAGAAGATATTAAGAGCAAAGTTTTGTAAATAATAGTATTAAGATGTAAATATCAAATTAAGATTGAATGGTTTTATTGAAAAAAGGTTTATACAATCTGTGCAAATAATATTAATTGAGGCTAAAGTTTTTGTAAAATGAGTGTTTATTTATAAAAAAAAAATAGATTAAAATTATAATTTTTAATCCAACATCAATGAAATGTTTGATGTAAAAATTTTAATTGGGGGATTTGAGATGATATTAGTTACTATGTTATATTAAATAAGAATGTAGAAGGAAAATCTAATGGAAAGTAGAGAAAGGAGATTTTCTTATTTCGGGTCAGAGCGCAAATTTAGTAACATTGGGATAGATTATCATCATCTTCTTCATAATTCCTAAAAAAGGAAAAAGAAAATAGAATAATAAGAAAAAAAAAATACAAATACATTTCAAAGATTTTTATTTAAAGATTCAAAAATGATTAATCTACATTATATAAAGTTTTGATAATTATGAAATTGATAAATGGGTAAAGTAGATAATTAAAAGTTTATAAAATTGCCAATACGTTAGTAATCAAACATTAATTTTAAATGAGAAAATTAAATTATAAAAAAAAGACATCACAAATAGTTAAAATACATGTTAAAACTTCTACTTACTTTTAAATTATACAAATTTACCAACCATATTCTAATTTATTAATAGTTCAAATGCCAAATGAAATATTCTGAAAAAGAGAAAATTATTAGTTTGTAGTGCTAGTAAATTTCATAAGAATATCAAAAAGAATGATCATTGTTTTAAATTGTAATATTGAATCAAGAATTAGATTTTGTTAATAATTTTATTTAAATAAGAAATTAGTAGGCGATTAGATGGAAAAGATGTATAGATTTAAGTTTGTTGAATTTGTCAGTTGTTTCTTTGTTGATTTGATAGAATCTCTCTTGTTTTTTGGTTGTTGAAATAGAAGTTGTATTAAAAATTTGCTCCGTAGAAATTTTGAGTTTTTTTTGAAAGTATTGATAATAGAAAGTATTAAAACAGTTTAAAGTATAAAGAATATTCCAAGGTAACCAGAGAAAGCAATTGGTAAGAGAAATTTATATGATTTTATGAAAGAATAAATGGTTAAAATTGTTGCTGAGTAGTTAATCGTTATAAATGCTTCCTGAATTGATTTAAAGAAAGATACTCTAGTTTCTAACAAGAAAGAATAGCATTATTGTACTTACCTTTGGATGTAAAAGCTGATTGTGCAGTGATTAGAAGAAATCTTATTAGTAAAATTTCCAAAGTTCGTGATATCATTGCTGTGCTGGGTAACATAGGCCTGTTGTTGAAAAGGGGATCCTAAGGCTTAGCAGACCGAAGAGAAAACAAGATCTTCATAAAACGGTATCACTCTTCCATTATTATCAATAAAGAACTTTTCTGTTGTTTGATTTTTGTAATTTCCATGAACATTTTTTTTTTATTTTCACTGTTTTATGTATTTAACTAAATTATTTTTATTCACTTTTTGTTAAGTTTAATCCAAATTGTTTAGTAACTCAAGACAGAATATTTCATTTATATATATTTGATGCTTGTTTTGGTTTATTAACGGTATTTTTGAAGTTTGACACATTTTGAATTAGAAAGGTTAGAAATTTATATACAATTCATGCCTAGAAAACATTGTTGGTCTAGGATAGTGCGGTTTTACAGTCATTTTATTGCAAATTTGTGTATTAACTGATTTTGAATCTAGTTTGGTTGAATATTTGAACTCTGACCTTGACATAAGGGAATAGCCGGTAGCATATTTAATTAATCATATTGGAAGATAATTACATTGAGTTAATTCTTACCTATTCACTATTTATATTTAAAATTCAAAATTAATTAAAGGTAAGGAATATTTTATAACATAGTGATTGATATTATCAAAACATATTATTAATATTCATACACTCATCATATATGTTATAATATATATATATATATATATATATATATATATATATATATATATATATATATATATATATATATATATATGTTTCTTTTATTCTTGGGTATAGGTTAATGTATTAAATAAAGAATACTGATTTACAACGTTTCGCACATCCTTTACTGTGCTTTATCAAGTCTAAAAATATCAAACTATATGTTTACAATATTACAATATATATAAATTGTACAATTTTAACATATTAAAAATTCTTTTAAAATTTCATTTAAAACATATATACAATTGAAATACCTAGTGGGTAATGCAGCAATGAAACACAGATTTACAGATTTACTCTTTTATGTATCCATAGTTCGCAATCATCTTTAGGGATCTACAATGTTTTTATAAATATTTTATAGATGTATGTATGATGTATTCTTCATTACACATGTATGGTAGTAAGTACAATACAATTGATAAGTATTCAAAAATACTTGGTAAGTGTTAATATTACTTTTACAATTCTTTATTTTAGAGGTTGTGCTCCCGTGGTCTAACGGTCTCAGAGGGTGCAAATATATCGAGGATATGTACAGTCAGTAAAATTATATATATTTAAGTGGCTGTACAAATGTTTTCAACTGTTTTTTTTTTATTTTTTTGCCTATTGAGAATATTCCTTTTGAACTGACAGTGATTATGTTCGCAAACTATCTGTGAGAAAATGTTAGTAAGTTACCTAGCTGCACAACTTCTTACTATACTGAAATATAATGCCTCAACTGTGGTTGCAATCAGTTGCTTCTATGAAAATGTATTATTTTCGTATTTTAAAAGAACCCGTCCTCGTTGGCTAAACGCCTTTTTTAACTCCATACTGAAATAAAACATTTTAAATAGAACCATTTGGAAATCATTAATTATATTAAAATTTTTAACGTTTGACTAATCTGAATGAAACCGATGTTAGTAACTAACTGAAAAATTGATCAATATTTTTTGTCGAGATAAGGGAAGTTCATCTATAAAAGCCAACTTACCTCAATTTATAAAAACAGAAGAAACTCTTTAAAACTCTAGTGAGTACAGAATTATTAAATAGAATATCGCTAAGTTTTAAAATATTTTCTAAATGCAAAATGTTAAAACTTAAACTAGAATTTTTATCCCATTTTTTAATAGTCTGAAATAAATCAACTGTCATAGCTTAACAGTGATATTTTAGCACAAATAGAAAACAGCCTTTTAAATATACATATAGAATAACACATAATTGATTATAATAGATAACCATCATAAATAACATTTTTTTAAATTCCTATTAAACACAAAGATAAACGCTTCCAAATATTTACAAAATTCCGTCAAAATTCTTGCTTAAGCAGACTGAAAGTCTGCGAGCAACGTGCTCTAATCAGAGGTCCGTCCCTTCTTAGATCAGGCCGCAAGTGTTTCAGTTTTTTAAGGGCCATAAATTTTGTGAAATTTATGAGTCTTCCAATTATTTTGTATTATTGGTGTTAAGCGAACAGCGAATATTGGACACATTTTTATGCCACAAAAAGAAAATAAAATTAATGTCAGCAAATTCTTAGTGTGCATTTTTTTATCCCACTTTGGAAGTCTGTGTCACAGCAAAATTTATATATATATATCAGTAATATAATTTATAAATTTATTATACATAGTTAAACGCCCACAGAATAGAATTTCAGATTTTAAATGTTTCTTTTTCAATTATTAATTTTACATTATTAAAGTTGTATCTTTCCAATCTTAGATACACCACAATTTACCGGAGTGAAACCAAAATAAATGTAATTTCATTAATTTTTGACGTAAACGACATCAAAGAATAAACATGTAAGCTTAAGGATTTAATGGGTTAGTCGATAAAAGTACCTATTTACCTAAGTGTTGACTCAAGAGGGGAACACTATAGCACCTGCTTTCAAAGCCCTCCTTCCCTAGAATAATCATTTGCTTTGTTAAGTTCATTCATGATACAAAACAATATGTAAGTACCTACTCGCTTAAAGCAATTGTCACGCGTTATTTCTATATAAAAATTGAAAAAGGACGTATGTATTCAATTTAACAAAGCACAAAAAACCTGTATATATAGTCATCAGCCTTTTTGTATCCAGCATCACAGAATTTGTGATTTTGTTTAACCCTCAGGAGTACTTAAAACTCAACAGATACTGCATCAAATTACTTAACATTTTATCTAGAATGTAGGTAACAAAAGCGATTCTGATTTCAAATTATTGTTGAGTTTAATATACCTAACTCAAACTAACTTACTGCCAAACATGAAGACTAACAATATATTGTTAACTGAAAATTACTTAAAGTGGATTCTAAAAGCCGTTTTAGACTATCCAATTTCTTGTACAAGAAATATTGTACAAGATAAATTGGATAGTTTCAAACAAGAGATTGGATTAAATATTGTCTCTGTCAAATTATTGTACAAGAAAATAGAACATGCTCTATATTCTACACAATATTGCATCAAAGAATTGCGCGCGCACATGACATATCTATACAGCGCTTTAAAACTCTGCTTAACACGTATATACCCGCAATCGCACTGGCAACAGCTGCTTGCTTAATCATTGAATTGCTCTTATATGAAAAATAATCAAAACATTTAATAAAACCCAACTTCTGCCAAAAAGATCCAATCAAAATTAAATATAGGCCGAATAGCCTAGGTAGCTGAGGCCACAAACAGAAGAAGACGGAGAAGAAAATTAAATATTATGTCTATTGCGCCGAATCCTAAAACATTTTTCTTGCACAAGAAATTGTATAGTCTAAAACACAATTCAAACATGAGCATACAATATTTCTTGTACAATTTATTGTACAAGAAATTGTGCAAGAAATTGGATAGTCTAAAACGGCTTTAAGTGACTGATGTCACTACCAGAAATATCAAGGAAAGGCGATTGTCAATCAGCGGCAGTGGATACAAGAAGGTGAATAATAAAAAAACAACTGGTCTAATGATTAATACAGAGAAAACCAAATTTACTTGCAATAACAGACAAACGAGAGCATAGACCCATATAACTTTGAAAAATTTAAATATATCCGAGTAACAATCTCCGCAGAAAATAATATCAAAGGAAGAGGTAAAAGGGAGAATTCAAGCAGTAAAAAAATGTGTGTATTGCTTTCAAAACATTATTAAATGCAAGGATAATCAGGATAGATAAAAAAGTGATTAGATTCGTGCTCATGTGTAGGTGTAAAACGTGGACACTGACAAATACAATGAAACTAAAACTTTTAAGAGAAAAATCCCCGAAAGGATCTGCGGATTCTACTACTTCATGAACAGTAACCAACACCAAATGAAAATAAAGGCCTGGGTTAAATAGATATACAAAGACAGCGACGTCGGCCAAGGAATTAAATTCCAACTCCCAAGATTGGCTTGCCATATACATAAATGTGTAACAAAGTTAATAGAGGAGGAGGCTCCAACAGGACGCACACGATTGCTGTGGAGAGATAAAGTACCTATGGTTGGTCTTAAGAACAACGTGGCTACGTACTGACCCAACTATCCTGGACGACCGTCTGAGATGGAAGCAAGGAATACATTCAGCCAAAACTCATCCCGAGTTGTAGTGCTACAAGAAGAAGAAGAAGAATGTTAATTGTCTTATCTTAAGTGCCTTAGATTAAGGAATGATATCCTGGAAGAACTTTTCAATCATCAGAAAAAATTAAATGTAAATACCTTACAAATTGCAAACATTGTTCTAAATTGCCAAAAGAATAATTGAGCATTGCAAAAATTAATAAAATTACTGAAAAAACTGCTAGAAAACTTTAAAACCTTTATATATTTTATAACTAAGTGGTTAAAATGAAACAATACTGCATGTCAAATAAAAAGAATAAAGTTAATTTTTATAGAGCAATAGACAGTTGTAAAATTTTTAAATAAAGAGATTTGTATTGAAGTTAAAGTTAGAAGGGAAAATAATTTAAAAAAATATTTATGATTAAAAAAGAAAAAAAAAACAAACCCAAGAAGCCAGAGCAACCAAACAACCATAGAAGAACCAAAATAAGAATAAAATAGAACCCTGCCTGTAATTGAACCCAAAGCTTAGAAGCCGGAGCAGTGAAAGTATGATTGATTATATTTATTAATGTAATTTTGATTGAACGAAAATAATACTGTACAACAAAAATCAAAGTTCTTAAAGTTTATATTACTAATATTTATATTACTAATATTACAGTTATGTTATAAATCCAATTATATTAAATAGATCCCGGTTCAAGAAAATAAGAAAACCTGTGATGCGCATCATCAACCCGTCAAAATCGACCACCTGAAAGCACCTGTTCGTCGCCAAGGCAACCATAAAATCCTTGAATAACTACAGGAATAGGGGATGGTAGAAGAGGCTGGAAGCGGCACTATTCGCGTTGGCAAAAGGACGTAATTGAAATGATTGCTACTCCCGATGGAATTAATTACAGAGAGGACAGATGCAACCCGATAATGCCCATAAATCACACGACATTAACTGATTCAATGAGAAATTACGGGCCATACCACTCAATTAGTTGTTGTTACGCCAGTTATGGGGTTTGTAGCTTTTATATTGTTGGCCCGTGTTCGAGGGGTTTTTGTTTGAAATTGACACATTGATTAATTTTCTTTTTAATCATTGCATGATATTGATTCTGACATGCCAGTTATTCGTATTGGTATACCTATCGATAAAATGAATTTGATCCGTGAACCTTTTTTCTAAGAATCGTCGTACGGTTGCAGTTCATATTCATTTGTGTAGATTATTTTTTTCTCGTTTCACTCCGTGCTATACTTATTTAAATTAATTTCCTACATTTTTGAAAAAGATTTGTGTAGAGTTAAATGGCAAAAATCATTACATATGTAATGGTGTGAGTAAGAGGGAGACAGAAACACTTATAAGGTATATTGGTCGTTAAAAACAAAGATGAAATATTTACCACATGTTAATAGTCATAACTATAAGTCCTTTGAATACCGTTTCAACATTCAGTACATTGAAAAGCGATAGATATACAAAAAACAGTCTGAACTAATGTATGAATATCATAGTGACGGACCACATGAGTATATTCTGCTCTATGCTTTTAAGGTTGTTGGCATAAACAGAGTTTTTACGAATAGTCGAGAAAATAAAGCACTAAAACCTCCGAATTTTGTAACGTAAGATGGATGTTTTTTTCTGCACTGGATTCGTTAGAGTATCAGGAAATTTGTCGCTATTTTTTATAATGTAAATATGTGAAATTGCATTTCTGCATTCGAAAAGTACATTCCGAACTTGGTGCCTAGGGTGTTTACCTCTTCTCCTGGGGTTTTATGTAAAAACTGTACGAAATCTGTGCACACTTTGTACTCGGTGGTTTTTTGAGTCGCTAAATACGATTATAATAATGGCGATGGTCTTCGAAACACCTGGTGCTTAGGACGGACCTCGTCTCCAGGAATTTTATGCAAATTCAATACAAAAAGAGTGTGCACACGGTACTAGAAGGTTTTTGGGGTCGCTTACCACGAATATCATAGAATGATTTAGCTAAAACATTCGCATACTTTATGAATTCATGTGCGTGCATAGAAGTATAACTTCTACCGGCAGCCCCACTGTCTGCCACACTAGTTTTTTTTATAAACCTTACAACTATTCCATTTGTTTTTGGCCAACATATTGTGAATTGATTGATTTTAGAATTTTATGGTCGAATCCTACATTTAGTTATAGCGATGTGTTTAAAATTAGAATTTAGTTAAATTCCGACTTTGAAGTTGTGTTTACTGAGTTTAAGTAAATTCTGTGTTTAAATTGCAAACTTAATTCAATTCTTATCCAAATTCAGAATTTTGTTAGATTCTAATTTAAAAATCGGAATTTGGTTAACTTTTGTTTTCAAAATGAAAATTTTACATAAAAAGTTTTTATAGCAGCATAGCGTAAAAGTGACAAAAAGAGTTTCATAAAGAGAACGCTAGTGAAGACTGCAAAATACAAAAGAACTAGCAGAAAAATACACTGTGAATGCAGTAGCAAAAATGAGAATTAGAGCATTTCCCTTATTCTATTTTTGGGATCAGAAGTCGCTGAGGCCTCCTCGGAAGTGCGACGGGTAGTGGAATTAGAGGAACACAATAATATTGTTGGTGGATTGACAAATTCCTCATCTCAGGTTGATTACCTTTATAGTTTATTACAGAATTGGTAAAAAATCCAAAGACAAAGGGTAGGTAACAAATGTGTTTTGTAATTTCTAAAACTTTTTAATAAATCATAGAGTATTCGAAGCAACCTTGACTGCTGTAAGTCTTACATGTGTAAAGTTAAAAAAATGACAAACTTAATACGATGAACATTACAAGTATTCTACTCAAGAGGAAGGAAAAAGATAAAGGATTATGATAAAATTAAACCAATGATTATATCCAATTACATTACGAGGGTTGCCTTTTTAGTTTTGTATAGAGCCGCTTAGAAGGCGCTACCAATAGAACCTTCAGACACAAATCTATACTTAATCTTTTGTTGACATAAATCCAGAGTCTCATTGCGATACAACAAGTCGTGTAGGAATTTTTGAAATTAGCAAGTCGGTCGAAGAACATTGTGGAGCAACAATTTTTTACAAATTTCGGAGAGGATTATTCCAACAGCAATGTCTCACTGAAAGGGTTTCTGTGTTTGGGAATGAAGCACCACACCAGTCAACTATTTCCCGCTGGTATTGCGAATTTCAACGTGGTCGCTTTAATCTGAACGACGAATCTAGACTAGCTTTACCCAAAACAGCAGTCACACAACTAAACATTGATGCGGTTTGTCAGCTAATTAAGGATGACCGCTGTGTAACATACCAGGACATAGAGGTGTCTTCTGGCATTTCAAAGACCTCAATCCAAAAGATCCTACATGAAGAACTGAGTGTTACGAAGTTGGATTTCTGTGAAATTCCGCATTTGCTCACAGAAGAGCAAAAAGCGGTTCGCGTCAATTGGTGTCGAAAAACATTGGAACAGTTCAAGAAAGGAAGCTCAAAAAACGTTTATAGTATTGTTAGTGGCGAGAAATCTTGGAATTCCACCTACGATCCGGAAAATACACGCCAATGCGCTGTGTGGGTGTTTCACGATGAGTAAAAACCAGCAAAAGTGATTCGTCCTCGAAGTGTGTCAAAGTAAATGGTCGCCACTTTTGTGTCAAAATATGGTCATATGACAACAATTCCTTTAGAAGATTGAAGAACGGTTACTTCCGATTGGTATATAAACGTTTGTTTACCAGAATTTATCGCGAAACTCCGACAAAGCAACAAACAACGGCAAATCATCCTGCATCAGGTCAATGCAAGTGCTCACACTGCCCAAAAGACAATCGAATTTTTTGGAACTTTAAAACATGGAATTGTTGGACCATCCACGATATAGTTCCGACCTAAGTCCCTACAACCTCTTCACGTTCTCAAAGATCAAGAATTCAACGCGTGGGCAGTGATTCCAATCGCTTTTGATGCATTGATGCCTTTAAAACAGCGATTATGCAGGTATCAACTGAAGACTGGAATAACTGTTTTACCAATTGGTTTAAACGTATGTAAAAGTCTTTCGATTCTAGTGGGACATATTTTGAAAAGCAATAGACTACTTCAAGTCTA
The DNA here is from genome assembly GCA_964028335.1 of Altica lythri. Lineage (NCBI taxonomy): Eukaryota > Metazoa > Arthropoda > Insecta > Coleoptera > Chrysomelidae > Altica > Altica lythri. Next base: position 42,275,526 of record OZ034801.1, read on the forward strand.
TATATTTTTTGTCCTTATGGCTATATGCAAAACTGAAAAAACAATCCTCGTATTCAATATCACAGACTGTTTGACAAAAACACTATTGAATAGAGGCCAAAAGTCAACCAAGCTATAGTTTTTACCTAACCTGTAATTCTAATCATTTAGTTTCTTCTTTAACACTAGTCACTTATTACGTATTAGTTAATACGATGTGTGTTACTATCTAAGGCGAAACTTCTATAAGGATGTTTGCTTAGTCAAAATAACTAACCTCTATAGATTAATTTTACTATTCTCACCGATGCCAACATATTCATTATAATATAAAACTTAATTATAATTTTTCCTAATTTGATCCCCAAATCCCTAGGTTACGCCTATGTTGGTTGAATATTTAAAAGTATCTTTTAGTGTTAAGATTTAAGATACTTTTATTATTATTATTTATTTCAATATTAGTATTGCGTTTTAAATGGGTTAATTTTTAATTTAAATTAAAATAAATTCGTATATTATTTTTGGGTTACAAAAGCTATAAACTACAAGGAAACAAATCTCAAATTCCCATTTGAAGCATAATGTTCCAAGATTATGTAAAACTTACGATAAGAAAGTCCAAACATAGTGTTTTCATACATGTAAAACATATTTGAAATTATTACAGAAGTCAGCAGTTTGGTGGCGTTTTTCGCTAACTCGGATATCTCGAATGAAGTCTGAAAACTTCAGCATATTCCCACGGTCTACAAATTAATATTTACCTGCGCACGATTTATTTGCAAATTAAGGTGTTACGAACAGGAAATTTCGCGTCATTATTACAGACACTTTTCTTGAATAGGTCACCAGTATCCTATTTGTTGTAAATTATTTTAGTCAATAAATAGTAGTATTTAATTTCTTTTATTATAATTCTTGTTGGTCAGTTTAAAACATTTAAAATAAAGTAATCACTGCTAGAGAATTATAGGTTAAGTCTAAGACTTTGTTTTTTTTTGGTTCTGCAAGTTTTAGATATTCAAAAATTTTTTCTGATCGTGTAGACCTAAGTCTAAAGTAAAAGCAAAGAGTACATGGGGTGTATTTAAAGGTAGGTACTTCATTTTGTAAATTGATTATCATTATCTACAAGTTTTTGCTTAGTTCTACCTTGGAGTTAGCGTATTAATTCATCTACCATTGGGTAGGTAGACAATCAATAAAACAATATTCTTTTAGAGTCTCAAAAGAACTGGCCTTGCTTGCAAATAAGACACTTTTTATTTCCTTGTTATATGTTTGTTTGCAATTTTCTTTGTATCGGCATGTAGTGTTGTGAATCCAGGTTTTTTTTCTATTATAATAAACTATTGGACTGGAATTATGTAGAGCCAAATCCTCTTCGCATATGGTCATACTATAGAGTTCTGTGGTCAGTAAATGTAACATTATCATTACTGACACTTTCTTTTACGAAATATCTAAGTAAGTATATAATGCGTCTGCTTTCAACATGCGATAGCAACCTTATTTTTAGGCGGTATAAACTAAAGAATATTATTTTACTAAACATAAATTATAGCTAGTAAGTAATAAATTATCACTCTGAAAACTGAAACTTTGTTTCTACAAAGAAAAAAAAATAACAATTTGAAAGTAACTGTATTTTGGCCCATTTTTAGTCCTAAAAATCCCAAATACTCAAAGACTAAGACAAGAAGAATTACGCCTTGTTTAAAAAATCGAAACAGCAGATCTTTATGATCTATGACACATTCAGTGAGGTGCACTTAGAGAGTAAAATTTAATCTAAAAAACATATGCAGATGGTTTTAATGTTACTGCATATATCGGCAAAAAAAAACGTGATTTGGATTGTTCATCTGTGTAGAGAAATGAGCAATTGGGAAAAATGGTTCTAAGTCAAGGACGATCCCTTTACCCAGTTATTATAGATTTAAGTGGAAATGTTCTCACGATAAGTAACCCACTTTTATTACAGCAACTAGAAATAAGGTGCCTGATCTCACTCTTTCTTGTTGCTTTTGTAAAAACTTACGTCTCCGATGAGGCTTCGATATCGGATCATGGAATCATACGATTCGAGGTCGAGGCTGAGTATCAAGTAATCCAGTTCGATCACAAAACAGACTGATTGGTGTTCATGTAAAAACTAACTTAAGTTAGATGTTGACAATGTAACCTATACGATTGAAACCGAAAAGGAACTTGAAACAGCATAAAATTGTTTAAATCGACTATAGTCAATTGTTAAGAGGAAGCTTGTCCCATGAAGAATTGAGACAATAAGAGAGATGTGCCATGGTGAAACTCGAAAAGCATGAAAAGCCTTCGATAGACCGGAAAGCACAGGCAACTGAAGTGACTACAAAGGAGCTCCAACAAAATACAACAAAGAAATAAGAAGGTCTAAGTGAAGAACATATAGGCAATTCTGTAAGGGGATTACTAAACTAACCCCAGCAGTATGCCTTCAAAAAGGTATCTCAAAAGATATTAATATTGAACTGACGAAAAAGCCAAACAGTGGAACAACATGAGATGCTGGTTTCTGAAGCAGTGATTATTGGTGACACCGCAAAGGCTGATCATGATGAATTTGTACACAGACCATCAAGATCATCAAAAAGACTACGGGAGAAATATTCACCAAAAACAAAATTAAATGGGCTATTAACAGCTTAAAGTCCTATAAATTTCCTGGAGAAGATGGCATATTTCCAACCCTTTTACAACAGAATGGAAAATGTCCTCCGGAAGAACCAAAGTCATAAGGAGCTCTCTATCAAACATACCACTTCACAAGAAACAATTTACGTATCAACAGGCAAATCTACAATAGTTGCCTTACATTATCTTGTAAGAGATCTTGAAAGATCATTGCTACAACGAAAGTGGCTTTATGTTGGTTTTTAAATGTAGAGAGGGCATTCAATTACAACTCACATCAGAACACTATCCACTGAGGTACCATTTCTGTAAAATGGGCAAGGTTAACAGTGGAATATGCAGATTTTGTAAGGATGCTAATGAAAAGATTGAACATGTTAACTGTAACAGCAGTAATTGTTCGTCGACGACATTCTAGAAAGATAATATAGGTACTTTCTTAAAAGTGCTGACCTTATGGTAATTATATGAAAGGTGCAGTGCTGTAAGGTCACCTGACCCAATCGACTTCACTTGTAATCTACAAACTACAATCTACAACTCCAAAGTAATTTAATTGTTAACAGAATAAAAACATAGGAAATCTTACGACTTTTGATTTTCAACAAACTATCTGGCCTTTTTTCTACGAACAATAAATCTAACGTACCTACATGAATGAAAAAACGTTTTGAGAAGAAGTCTCGCATATCACACAGTTTTCTAAATTTAAATCGACTTTTCGTAGTCCATCCTATATCCAATATCCAATATCTATATACATATATAATAAAACTGTAACTGATCGCTGTCTGTAAATGTCAAAAATATTTAAAAATATATCCACAAAAGAACCCAAAACCATGTGTTTTAATTTCGATTGTTCTGTATGTTTGTAGGTATGTATGTCTGTAACTCTATATGTCTAATCTGAAAAATAGCATAACCGATTTGCATGTAGTTTTCAGGAATATATTGCGATGGGCTTTACTTAACATTTAGTGTTTTCTTTATTTAAATCGCATAATAAGTAATTAAATTGTGTCAATAAGCTGGAGGCGTGCCAGTTGAACGTGACTCGCGGGAAGCGCGAGGATAAGGGATGCGGGAGGCGCTCGGTAACCCGATGATCGTGTTGTTGAACGTATCGAATGTACGAATCTTTTTTTGCTTAGTGCTGAAATGTAAAATTAGTTATTTGAGACCTTGATTAAAAACAATAGTTTTAATAAAAGAGAGCAGGTACGTTTAACATGACCGTAAGATCAGGCAATATTCTCACCTAAATTTGTGACGCCAAAGAAAGTCGCGGATAAGAGCTAGTTTATGGAATAAACTTGGTATTCAGAAAATTCATGTTTGTTTATTTGGTTACATACAAATTCGCTCCGGGGTCAGATTTTACAATCTTTTTTAGAATCTGGTGAGGGCTTTCCAAACAATAGCGATAATCTATAATTCCAGGATTTAAAAGCTGGTATATAAATTGTTTATTAGGTACCCGAAGATCAAATAAATGGGCATACAGTAACATATCTACGATATATATATTTAAACTGCTTTTTTTAAATGTTGATTAAATAGAAAAATGTGTCGCAATAGTTTTTATTAAAATAAAACCCGTTAATGACAAAATGATGGAGTTTGAAGACTATTTAGCAGAATACTATATTCGCAAAGATACGATTTTTTCACCTACAATGTGGGCACATTACACCTCATCTTTAGACAGAACTACGAATAAGTGTAAAGGTTTTCATTCCAAATTTAATTTAAGTTTTAAACAGTATTTAAACTAAAACGTACATCTATACTTATAATAAAAATCTGTAGAGAGGTCAATTCTGTACATGAAATATATTTCCAAAATAACTATCAGGGGGTGATTAGGGATCAGTACTGATGCCAAAAATGAAATCAGTAAAATTTGTCTGTCTGTCTGTCTGTCTGTCTGTCTGTCTGTCTGTCTGTCTGTCTGTCTGTATAACCGTTATAGAAACAAAAACTACTCGACGGATTTTAACGAAACTTGGTACAATTATTTTTCATACTCCTGAGCTGGTTATAGGATACTTTACATCACTCTGCAATCAATAGGAGCAGAGCAGTGAAGGGAAATGTTGGGAAAATCACTTTTACGGTGTGGGGGGAGAAATTTTTATACAACAATCTATACGTCACGCGAACGACGTCGCGGGTACATCGATATAGAACCCAAAAATGTGGTTAGATTTTTTGTTGTATGTCTGTCTATCTATCTAAATGTTTGTGCGCGCATCTCATAAAAACTACTGATCCGATTCGAATGCGGTTGTCACATATGTATTTGTCTTCTTTTAACTTATTATCTGGTGTATAAAAATGTCTCCCCCGCCTCTTTTACGGTGTGGGGGGGAAATTTTTTTATACAACAATCTATACATCACGCGAACAACGTTGCGGGTACATCGATATAGAACCCAAAAATGTGTTTTTTTTTTGTACGTCTGTCTGTCTATCTATATGTTTGTGCGCGCATCACATGATTACTACTGATCAGATTCGAATGCGGTTTTCACAGATGTATTTGTCTTCTTTTAACTTAACATCTGGTGCATAAAAACTTTTCCTCCCACCCTTTAACGGGGTGAAGGGAGAAATTTTTATACAACAATTAACACGCCACGCGAACGACGTCGCGGGTGCACCTAGTATAAAATAAATAGTGCTAATGCTTAAAGAAAAAATGAACGAAAAATGGTTAAGTTGAAAATAATACAAATTGATCATCAGATTTCTTTGTTAAATCGAATTTGTAAAATACATTTCTCATTTTTTAAATTTTAAAATCGTAAATAAAAATTTTGTTACCCTTGTTCAAAAATTTGATTTTAATCCGATCTTTGGAAGCGAATTTACCTGTCATTAAAACTATAAACTGCCGGCCGGAGCGAACTAGTATGCTCTCGTTTCTTTTATGTATAGTCCTCTAAAAATCCAAGTATATTAATAAATACCACAGGATTATCTACCTGAAGAATCGGATATTCATATCAGTCAAGAGGTGTCGACAACTCAACAGAAGCTCTTTTCAAGCATTCAACATGATGGTAAGAATAGGGCTTTTCTAGGAATGATGTATTATCTAAAGCGGATTTTCGATCATAAATGAGACACATATTTGAAATGTTTGAAAATATGTAATGTTTAAAGCACAATAAAGGTATTATAATTTGACAGGAATTCTGAAATATTTTATGTACATGAATGATGTTCATTTAATGCTATTAACTGTGTACTTCTGCTCGCAATTTACTGGTCCCTTTTAAAGCAATATTATCATCTTTAAAACCCATTTAAATTAAAATGATTTTATTTTGGGCATAAATTTTTTGATATAATTTTGTATCTATACTTTCGAATATTTTATAACGAAAAATTTGTTTTCTACGATTTTATATTTTGCCTTTGAGAATCAGTTACATTAAATATCTATATTTCTGTGTTTATTGTGTCTCTTTTGGAATTCTAGGTTACTTTTACTTGCAGCTCAAGATATTTTTAGCACTCGTCTGTATATACTCTTTCCAATCGTTGATATTTAGAGTGCACGTTTCTCTATTAGGGGAAGGTCGGGTAGCCACGGACATAAAAGCAAAACTCGAAAAAAATATGAAATCAACAGAACTAGACTTTAATTTTGAATGTAAACAATAATTCTAACATATTTATAATAGTTTAATTAACATAACAGTCCAATAATTTTACAAACTTAGCCTAAATCAAGTCTTATAATCAGCCTTTAATTTTCGTCAAAAAAGATTTTGGCGGGTAGCTCCGGCCACACCTATTAATGATGACCAGGTCTTTTTTTGCAGTGCAGACGTCGCAATAATAGTAAGATTGCGCTTCATCGATGTATACACATTCTTCATGCGCCCAGTCTTTACATTTGGCGCACTGTATCCAAGGTTCTTCAAAGGTTTCTCCGCAAATAATGCACTCTGTCTCTTCGTCTCTTGTCAAATTTTCTTTTGGTCTCTTTTTATTGGTCGCAGTTGTCGTTGCAGTTGTTAGGTGCATTTTTACGCTTTTTGCTTTTTTTGTGTCTACCAATGTGTTTTTGTATGGTGAAGAAGTGAGAATTTCGCTTCTTTGGGTTTTTCGTGAACGCGTCTGAAGACGTTTTTTAGATGCATCAGGTAGAGGCGACAACTGTTTTAGTAGCTGATATGATGTATTGAAGGGTGCTTCTGGGCACTCCGTATTTATTAGCAGCTTCTCTTATCGATATTTCCTTTTTTTTAACGCATAAAATAGCCTGTTTCATTACATTTTCATCCCAATCACCCCTTCTTGTAACTTTTCCCTTAAATTTCGGCATTTCCAAGTGACCTAAAAATAAAAAAATATTTTGTATACATACCATAGTGTATTGTACCCACTTAGTTGTGAAAATAAACTTTTAAACAAATTACATTCACTCATACTCGTCACCCAAAAAGTGGCCGAGGCTACCCGACAAAAGTGTGGCCGGGGCTACCCGGTCATCTCGATCTTCAATTATTTTTTTCTGGAAAAACACCTATCACGCTAACGAAATAATCTAAACTGGCATACTTACTACAATAATAACCACACATAATTAGTACTAAGTGATGATAAAGTACTTACTTTTTATATATTTTATCTGCTTTCGAAAAGTAATCGGCGCACGAAAAAATCTTCATCAAACACTCAAACCGTTGGCACTTGTTACCCGGTCGAAATTCACCAAACTACTGTTTATATTGAAACACGTATGGGGGCTTTTTACACAATTTATTTACAAAATTGTTAAGATACACTGAACTCTGCTGGATAACGTCTAACTACTTGACAATACAATGAACTCTTCTGAACACTTGACTCGAACTGACGTTAACTGTCCGTGCATCCCCTTATATACAACATTATTTAATCTAGTTAGTGTGTTTAGAAGTTTCTAGAATTTTCTAGAAACATTATTTAAAATGGTCAGTTGATTTTTTTACAAACTTCTAAAAATCAACTGTCAACAACAATCTTTCAAATTAAGGTCCCTTCCTTTACGGTTATCCCGTTACACTGCCCCCTCCTTAGATTCATTCCTCCTGGAATGTTATTTCCTACATCGGAATCCCGCACACTCCCTGAGCCAGCCAAACCATCTTCTTGGAGTTGCTGCGCATCTCCACTGTGGTTTCCCTGGTAAGGCGCCAAACGATCGTGATGGACCACGACGGGTTTCCCTCTGGGAATTTTCACGATCCGATAAATGACATCGTTAATCTTCTTCTTGATGGTGTAAGGACCTTCCCAGTTCTTTTGTAATTTGGGACAAATGCCTCGACGCCGTCGGGGGTTATAGAGCCAGACTAAATCTCCAACTTGGTAACTCTTTTCCATTGTCCGTGTGTCATAGTACCTCTTCATCCGATCACTAGATAATTGTAGTTTTCCACGCACCAGGTTGTGTATATTTTCCATTCGATTCTGAAGGTCGGCGACATATTGTTCACGTGCCATTTCTTCACCAGGTTTACAACCAAACACCAAGTCACATGGTAGCCTCATTTCTCTACCGAACAGGACCTTCGCAGGCGTTTGGCCAGTTGATTCGTTGATGGCCGATCGAATTGCCATTAGAAATAGTGGAATATGTCGATCCCAATCCCTCTGACAATCTGACACCACTTTTGACAGATAGTTGGTTATAGTCCGGTTCATTCGTTCCACCATTCCATCAGACTGAGGGTGCATCGCTGTGGTTCTCGTTTTGTGGATGCCTAATCTTTGGCAAACTTCTTGAAACAGCTTGCTCTCAAAATTTCTTCCTTGGTCTGAATGTAATTCTAATGGTACCCCAAATCGGCTTACGAATTCTTCAACCAATATATCTGCTAAAGTGGTAGCTTCCTGATTGGGAACTGCATATGCTTCAACCCATTTAGTGAAGTAGTCCATTACAACAAAGATGTACTTGTTTCCTACATCGGTCTGTGGAAGTGGCCCCAATACATCTACTGCGATTCTTTCAAAAGGACTTCCAACCAGGTATTGCTGCATTTCCGCCTTCGGTTTTCGGTGCGGACCGTTACTGGCAGCACATGTAGTGCATTTACGACACCAATCTTTAACATCATTAGTGCAATTTACCCAGTAAAATCTATCTCGGATCTTTTGCAGCGTTTTCGTGATACCCAGATGTCCTCCAGAACTATCATTATGCATCTGTTTTAAAATTTCCGGTACAGCATTTCTTGGGACCACTATTTGTTTCCTTGTTTCTGTGCCCTCGGAATTTTCTACAAGTCTTTTAACGAGCCCTCCGTCCAAAATTAAAGAGTTCCATTGGGACCAGTATGCTTTTAAAGCAGGAGAGGATGAGGATATCTCTCTCCACAACGGACGACGGTCCATTCTCTTCCACTCCCGAATCTTTCTCAGAACGGGATCGTTTTCTTGTTGCTCCTCCAGCATAGAGCTCTCGTCTTCTGGCACAACCTTAACTAAGGCAAGTTTTTCCTCGTTCTGCTCCATACGGGTACAATGGGGGCAATCAGGTCGACATGGTCTTCTGGAAAGTGCATCAGCATTACTATGTCTGGTTCCAGGTCTGTGCTCGATTTCAACATCATATTCCTGCAGTTTTTCGAGCCATCTTGCTATCTGTCCTTCTGGGTTCCTAAAGCTTAGTAGCCACTTTAAACTGGCATGGTCTGTTCTGATCAGGAATTTTCTGCCATACAGATATTTATAAAAGTGTTCGACGGATTTTACAACTGCTAACAGTTCCCTCCGAGTTACACAGTAGTTCTTTTCAGCTTTCGATAAAGTTTTGCTGAAATAACCAACCACTCTTTCCTTACCGTCTTGTAGCTGTGACAAGACGGCTCCAATTCCCACATTGCTGGCGTCGGTGTCCAGAATAAGCTTACCATCAGGAAGTGGATAAGCAAGAACAGGTGCTGACGTAAGCTGTTTCTTCAATATTTCAAACGCCTTTTGACATTCCTGATCCCAACAGAAGGACTTATCTTGTTCTGTCAAACGTGTCAAGGGTTTGGCGATGTCTCCAAAATTCTTGACATATCGTCGGTAATAGGAACAAAGACCCAAGAAACTCCGGAGCTGATGTTTGTCGATAGGGATTGGCCATTACTGAACGGCTTGTATCTTAGCGGGGTCAACAGCAACGCCATCCTTGCTTACGTTATGTCCTAAATAGTTGACCTGTCTCTGGAACAAGTGGCATTTCTTAACATTCAATGTTAGATTAGCGTTCTGTAATCTTTTAAAAACTTCTTCCAGGTTAGATAAATGTTCCTTAAAGGTCTTACCCATTATGATGATGTCGTCTAGATAAACTAGACAAGTTTCCCATGACAAACCCCGCAGGATGTTCTCCATTAGTCGTTCAAACGTCGCAGGAGCATTACAGAGGCCAAATGGAAGGACCGTGAATTGCCATAACCCTGATCCACTGGTAAAGGCAGTCTTTTCTTTGTCTGCAGGATTCATTTTAACTTGCCAGTATCCGCTTTTAAGGTCCAAGGTAGAAAACAGAGTAGAACCCGCCAAAGCGTCGAGGGCATCATCAATCCTTGGCAAAGGATAACTGTCCTTCTTAGTGACATCATTTAGCTTTCGATAGTCGACACAAAACCGCATTGATCCGTCTTTCTTTCTCACTAATACCACAGGAGAGGCCCACGGACTACTGGATGGTTCGACTATGCCATTTTGAATCATTTCTTTAAGGGCTCTGTCTGCTTCTTCCTTTTTAACTTGAGGCATCCTTGGGGGTACCTGTCGAATCGGACGTGCATCACCAGTGTCAATTCTATGTTGTACAACATCAGTTCTTCCCAGTTTACTTTTAGAACCAAATACAGGTTTATAACGGTAAAGTAGATCTCTTACCTGTTTCTTTTCTAATTTTGACAAAGAGGGGTCCAATTTTGTCATTAATTGTTCAATTTCGTTGGTCTCATCTGTTTCCGTAACATTTATCTTGTGAATTATGGCCATAACTGGTTCTAAACTTCCCATTTCCGTGTCCTTTCGGAGAAGAACTGGATGATCGTTCAAGTTGATAACTCGGATGGGTACCTCTTTGGCGGATCTAACAAGAGTCTTACCCACAAGAAGTCCTTTTCCCAATTCATGGTCATGGTTCTTCGGCTCTATCATGGCTGGGGCACCATCTGGCTCCAGTCCATCCAACCGCGCTGTGACGACACATTCGCAGCTTGCCGGAAGTTCGATATCATCGATTAGCTTAATCGAGGCATTGTCAACTTGTTTTCGGTGCAGGAATATTTCTTCATTACCAGTACGAAGGATACGTTGGCGAAGATCCAAATGAAAACCACAGTGGAGCATAACATCCATGCCCAGAACAACATCTTCATCAACGTCAGCCACCAGCACTGAGTGAACAAGAGAGGTTGAACCAAACTGTAGCGTCACCTGTATCTCACCGTAGACTCTAGCAGAATCTCCGGTAGCGGTACGCAGTCTCCAACTGGTAGGCAACATCTTATTTCGCATAATGATGGTTGGTCGGACGATAGTTTTTGTAGCTCCAGTGTCTACCAGCATGCTAATATTCTTCCCATCAAGGAGGCCATCTACATATAAGCTGTCCACGTGATGTCGCAGAGTTGCCAATTTAACGGTGTGAGGGGCTTCGGGAATGTTTGGGGTCGATTTCGCCCTCCAGGAGTCGACCCGTTCTAGTTTTCCTGCTGCTGGGGTACTTCAGCAGAAGATTTTTCTTTTTGGGGGCAAGTATTTCTTATATGGCCTAGTTCTCCGCAGTTCCAGCATCTCACTTGGCGCCTTCTTCTTGGAGATAACTTCATTAATCTCTCTACTACCGCTTCAACGTCGCTAACGGAATGAACGGCATGGTCGTAGTTACCGGTGATTTCCCTTAGTCGAGCAACTCCACGTGAGGCCTCCGTCGCCGCCTCAAACTCCAGGGCAATGGTCAAGGCGTCCACAAGAGTCTTCGGCCGCGCCAACCGTACAGCGCGCTGCAACTCGACGTCTCGAAGACCATCGGTGAAGGTTTGGACTGCTAGGCACTCCAGGAAATCCTCCGCTGCATTTGAATACGCAAGTCGTACCATTCTTGCTACATCCGCTTCAAATTCCTGGATAGTTTCTCCATTTTTCTGTTTTCGGCTCTTTAACTGCATTCGGTACACCGGTTGTAGATGAGTTTGACCATAACGCATCTCTAGACGATTCACCAATAACTCGAAGTTGTCAGCTTCATCCGGTGTCAATGATTGAAAGACGTCTAAAGCTTCGCCTCGCAGAGCTACGGTTAGGGACAATGCTTTCTCCTGGGATGACCATCCATTAGCTCTGGCCGCTGCGTCGAACTGTTTAAGGTAATTTGGCCAGGAAGTCTTCCCGTCGAAGGTCGGGGGTTTCATCGTCGTTCTTACATGGGTCGTCTCCTCGCTTCTTTGTCGTTCGACGTCTGCGTGGCAGGTTTCCATCCTTCTTGCATCTCCGTCGCCGCGGTGGATGGGCTGGTTTCGACGACAAGCTTCCTGTTCTTGTTGAAGCTTCCTTATTTCGGACTGCATTTGCTGGTTGATCTCGTCTCGCAAGTTGGCAACTTGCTGATTTTGCTCGTCTCGTATGTTGGTCACTTGCTGATTCATGTTCTCTACTTGCTGATTCAAGTTGGCTACTTGCTGATTTTGCTCGTCTCGTATGTTGGTCACTTGCTGATTTAAGTTGTCTACTTGCTGATTCAAGTTGGCTACTTGCTGATTTTGCTCGTCACGAAGATGTGATATTTGCTGGGAGAACGAACTGGATAACTCATCTGATAGGGTAGAAATCCGTTGTGATAGCTCCTCTTGTTGGCTCTTCATCTGACTGGATAGCTCCTCTTGCTGGCTCGTCATTCGTTGTGACAGCTGGGACAGATCTTCGCGCTGGTTCTTCATCTGACTAGATAGCTCCTCTTGCTGGTTTGTCATAGTCGTCATTCGTCCTGATAGCTCCTCTTGCAGCCGGGAAAGTTGTTGAGCTTGGTCTTCTTGCAGCCGGGAAAGTTGTTGAGTTAGTTCAGAATTTGCTTTTTGAACTGGGTCTTCGAACTCCACAGCGTCAGGGTCCAAATTATTATTTACGTAGTACTCACGGAGCCTTCTCAACAATACGGATTTGCTTCCAGTAGTTTCCAACTCTAATTCTTCAAGCTCTCTTCTGAGCTCAGCCACCAATAGTTCATTTATCTTTTTTCCAGGCATTCTTATATCTTCACCCCACACCTGACACCAATTTGAAACACGTATGGGGGCTTTTTACACAATTTATTTACAAAATTGTTAAGATACACTGAACTCTGCTGGATAACGTCTAACTACTTGACAATACAATGAACTCTTCTGAACACTTGACTCGAACTGACGTTAACTGTCCGTGCATCCCCTTATATACAACATTATTTAATCTAGTTAGTGTGTTTAGAAGTTTCTAGAATTTTCTAGAAACATTATTTAAAATGGTCAGTTGATTTTTTTACAAACTTCTAAAAATCAACTGTCAACAACAATCTTTCAAATTAAGGTCCCTTCCTTTACGGTTATCCCGTTACAATATTATTCAAACACGCGGCGCTGCGTACGTTTTTAAAGGTGCAAAGTTTATCTATGTGTGCTTAGGAGGTTGGTACTCACTGTGGCCGAGGCTACCCGCCGGCCGGAGCTACCCGACCTTCCCCTATTTATTTTAACTCAAATTATTTTTGAAAGTTTCATTTTAGATTAATTTATAAGTAATTTACGTTACAAGGCTGGGAACTGATTAATTACGGTACAAGGTACAAACGAATCCAACGAAATCTTCGTCAACGTGCCAATCAATAAATAACACGTCTGCATGATTCACGACACAGCATTCAAACCAAATAGAAAAATATACTACACTTAAAGCCCTACAAGATACAAAAAGTTCAAGATCTGACGGAGGCACAAAAAAAAGTTAGACTTTAAAGAACACGAGCATTGAAGGTCTTGGCCGAACGTGATGAGATTCCGAAAATTGTCTTTTTTGATGAGAAAATTTTCACCATTCATCAGTATGTGAATAAACAAAATGATCGTGTTTGATTAGAGAACAAGTTCAACAATAATTTGGACGCAAGAGTTGCCATGAGCAAGCAATCACCAGCTTCTGTTATGGATTGGGCTGCAGTGACTGTGGATGGACGCACTATTCTGGTTTTCATCCAACAGGGAGAGTAAGGTGTCCACTAAAAACTACGAAAGTGTTGATGCATTAAAGTCAGCTTTTGTTTGAGAATGGAATAAAATTCCGCAAGCCTACGTTCGGTCAGAATACAATGCTTTCTATGGAAGACTGCACCAAATAAGCATAACCAAAGGAGGTCATATAGAGCAGTAACGTGTTTTTCATAAAATGTTATTTATTTTAACATATTCCATGAAATTTTAATTAAAAAGAATCAAACTTAAAAAAGTTAAAGCTTTTGCATTTGTAACACTTGGTTCCAGCCACCCTGTCTAAGCGTTCCGATTTAAGTTCATTCTCCAGTTTAAATATTAATTGAAGACAATTAAATAAGAACAGCATTATTAATTTTACGTTTTTCGACAATTTAAGACTTTGTTGTTTTATTTGCATCTCGTACCATTGTTTAATAAAGATATTATGATATTAATTAATAAATAAACCCGATGTTCACAAATTTGTGTGTGGGGTCGAAAAGAACAGTAAATGAAATAACTGTAAGTACAAGTGTAATCCTTGTCACCCTGTGATTTAATCACGAACGAAATCAAAGCGACTGTAAAAGGCAAACAAATCCGTTGAATAGTGCAACAACGCAAGATTTGCGACACTATTACGGGATGTTACAATGGCTCTACTCATATTACAGGATTACAAATGGGGCAGCTCTTGCTCTTGCTTTAGCAAGTCCCTGGACGGGCATCTGGAAGTAGTACAGAACCGTATGCAGTGTTATATGTGATTTATATAACTAAAATACTTTTTACGCATCCAATTAGCAACAAAATAGACCAAGATACGTAAATAGAATAATTTGTAAGTACATAATAAAAAACTTATGAATGAATTTATTTATTGTTTCTCGGTAAACAACTTATAAAAAATATGTTGGTGGTAGCAGAAAAAATGTATATCTTTGAATTAGAATAATTTATATATTAAATACAAGAATAAACATCATCATATATAGCACCTTTATACATAAATAGAAAAACGACGACAAGCTTTATTTGTTAATAAAATTATTAATTAACGACAACCAGTTTGGACCTTTTAAAATCAGAATACAATCTAACAGAATCAAATAGTAAAATGGACAGACAAAAGAAATTAAGAATTACTTCTTATTTTTATCCTAACCAATATTTGTCAAATCTATTCGTCTTTTACATCACGGTTTTGTGAACATATCTATACGTATAGTCTTTAAACTACAAAAACCTAGATGTTTGACATGAAATTGTTCTTAATTTTTTGTTATCCATAGTAAAATGTATATTTCAACAAACAAGAGAATAGGTACAAAAAAAGATTTGTATCGTATACTGGAAGACAATTTCATCCAATTGTTATTAATTCGAGAAAATTTATCGGGTAATTGATCCACGGAGTAGATATACTTCTATAGAAGTCTGATTCACATATCTATTAGATAGTTCATCATGAAATAGAATGTGTAGATGTCAATTACAAGCTATATATTATATTTTATTATGTATATAGTAACCAATATGATATCAGAAATACATTTTCTATGGAACAATTAACGTATGTAACAAAATTTTTGAGATTAAAAATATTTCCATTAATTTAATTGTTCAATTTTCATAAAACTATGGAAAACAACAGTTCTTTACAAAAAATTGTAACAACTACAACACATAACACAGCTAGCGGCCCAATGTTTTCAATTCTTTTCAATTTGTTCTTGCAACATAAGGGATTGAATGGTAACAACATCGGTTTCCGAATCTTTTGAAAAATTCTCCTTTTTTATTGGTTTTTGTTTTCAGGTTTTTATCCATTGCTATAAACTTTTCTGTTTAGTAAAATCTAAACTTTTTTATAAATCTTACGTGAGAAACGTTGCAGTGGATTATTTTATTTGGCACGAACAGGATGTTATAAAGCTGCAGTCATATAACCAGATTGTGGCCAGAAGCAAAATGGCGCCGGAAGATACCTTTATCATCATTGTAAAATTCGCGAATAAATTGAAACAGTTTGGGCAAACATCTTTAAATATATAAAAGAAGCAGTAACTGCTGCTCCTGTGTTATGTCTGAGATATGGCTGTGATGCACCTGCTGAAGAAATGAAGCACCCTTTTTTAATTAAATTTTGACTTTCTATTATATTTTATACTTTCTAGAGCAATAACAAAACTTCGGTATAAATGCAATTATTACTCTTTATCTCAGAGTTGGATACTTAAAATATTTTTTATCATCCAAAACGATGCCTGTGGTTTAAAAAATGTTAAACCGTTAGAGCTCGGATATTCCGTGGAATTCGTCGCAAATGTAGAGCACTGCATTTTGGCCATTTTCTTCATTTTTTAAAGATATTCTACTTCCTTTAATTTCTCAATGTATGCAATTTGACTTAAAACTGTTACATACCTGCTTTACTTTTAAAATTTCTCACTACTTGGAATTATATAGGTACTTTTATTGTTCTATCATAAAATTGAATACTGGATTTGTATTTGTTGAGTAATGTTTGTTGGGATAGTGCTCTCAAAAATCATTTAATGTTCTTTATAATATTCTTAGTCACAGAACTTACTATTGTTATGTTTATGTAACTTGTAAATTGACTTACTAGTTTCTTTCATTCGTTTTTGAATCACTTACTTTTGTTTTTACTTGTAGATACTTTTATAGGTTAGTCCAGATTGTATACTTAATACATAAATAATATAACTACTTATACTAGTCAAGACATTGACGTTTTTTCTTTTTCGTTTGGTTTGTCTTTTACATGCGAGTACATCTTTTCGTTTACAAAAGTTTTGGAAGAACCGTTAACATTTATTTTCAGTAATACCAAAGAAAACACAAAGACTTTGTGTTTTCTTTGGTATTACTATTTGACCACATTTGAGAAATGGATGATATCCTCTCGCTATTTATTTTCAGAACGTAACGAAGGACTTAAAAATCTGAAGATTGAAGAGGCGAAAAACAACACAGGAAAATAATATTTCAAATTTGAAAGTTATAAAGCACAAATGAGAATTGATATATTCAAACTTTAACAAAAGCGAAGACAATATCTATACAAGAAGACAAAAATTAGATAAGACAAAAATTAGATCAGACAAAGATAAGGTTAGACAGAGAAAGCAGACCATTAGTCAGTATATGATTCTTTCTTCCTTAATCTTAATTTAAAGAAATGGAACCAAACCTGACAACCGGAAGAAAAGTAGGTTTCTTTGATTTATTTGTTTCTGAAATAATATACATAGCTAAGCTTTTAAAGAATCAAATTGATAAATATGTAATAGAAAGTTTATAGGCTCACTAATACTTACATTTTCTGCTAAAATTACTTTTCCTTAAGAGCATATGACACGGATTCTGTTTCCTTCACTCAATGTTTTATGTAACTTAATTGCTTTCTCTGTGAATCACTCGGGTAGGTAGGTACAGGTAAAACAGGATACCATAATTAAATTATTTTTAATTTTTATGTTAACTTATTTAATAAAATTTATTATAAATCTTGTCAAGTATTTGTTTAAAATATTCGACAGATTTGAACTGGTTTCTTAAAAATAATATCCATTTTCCATATTTCTTATTTAGTTACAACATTTTGCACTGAATATCAAGTATTAAAAAAGATCTACGTATTGACATCTTTCAGGTAAGTGAACAGTATGCTATTTTTTAACACTAAATTTACTTATTTATTTTAATAATTCTTCAGCTTCATTTGGATCTGTATGTGCCTATAATTTGTGATAAATATTTAAAACATATTATTCCTTGTAGAGTACGGTCCTGTTCATTTTCTAGCACGTCAATAAGAGAACAACCCGATAGAAAATAGACAGGATCAAACAGAAGAGAATTGTACAAATCTGTACGATAGGCGTGGCAATGGGATTGTTAAGGGATTTAAAGGGCTTTATGTGCGCGTCACTTGACAGCTACTGGTGTTATCATGTAAAGGTGAGGTAGTATTATTGAATAGATCGACCAAAAAATTGCAAAATATGAGGTAAATATAGACCAAGATTTAATCTCGATATGGTTCTATCCCCTAATGGCTGTTTGAAATAATTTAAAGATGAACTATTTGACAACATTCTTTTGAATAGCGCTATATATAGATATTTTTTTATTTGTCCCATTCCATGTCTATTTCTTTGATAGGTTTTCGATTTTTCTTTATTATTTATGTTTGTTTAGTAGGTTGTTCTATAGGTAAATTGTATAATAGCCTTATTACATAGGTCCTTGAAACTCAATCTAAAATCTAATCCAAAGCGATAAGTCGGTTTGTCGCTGATCGTTAAATTGTAGCCACGGAGGCTAGATTAGAAAATAGACAAACAAGAATGAATTTTTTAAAATTTAGAAATTAGACCAACAAAACTTGGCATTAGGGAGAAATTGAAAGATGTTACTTGGAACCGATGATCCTAGTGGTTAGGTGGCATTTTGATCATATTTCGATTCAATTCAAGTGGTCTAAACACCTATTCAATTATTCCTTAAGCACATATATGACCTTAATGGGACAGCGATTATTTGTCACATAGAGTATTAAAATATAAAACTTTAAGACTTTTTTGTACCCTCTTATATATTTTTATTCGGTTAGCGGACAGAAAAAGTAGATTTTTGGTAATTTCATTATTTGAGACATCTACCATGGATTTTTTAAATTTTAGAAATTAGACAAACAAAAACGACACGAAGAAGAAATTGAAAAAAATATAATGAAATAATTTTAAAGTAAAATAGTTTTATATAAGAATAAAGGAGAAATATGACTTATGTCCAAGGACATCGAACACTATAGAAACTAATTGAAAAAAAAATATATGGAGAGGACAAACATTGGTTACATATATAACAGTGTCAGGATTTAAGCATGTAAGAATAGTTGGTTCACAGGATGTGATGTTGGAGGGTTTAAGGACTTAGTCTACTTTCCAGGGAGTGGATGGTTGAGTTTGGAAGGAGTTAGTAACAGTCGTCGGCGCCATTCGGTGTTCTTGTTTTATTTTGTTGTTTCGGTGTTTTCTGGTTCCTGGCTCCTGGAACAAGCTTAAACCATCAAAAAAAATTTTTTTTGGTGTGAATGTGAGTGTGTGTAGGTGTGTAGCGCACGTGGTGCAATGTGAGTATGGGGGATTGATGCGCGTGTCTCCTCCTGTGTGGGGCCTCTTATTTGGAAAGGACGAAGGAAACCACAGAAACCATCGTCAAGGACTCAGTTTTTTGTGTATCCTATTGTTGTCCAGTATCTACATGTAGAAAAGAAGGGTTTCGTCAAGGAGGTCTTTAAGTTCTTCAGGAAGCTACCCACCTACGGTTTGGAGAGGTCTTAGAGAGGAAGGAGGATCTTCATCTTCGGAATTCTTAAGATTCTTTGGAGTACTCTAGTCTACTGGGTATGGAGGGTCCTCTGATTTTGGTACCCTGTAGAGTTCGAGCAACGTATCGTTGTTGTAGCGTCTGAAATCGAGAAGGAAGATGAAGTAATTTTGTATTTTGGTAGATAAGGCGGCTTGGGTAAAGCTGGTGTAGGTTTTTAGCTTTATGGCTCTCTCTGTGGCAAGAACCCAATGGACGAGTCTCTGAGGAGAGCAGAGTATGGCACGGCCTTATAATTGACAAGAGGTCGAATAAAATTTTTGTAGGTATGAAGTAGAGTTTTGGAGTGGCATCTTCCTGGTATACCACCCAGAGCACCTAAAAGAGACGCTTGTCTTCTCATTTTATTGATGGGAAGTTCGACATCGCACGCCCAGGTAAGTCACCTGGTCTTGAGGAACGAGCTATTCCCTCCATAGTGAGAGGATAATATGGTTAAAAGTGAGAGTTTCTCGTCAGCTAAGTTTTGAATGTATGAAGATGATGATTTTGGGTTTCGGTTGGGTTAAAGGATACTCTTCTTCTGTTGCACCAGTTGGAGAACTGGTCCAGCAGTTTTTCAGTTAAGAATTTCAGTCCACGTTAAGAAGGTATATAGGGCCGTTTGAAAAACAATTATCAACAAAATAATGGAATATCATTTTAATCAAGTAAATTAATTTTGTTAAGACACTAAATAATTTTTAAAAAAATAAAAATAATTAAGAGGGACAATAAAAAAAGACCAATAGACCAATATACCAAAGGGCCAATAGTTATCAAGATAAAAATATGAAAAGGAATGTTCTCGGTAAGATATATGTTGCTAAAGTCGTGAATGGCATATGATTTGGAAGATTAAATAAAAAATATTTGATTTGTATACCAAACTAGAAATACTGGAAATTGTAAAGTCACAACATGTCAGATTGATAGGCTATATATGAAAACTGGTAGAAAAATGCCATCTAGGACCATCTTCAATAGTTCAGTTTGCATGGAAAAAAAGAAATGGAAACCAAAAGCCCGATTTAAGAAAGATATAAAAGACGACCTTTTTGTATATCACCAACTGCAAAACTTAAGGAAGAAATAGAACAGCATGAAAAAATAGATAATGGATAACTATTCTATGCTCGGTGAACTAACATTGTATCTAGGTCTTTACCTACGAGGACATCCTTAAAAAGTCCCTTGAAATTCTTCCGCAAGCATTTTTTTTCAACTACAAGTTTTATAAAATAAAACTAATACATTTTAATGTTAAATAGGTATTAAAAATGTTGGCAACTGAGAGAGAGAGGTAGTGGTTCCTGCACATAAGTAAAAATAGTATTGTGGAACCATAAGTTAAACTAATATTAATCAATTTATAACATTAAGACTTCTTATAGTGTTGTCTAATATAAATTTGTATTTTATATCATCTACTGAGAAATCGATAGTTTACCCATCTTGGATCTTTATAACAAATTACTATAAAGTTGTTTTAAGTTTAAATGTAAAAGAAATCCTTTAATTATCTTTAAAATTACCTGCATGGCTCATCTAGTAAATTGGTAATCCAATATTTATACTATTAATACAAAATAGAACATTTATCATATTTTTAATGACTGAAACACCCTTATGAAAACTCTAAAAATATTGAAATTCGAATCTAGAGCACTTCCCATTATATATCAAGTATATGTAATATATTTTATCTAAAAATAAAAAGGCAAGGAAGTTAAATCAGTGCTTCCTAATTTTTTAGGTAGTTAACCTGATATCACTGCATTTACAAGTTACCTAACACCTTACATATGTAGCAGCATAACATATCAAGTTTATCTTTGAAAAAAGGCGTCTAAACATTGATAAAACGTTTGAAAAATTCCCAGCCTCTCCAGCAATTAAGAGCAATTCTAAGAAATAGTAACTTTTTTAAATAGACGTAGACTTTGCAAAAAACCTATATTTAATAAAAATGCAGTGTATTAAAAAATGTTTTCTACGAAAATCTGCCTAAAAGAGCACTAAGGCACGAATGTTTATTTTTTTATTAGAACACTTAACAGTTTATCTAGGAAATATGTATGTATGCAAGGATAATTTTGTTTCTATGTAATGAAATATTTTAATTTATCTTAGGGTGAACTAATTGCTAAGTCGGTGAGTCATCATGTGAGAAACTAACTTCTGCTTTTTTAAAAAATAATATATACTGTTTTATTATATTGTTTATGCAATAAAAACTTCTGGTGTATCTTCAACCTACTAATGTTAAGACATATAAAACTGAGGGCTTTTGAAGGCCTAAATTAATTATATGAAAGATTTTTTTTTAATTTGGTTAGAAAAACTGATAGACTGGTAGATATTAATCATCGTTTCAACCGCGACTTTCTCGTTTATGTCTCTAAGGGTAAGGAAGGTGCGGCTAATAAGGCCTACCCAAGGAAGAACGTAGGTGTATAAAATAAAAACTAGTTATCCGAATTTACAAATTTTAATATTAATTTAACATACAGAAGAATGTCTAAAATATTTTAAAAAATTTATACATTTTAAAAAACATTGTCAATAGGCCTTATAATAAGGCCTAATATTTTAACACTCATAAATAATCAAAATAAGCGTCTAATATTTGGTAATTAAGATCAAAATTGATTATATTTGCTTTAATTATCCTCACTAATTATTATTCCAACACATTTCTATGTACATTAGGGTACTCAAATTAACTTCTGTCAAACGGACATAATTTTCATGATAATATTTGCCTCATTTGAACATTGTTTTATATCTTTTATCTCATTCTCCTCACAAGCTTGAAAGTACCAACTAATGTGGTTTCTATTTCTGAGGTTTTTTTTTTTGTTAAATCTGGTAGGCCTTATTAACAGCTAGCACGTGTATAAACAAATACAGAAAAGTACAATTTTTCATTCGTAATTAATTATTATGATATAACAGGTTGATAAAAGTATGAAAAACAAACAGCTGTATTAAAAAAATATATATAAATGTTCCATATTACAAAAAGATTCATAGTCGAACGGTTTTTTATTATTCATACTGCACAACTGCTCCTTAAAAACGAATCATACCATGCTGACCAAAAAATGGTAGCTATAGAGTGTTTTTTTTTTGAGCTGACTCGGACAAGTTGCATTTTTGATACTCAGGCCTTATTATCCTAAAGGCCGCATCTACCTTACTGAAAGATATATTAGAGAGAAAAAAATTTAAAAATTAAATTTGAATGTGCCTACTGGTATATCTTTGGGAAAATCGAATTAAATTATGTTTATAGCGACGTCTTTCTCATATATGCCATTTCAATAAAATAGTGGGAAAGTATGGATTTTATTAATAAAACTAAACTTTTTAGGCATAAGGAGTGGGCGTTCCTTAAGGGTGAAAACTCGATGTGAAAAATCTTCACAACCCTGACCAACTTTCTTATTACTGCTTAAAGTATGAATTTTTCATGTTAAATAGATAACTTCTGCTAGGTATAGAAGAAAGTTAGACCTCGAAAATGCTATGTAATTTTTTTTTCTTTGATCCAAGGTATTTTTTTGTAAACAAATAAATGCTTAATGTACAACTTGCAATTATTCATTTTATTTTAAAGGGCATAAGTCTACAATGTTATATAAGTACATGCCAAAAAATCGTTGAAAAGTTGTTGGAAAATTTATGGAAATTGCCACGTCTTCCTCGCTTATGCCACTTTGCCCATAGACAGAAAACGTCATTATAAGCCTAAGTGATTAAATCATAAGTCCCAAGATATTACATGTCTAAACTGATTTTTTATTAATATTTAAGCCAGAGTAACTTATTAGAAAAATAAAATAAAATTTTCAAAATTGGCTCGCTCATGCTCCTTTGTACACTACAACAAAATGTTATTAAAATTCATTTTAAGTATCATAAATTATTAAAGGAAGAATTAATATAAAAATTGTACGCAGCTTTTAAGATGTCTCATTTTTTCTATACCTAGCAGGCCTTATTCCTATGTAGTTAATAATACCTACCCTACATTTTACATTAAAAAATTTATACATTGAATAGGCAGTAATGAGAAAATTGTAAAGGGCTGTTAAGATTTTTCACATTTTTACATCGAGTTTTCATCCCTTAGGTAACCCTACCCCTTATGCTAAAAAAAATATTAATAAAATCGATACTGTTCCACTTTCAAAAGAAAATTCCATTATTTCAAAGATATACCAATACATCTGAATTTTCACTACGTTTACTTCTGTCTAATATATCTTTCAGTAACCTCAGAGGAATAAACGAGAAAGACGTGTTTAAAAATAATTTAATATCTAATATCTCCCGGTCTATGACAGAAGCTATGCTTCTATTCTACATATAAAGAGTTATATACTTAAAGATTATGATTATTTATAACAATTTTTCGACATTTTCTGTTTTTTATGATTTTTTCTTATTTTTACGACATTCTCAGGTTTTTAAAATTTTTACAATTTTTAAAATTATTCATGTCTAATATTATAAGATTTCTGATTGGTCTGAGAGAACTCTGAGAGATAAACTATGAGTTGTCACCGAGACACCCTTTGTCACAAGTGGACTTACTTATATCTATACTCCAGCTCTAATTCCCAGTCTTCTGTCTATGCCAGTGGTTAGTAGTTAGGAAAACAGTAAATATTAATTTGCTAAACAATGACTGCGCGACATTGGACAGGTGATGAAATTTCTAAATTAATTTCTCTTTATGAAGAAAATGAGTTCTTGTGGAATTTAAACCACAATTTATATAGAAATCGAGAAAAAAAAGAGTTTGTATGATTGATTATATGTACAAAAGCTGATCCAGCTCCCAAGTCAATTCGACGACCACCCGACACGACACAAATTCATTTTGAAGAATGAAAATATGTATAATAACGCGCGATGAAGTCACACGGTAGACTGTGTGTTTGTTGACTCTCTAGTGGACACGGAAATTTCTTCGTCTCGAGACTAAAATCACCAGCGACTCTTCCAAGCCCATGTCAAAACAACAAGTGATCTCACACCCTGAGAGCAATCTCGAGATTTAATCTCAAGTGGACAGTTACCTTTATTTTATATAACCATTTTTTGTGGCTATTACACTTATGACCCCTTCGTTTGCCAAAACGTCTCATAAAAAGCATAGTTGTTTCAAATTATTCTAAACTTAATCCTTACATCTGTATATAAATTGTGTTTTAAATTGATAACCAAACTGAAAATTTACTCTTAGTTTACTCAAAAGATATTAACACTTGACAATTAGTAACAGTGGATACAACAGACCAAACCATAATACTCGAATATTTAGTGCATTATTTAAACGTAGCACTTATAGTTCAATGCATTTAATTTTAATACTTATACAGAAAAATATATAGAAGACAAAATTTTCTTTAATTAGTAACCTAATCAAGTTTTCAATGTCATTAAGTATAACTTTATGCATTTTTTACGTATTCTGATACTTTACGTTACGCAATAATTACATGAACTATTTTTTTATAGAACGACACATTTTTTGATGTTATGATAAGAACTGTATTAGTAAATGTTTATTTGCTTCTCATATTTCACTACTTTCACAATACAAATAGTGTTCAATAACAAATTGAATATACGTTCAATGGCATGTTGTGTTGATTTAAATACATCTTGAAATTTTAATAAACAAATCGTCATATCCTGATGACGCATTTTTTTACCAATCAGGATTTATGTGTTTCTCCTATTTTTTACATTTTAATTTTTTATTTTTTTAGTATCACTTGAATTAAAGATAAAAATTATTGTGTATAAATATATAATTTAGAAAATTTTTAGAGAATCTTAAGAATCTTTGATACACTACCAAAATCATTATTACTTAAAAAGCTACAGTTTGGCCAATCAATTTTCGTTTATTAAAAATTCCTGAAATGACCAAATTTTTAGAATTTTAATCAATAGAAGATACTCCAATATGATATAAGTTAACGAGGTGCTGCTTAAGCCAACCCTGGTTAATGCAGCAATCAATGACATCTGTAAAGACAAACACGAACTAATAAAATTCCGTCTATAATGTGATTATTTTCTGTTACAGCTCTAGTTTCTTAGCCACATCAAAACTGCTGTAAATGTAGCAAACAACTGGTCTTTAAAAACCGGCAGTAACTTCTCATTGACCAAATCTAAAATAATGAGATTTTTCAGAAAGTTATCAAGCAGATATGGTACTAAAATAGATTTCATTGGGATTCTCCTACCAATAGAAGAATAGCATAAAATTTTACAATACTTCGATCCTATTACCTGGAAGGCACATACCGAAGAGCAGTGTCTGATCTTTCCTTGTTTTACCGATACATAAACGGATTTTGCTCAGAAGAACTCCTCTCTATAAGGCCTCCACTTGTCAGAGAAGCCAGAGCAATGCTGTTCAGTGCCAGACATCGAGAACTGATCGATTCGATCGTTCCTTCATCCCCAGGGTCTCCAGATTGTGGAACTCCTTACCTTCCATAGTCTTTCCCACTCGTCCGAACTTGCAGGCCTTTAAATCACAAATTAATAAACTGTCTCTTCTGCACCAATAGATGTTCTTGGTACATTTGTATTTAGGTCTATACCTACGAAAACATCCTTAAAAAAACCTTAATTGGAAAATACTATTTATATAAAAAGTACTTGTCTAGAGTTCGCTTCTCTTCTGATTAGAACTAGTTGAAATGCGTTCACTTTTTGGACTGTATATGAAGTAGGTATGCTATTTCAATTATCTATTAAAGTATTGTTTTGTTAATAATGAAGCAATGTAAGAAACCAGAAAATAAAAAACTGATAACTATACTTTATTAAATTTAATTCTTAATCATGTATAATTATTTTCATAAATTTAAAATGCCTAAAATTTACACATCAAACTACTGATATCAATTATTATATTTTTATTTTTTATGGAAGACAGGCCATGGCGTTATACAAAATTGTCTATGAAAATTTGCAACTAAAGATGAAAAAATTAATTAATGATATGCTTTTATATAAATTGACACTAATACAAATTTTCATAAATAACTTTTGATCCCATACAATTTATATACAACTACAATTAAATTAAAATACAAATATACACGTTGCAATTTACTATACATTTAGAGAATAAGAATTGACAGTGGCTAGTGTAAAAATCATATTTAAAATGTAACACCATAGTTCCCAAATCTGAATTAAATACTATTAGAAATAAAAAACTGTGGAGTCCAAATATTTTTTTAACAAGGAAAACTGTTAGGCCATTTAGAGGTCCACTTTTTTTGTTTTAATGAACACCGGCATTAAAATTAACGTTAGTCTTCGAAGAAAAACTGATTTTAAAATACCCTGGAAGATATGATCAAGGTCAAGTTTAAAATATCTAATGCGCCTAATTAAAATAAAACATTTTTTCGGTTAAAAAAACTTTAAAAAAATATTTATACCCTCACAGTTAACTTAATTACTTTCGTTTAACTTCTGTGTACAAAACGTTTTGTACCGAAGTACAACTCACTGTACCACTATTGTATGGCCAATTGAAACATCACTGGGAATTAAAGATTTTGGTCTAAAGAGAAAGTCTCCAATCTTTCACTGTTGGGAAACCACTTATACACCTTAGGAGAGCTAGAGCCAAAATTTAGCCGTCATTGAAAATATGACATTTCTCCTTTGCAACTTGTTTACTTATCAAAGGTATTTGTTCCCGCTCAGGCGGACACCCTAGTGGATTCAGGGGGTAGCTACAAGGGTTGAAAGTTGCCAAATTTATACGAGACATTGTCGTCATCGTTAATATGGATGAAAATTTTCCCAGTGGAAGATGTTGATACGAGAACTCAAAATCCCGACACCTGAGTGGTTACAAAGGAGGTGACGGACCAGGGTAAAGAGTGACAAATTTTGGTCTTCTTTGCCGTTGTCCGAAACCTCTTTTGTATCCACTCATCTGTCCACCATTTGGATTTAGGCTTCTCAAGGGTCCAACATTACGTGGTAAAAATGGCGGACATATTATCGATGACAATTTTTTGCCCGAATTTGGGCCCCCTTTATCCTTGTCCTCCACCTCCTTTGTATCCACTCAGAAGAAAGAGAAATGTTATATTACGGATGACGTCGAAACTTAACCAAAGATTCAAGGTACGTCTAGTATTTAGACAGACATAGAGAATTTAGGAGCGGATATATCGATATTTCCAGAGTTACAAATTGTAAATTTTCCATAGCTTTGAGATGTAGTTTGAAAATGCATTTAACCTAACCGATTAAGTTCACAAACTTTTCTGACACTCTGCCAAATCGAATGCAAGTAGGTGCATGCTGATTGGTTTGCCTGCTGGAAATTGATAGGTTTTGGGCTTTTTAGTGCTTCATTGCCTCGCCTAATTAACTTTTTAGGTAGTTGAGCACATTATTATAAAATAAACATATTCATCTAAACAGAAAGTACGTAAAGTACATATAATACGAAAACTTTTAAAAGTCAGAAAATTATAAATATATTCGATATCTAATCTAGACACTGCCGTACATAAACACCTTTAACAGTATAATATAAATAGAATATACACCAAATTAAACAGTGAGATAATTATGTATTCCTAGAAACTAAATTTTTCATACATAGGTATATATACTAGAGCAATGGTGTTTCATACAGTTAATCCAATGTAATAAACTATTGGAAAGATAAGAAGTATCTAAATCGTTAAATATTTTTCTTTCTGAGTGAATAATCAACAATTATTTTGAAAAATATTTCACGTTAGATAGAAAATTAAATAATATTGATATATATTGTATTAAAAAACTATATTCATTAGATAATATGCACAATAATGGTTATACTAATATAAATGGAAACAAATGTAGAGTATCCAATAATAAATTCTTTGATATATATTGTATTGAAAAACTATATTCATTAGATAATATGCACAATAATCGTTTGACTTATATAAAAGGAAACAAAAATATATGTAGAGTATCCAATAATAAATTATTTAGGTACACACTAAAGCTACCCCTCATCTAAACCACTATGGTAGACGGAATTCCCCCCTGGTGTGATAAAATTGAAACAATTACCTTATCACAAACAAAACTGAATACAATCTTTTAGATATAAAGTTGAAAAAAAATGTATCACAAGACTACTGCGAAATTTTATCAAGTCAGTTTTTGCTATAACAATGAATTTATGTGACCACGTTATTATTGACCCTAAAAATTTCTCAGTTTAAATTGGGGCAATTTTCATATTTTTTTTTTCTGCGTAATATGATTGCCAAAAGTAAAGACGCCAATATTTTTCTTGCTTCTTCAATTTTCGAAAGAATTCCCTTACAGTTTTTAAAAGAAAAACTTTAACTTAAAAACATACTCTACATATACATGTACAAATAAAATTAAAAGCCTGCTTAACTATATTGTTTAAAAATTTCTGTTTAGATTTTGATATTATTTTTAGGAAAAAAGCTTAGAAATAGATTTGATAATTAATAATACAGATCACTAATGTAGACAATATTTTTAAAGCAAATCCAAAATCTAATCTCGATATTTATATTATTAAAAAAGAAATACATAAATAGTTTAAAATCAATGGTTAAAGATTGAAATTTACAACGGTATTAAATCACCGTATTTTAGAGTAAAGCGCCTACATATTTAGAAAAAAAAAACTTATCTTTCATATGAGTACGCCAAGTCTGGCAGCATAGAATTGCGACCTTAAATCTGGGCATATCAACAAAGTCATACAAAAACGACTTTACAATAAGAAACTAGTAGATACACAATTTGTAAAAAAATTTGCCAAACCCACAGGGTGAGTTGTTCACTCTATCAGACCTTCTTAAGTAAAGCTCTCTTAACAACTTTTTTGGATGCAACGTGTATAGATATACACCGTGCACACATACAGAGACCCAAAATCATAGCCAAAAGAACCCTCCAAACGTACTGCAATAAAGGCCTTCAAAGAATCTTTAGAATACCGAAGTAGACGATGCCACAGGGCAAGCAACTCTTTGAATAGCTCAATGATCTACTGGACAACAATAAACTATTTTACTGATAATATACAATCACCAAAAATAATTAAACCTCCAACGAAGACTTCTTGGTTACCTTAATCTTCGCCAAATGAATGCATCACGCTGGAGGAGACACGCACATTAAACATGCCATGAGGCTGAACACAAACACTACCCAATTTTTTTTAGGCGCGTTCTTTCCAACAACAAAAACAACTCCGAACTGCGATTGATACTAATTTGTTGCACATCCAGTAATCCCGTCTCAAAGAAGAAACCCAGTTCTTGCAACTTCTTACTAATTTCAGATACCAAGTGTTTTAATATGATATGTTTGAGCTCTTCGAACTCAAAAATGTATTTTTTTCTGCTGTTTTGAGTTCCTCGAACACAAGAAGGTATTTTTTGACTTTAAAATGTGTATTTTTTTACTGTTTTAAGTATTTTAGAATATAGATGGTACTATACTTTTGAGCTCAAAAGTCTAATGAATGTTTTATAAAACATAATTTTTTAAATTACGCGTTTAGCGATTTTGATGTTCAATAAGGCAATCAACGCGGTTTTTTAAGTGCTAAAAATGTTAACTTTAGTGCAAACTTTTTTACTCAAAAAATCTAAAAGCTATTTTGAAAACAACTTTTTTCCAAATTTTTGGACAATGATAGCTCACGAAGGAATTAACCGATTTTGATTTCCAAAGAGGTTAAGAGCTGATAAGGTTATGGTATCAATCGGTGCAATAGCCAAAAAGTTATTCTTCAACAAATGAATTCAATTTCTCAAGTTGAGTAAAACTCTTTCGAACGCCACAATTATCGTTTCGATCCGTCAAGCTTTCAAAAAAGGTTTACATACATGCATGATTTATAGACGCCCATCTTGTCCGACGTTGCCTCTCTCTACAATTCGCTTGCAATTAATAAGTGACATTTGAGCGGCCAGAAGTTGGACATTGCATCAGGTCAGAAGTTCTGCTAGTGGACTGACTGGGTTGGTCTGGTTGACCTGGTGTGTTTTTAGCAGACTGACTGTGTTGTGACTGAGACTGCATACTTAAGTTGCTGCTGAGGTGGTGTTCGTCAGGTAGTTTTTGATTGGAAGGTAGGTGCTATGTCTGACACCTGGGTGTTTTATCAGGATAGACCTGAATTTGATTTATTTGTTTGGTTGTAGATTGTACAGGTGGTATTATTTTCGTCTTCATTTGGTACTGCACCTTCTCCATCTTTCTATGTAAGATGTGAAAGGATATACTGTCACCTGCGGATTCTCTGGCGCTTGTATTCATTTCCACTCCAGTTGCTTTTCTATCTCATGTCTTTCTTGCCTCTTTTCTTTGGTTATTTATAGCAATCTTGCTTAATGTTCAGCGACTTTCCTTTCTATGCTGTATCACCGCTCATATCTATTTTTAACTTCAAGTCTTCAGTTTTCAATACCAATATTGACCATTTTTAAATCGTTTTTAAGAAAATCCCACCATCTTTACCTTGGTTTTGGTATGCACTCGTTTACCAGCTTTTAGTTCAACAAAAACAATTTTGTGCGGTATTCGGTTTTCCTCCATCCTAGTAATGTGTCCTAGTCATCTTAATCTTCTCAATCTTCTCCTAGAGACATCATCGTGGAAATAGTCAGGATGGCTTTCTAGGACCTCAAATGAATTGGCCCGTGCGGTAGCTAATACCCCAATGATTGGACCGGAAACATTCGGCGGAGTTGCTGACACATTCAGAAAGGCAGCCATTAAGAAATGGAGGCTAGAGATGGCCCAGAAGTGGTGGAAAAAATCACCGGGCAAGCGACAAGCCAAAGTCTTCATAAAGGGACACTCAGCGAAGTTTACTGAAGAGCAGCTACCACAATGATTGTCAGTCTCTTGTAGGTTCACAAAACACATGAGTCAGCTTAACTTAGTGGATGAAGACATCTATTTGTGTAAGTTAGCGCTTTAAATATGTTTATTAGTACATAAAAATATAATATATGTAAGGACATAAGGATAAAGTACAAATACTAAAAAACTACATTAGTGATCTGTGATATACCTAATTTGTAACTACTATCTTTTAATCTGTCAGCAGTTTTTGAATTTCTACATGTAACAAAAAATGTGACAGATTTATAAATGCTTACAATTACACGTGTTTCTTCAATTATTAATATTATATGTATATTTTTCAAAATTTAATACAACCTTTAATTATATACAGTTAGACGTGCAATAATCTAATCCACAAATGTGAACGGATCATATATTTTGTATCAGCCAAAAAACATGGTTACCTACATATATCAATGAAAAATTTCGAAAAATATTATTATATTTTAATATTTATTATTTAATATTAACTATACGCAATACTAATACTGCTTTTAGTAATATTTATATTTGGTGATTTTTTTAATGTTCAATATTATTGACTAAGATATTACTAATATTAATATTTGGTGATTTTTTTTCATATTCAATATTATTGACTAAGATATATGACAAATTGTTACTTTAGAACCATGCTTACTTTTGAAAACTTATACAAGATTTTATAAAAGAAAAAAACAACAATTATATAGATATGTTTTGGGTGCAACATTTTTGTACACCTTAAGTTCTAGAGCTGTATGTACTAAGTACTTGTTTCATTTATACAAGAAAAATATGTAAAGATTTTAATATCTGTATCCGTGCTAACCACTCCTCAAATACAAGGTTATTGCCACATTTGTGAGTAGACCTACGTAGGAGTTAATAAATAATTTTATTTGGAGGCGAGTTTAAGCTGTCCGCCATTTTGAGGAACGATAGCCGAATTTTGAATTAAATCCCAGTTCATCCCAGGAAAAAATTTATTTTGAAATAAACGAAGAATATTCAGTTCATGCCAGGAAGGAATTTGTCCAAGCGAATCCTTTCCGAAGAAACCAAAAAAAGATAAGAGTTTAAATTAATTTTACGAACTAATTTTTAATTTTGATATTTACTGACTTTTTCTGAAAGAAATCATTTAAACTGGTGTTTCATTGTTATTTGCTTGTTTGCACTCTGGCGCCCTATTATTTTATGTTTGGGAAGGACTGGTAAAACTCCGAAAAGAAGCCACGAACTCAATTGAGCTAGCTAGGGGATATAATCCCTTCAGTGGGAATTTATACAGTTACAAATTGTACCAGTGTACAATTTGCAACTCTAATAATCCCTTAATAATTTAAATTGGCAGGTTGGGCGCCAATTTGTAACTTTAGAAATTCCCACTGAAGGGATTATAACCCTTAGCTAGCTCAATTGAGTTCGTGGCTTCTTTTCTGAGTTTTACCAGTCCTTCCCAAACATAAAATAATAGGGCGCCTGAGTACAAACAAGCAAATAACACTCAAACACAAGTTTTAAATGATTTATTTAAAAAAAATATCAGTAAATATCAAAATTAAATTTTAGTTTAAATATTAATTTAAACTCTTATCTTTTTTGTTGATTCTTCGGGAAGGATTTCCTTGGATGAATTTCTTCCTGGGATGTGCTGAATATTCTTCGGTTATTTCAAAATAAATTTCTTTCAGGGATGAACGGGAATTTAATTTGAAATTCGGCTTTCGTTCCTCAAAATGGCGGACGGCTCGAACTCGTCTCCAAATAAAATTATTAGCTCCCACGTTTGAAAACTTATATTCTTGAAATAAAAAGATTACACATTATTACTCTATAGTATCAAGTTTATATATTCCTGGTCACTTGTAGATACCCTGTATCTACTATTTTCTTGGGTTTTGTCGTTTGTATTAAGGAGGCTTTACATTGAGGCAACCATAGGCAAGCTAGTTGCCGGCAACTTGAGATTATGGAAAAACTTATTTGTGGCATGCGATTTGGAGCAACCAAAACAGGATGCGGCTATTCCCTCCAAACATCTCTATTCTCCCTCTCTTCTCCATGGCGATGTCAACTTCGTCTCTCCATGATTTTCTGGGCCTACGTCTTGTTTTTCTACCCATAGCTGTTATTATTTTAATCCAGCGATCATTTCCAGCACCCAGCACACCTTAGGAGGCCATTCCACAATAGTCTCTTTTCTTCGATATATGTTAGGGCATCTTTTTCATTCTTCATCCTTCTCAGAATTTTCACATTGGGTAGTCTGTCTACTCTAGTTCATTTCTACTGCAGTTATTTTACTTTGTATTTTTTGTCCCGTACGTCATTATCATACAACTGTGTCGATTATTCTTGTTTTGGTGTTCCTAGTTACACTTCTGCACCATAAAATAGGATTTAGCTGTTTGATTGCAGTTTTTGTCTGACCAAGTCTGTTTGCAAATTCATACTTTGTTCTTCCAGTTTTAGATATTTGGAAGGAAAATTTCCGGTACTTCTTATGACAAGGTTCCGTTTATGCTTATTCCCACTTTTTAGGATTAGTACGGAAAATAAGAAGTCTGCACAAAAACCTTTAAAATTACTTCCTAATAAAATCTGGTAATCGAAGATTTTACAACCAAATAACGCTTAGATAAGACGTGATCAGTTCAACCATTTTCAGTATAATACTAAATGATATAATAAAAGGAGTAAAAACGAAAGTGGGGTGCATAAACATACAAACACAAAGTAACAGCAATAACCATCGATAATTTTAATATAGACCAAACAAACGAAACTGAAATGTATGGGAGTGTGAAAAACACTTCAAAATTCTTTAACACATTTAACAGCACCTTTATTAGAATAAAACAAATAACTAGAAGGCCAAATTAAGCTTTTAGGAAACAGTATATCTATATATCTATATACATATAATAAAACAGTAGAAATGTATATGTTTGTGCGCGCATCACATGAAAACTACTGATCCTATTCGAATGCGGTTTTCAAAGACGTATTTGTCTTCTTTTAACTTAACATCTGGTGTATAAAACTTTTTCCCCCCACCCCTTTAACGGGGTGAGGAAAGAAATTATTATACAAAAATCAACACGCCACGCGAACGACGTCGCGGGTACATCGAAATAGAACCCAAAAATGTGGTTAGACTTTTTTATCTGTGTGTCTGTATGTTTGTGCGCGCATCACATGAAAACTACTGATCCGAATCGAATGCGGTTTTCACACATGTATTTGTCTTAACATCTGGTGTATAAAAATTTCTCTCCCATTCCTTAAATGGAGTGGGGTAAGAAATTTTTATACAACAATCACACGCCACGCGAACGACGTAGCGAGTACAACTAGTACAGAATATACACCAACTCAAATTAAATAAAATAATTAAAAGCAGACAAATGATTAACGAAAGTGGAGAAAATAAGAAATTGCATGCTAAGAAAAGGGTTCGAACCCGTACTGAATACAATAGAACGATAATAATTGAAATGGTTACATGGAGGATATCAGACACACAAAAATAATTTGGCAACCAAACAGTAAACTAAATCAGAGGAGAACTATTGAAAACTTGAAATAAAGTGAAGCTTAAGAATTTGAATTGTAAAACAAAGAACATCAAAAACTTGGAATAATGTGGTGGTAAAAAATTTAAGCAGTAGGAAAAAAGGTAAGAAAAAACTAAACACATAGGTCAAAATTTCTTTACGGATAAATTAAGGTTTTAATGTACCATCATTTTCTTATTTATCGTATTCTGCTATCATTGGTTCTTCTTTTTGTTTTTTTTTAATATTTCTATGCTAATTTACTTTATTATATGTTGGTAATCGGCCGATGTCCGGGAGATCCCCCTCGGGAGCCTCATCGCCTATTTTAAATCACTAGGCTTGGTGACAGCCTGAGGTGAGGATATCCCTACACACGGTAGGATGCACAATGGGTCATATGTGGCCTCAGTGCTGGCTGAGCACTAGCTCGCCCCTCCCCAAATTTCCAGATCCAGATGTTTTTAATCAGTATTTTATGTATAAATATTTGAGTTTTTATTAGTGTGTGTTGTACGGTTGGAAAACCCTGACACAGCCTTCAAACATATACTAGGTAGCCTTCAATGTAAGCGAAAATGAAAGTACATGTTATCTTTCTCGCACTTTGCACTGATTGGTGGGTAGTGTGGATTGGTGTGTAGTGATGAATCCTCCACTTCCTAAACCAAAACCAGATAAGAGAGGTAGCATATAGTTTCAATTCAGCTTCATGTCGTTACTCCTCTCGCGCTTAGACCTAGTTGGTATATGCTCGAGGTCACAGCATAATACAATATTACATTTGTTAGCTCTAAAACTAAAGGTATACAATTTAGAATCATCCTTTAAAAGTATACAGTAAGTACAAAAACAGTAATATGTAGTTTAGTGAGCAATGTAAAATACAAGTAATATTCCGAACTTTTTGATTATTAAGTAGTAACAAAAAAGCACTCTGTACATTTTTCCACAGTGTAAAAATTTAGAAGCTATTCGAACTTGCGAATTGGGTTACTACCAATTTATATGTATTAATTAATACAACTCTATCGCTTCATCTAACATGCTACCGAAAAAGTTTGATATTATGTGTTTTCATAAAAATTCAACAAAGTTTTCTTTCAAAATCTTATGGCACATTATCAGTATAAAATAATATAAAAATAATAAACAACATCCATTAAAATAACCAGAGGTTACCTCTATAACGGTGTTTCCGAACTCTGCCACGGATTACAATATTAGAGATTAAGTTCCTAAATCATTAGAGGGTCTCTCCGAACCGATCAAGAGATACTCAAAAAGATAATGATACTATTTGTAATTTCATTCTGCAAGATTAAATGAATAACAGTCGATATTAAAATTTAAAGAATATCATAATACTAGATATAAAAATCAGCATTATTTGCCCAAATGTTTGGTTGGAGTATTGATGTATTGTTAATATATGTTACTGTTAAATAATTACGAAACTCAAGTGAGTTACAGAATAAACTCTTTGATAAGATGTTCAATAAGAGACAATTAACCACTTTCCCCTTCTTAATATTAGCCTATTATCACTGTTGGAAACTCTTTAGGTAGGTATTAAATACTTAAATCCTTAATACTTAATACAAGTAAACTTATTGGTCTTGACAGAGTTCGGACTCTTCACTAATCCCTAAAATATTAAAAAAATAAGGTAACTTTTCATTTGTGGCAGAATTCGGATGCGTCCCTCTATAACATTGTTTTTTTAGAAATTGGGGTAAGACATTTAGACATACTCTTTTTTACTACTATTGTAAAAAAATATGAAGAAAAAATAAAAGAATTTAATTATTATGAACTTTAACAGAATTAGTATATAATTAATGAAGGTGCCTTATTCTCCCCAAGTTCAAATAATAGAAGCCGAGAGAAAATTTTAACAATAATTTTTTGATAAAAGTATTGCCTGGAAAAAGATATGTTACAGTACATAAAAAGATATGATTGGTTGATAGGTAATAATAAATCAGGTGACAGATATTAAAAAATACTCAAATCTCTTTTTCTGTTTCATATAACTACTTTAGTATAATGCGATTTGTTTCTTTTTTAATATAAAACAAATTTAAACTTTTTAATTTCAAGATTTAAGATGGAGTTTCTATATACTAAAGTCAATTTTCTAATGTAAAAATGTGGCACTAGGTATTTCACATTTTTTAGAATTCACTGAAAAAGTTTTATATCTTTTTAAAATGAGCAGCTATTTAAATTAAATATTTGGAAGTATTATGAGAAAAAAATATATAGTGTTTTTTATATATACTCGTATGTATACATATATCTCAATAAAACAGAATCAAAACTTGATCTAAAACTTTATCAGTAATACTTATATTATATTTAACAAATTATTCCATTGTGTTGTATTGCACATTTTTTACTTTGAAATATCTATATATTCCGTATCCGGATATAGTGACTAAAACAGCCACAGCTAATGTGGATCCAACAGCAATAGGGGCGGTTTCATCCCTGAAAAATATCATACAATAATAATATTAATAATAATAATAATAATCATAATATATTTGTTAAAGTCCATTTGTTTGGAGTTGGCAGCTAAGAAAAGTCATTAAATCGTAAAATGTTGTAAACAACACCCTAAATCAGTAGCGCACGTACTTATTTATATGGGTATTAAGAAAATTTTGAAGTTATACTTCTATTCGTACACTCTGTAGAAAAAGATTGTGAAGAGTTAAATGGGAAAAATCATTACATATGTAATGGTGTGAGTAAGAGAGAGGTATATTGGTCAGTAAAAACAAAGATGAAATATTTATCACATGTGACGGACCACATGATTATTTGACAGATTATTTTATAATTCTGTCACGTATTAAGTGAAGTAAAGTTTAGCATTTTATATTAATAATAATATTCAGTAATGAGTATTGTTTTGTAGTCCAAAGTACCATCACATGGTTGCATTTTGCATTATATCCTGCACTATGCTTTTAAGGTTGTTGGCTACATAAACAGAGTTTTTACGAATAGTCGAGGAAATAAACTAAAACCTCTGAATTTTGTAACGTAAGATGAATCGAAATGCGTTTTTTTGCATTGGATTCGTTAAAGTATCAGGAAATTTGTCGCTATATTTTATAATGTAAAAATGGGAAATTGCATTCGAAAAGTGCATTCCGAACAGACAAGAAAAACTTACAATGCGGTAAGTATTCCTGAAAATGGGTTCAATTTATAAACTCGGGGTTTTTGGGGTCGCTGTACACGAATATCACGATTCCGAAAGTCTCCGCGGCACTTGGTGCCTAGGGTATTTACCTCTTCTCCTAGGGTTTAATGTAAATTCTGTACGAAATCAGTGCACACCTGGTACTCGGTGGTTTTTTGAGTCGGTAAATACGATTATAATAATGACGATGGTCTGGTGCTTAAGATGGACCTCGTCTCCAAGAATATTATGCAAATTAGATACAAAAAGAGTGTGCACTCGGTTTTTGTGGAGGTTTTTGAGGTCGCTAACCACGAATATCATTTAATGATTTTGCTAAATTATTCGTATACAAATTTATGAATGCGGGCGTGTGCATAGAAGTATAACTTCTGCCGGCAGTCCCACTGACTGCCACACTAATTTTTTTAATCATCATAAATATTTTAATCTTCTTAGGTAAGGGATAAATAGTCATAATACGATATTTAGAATATTTTGTTTTTCGATTTTAACGAGAATAATTGTGGTCGTTAGGGGTGTTAAGGGATTAAGGTAACCCTATGTGTATAATTGCAAAAACAGGTACGTTATTAGTCTATAAATTGAGGATTTGTTTATATTCTAATAAATAAGAATATAGGTAGGTACTCGTTAGTGTTGGTGGTTTATATTGTGATCTATATTTTTATTATTTTACTCCAAGAACATTTTCGGTAGTGAAAATGGCCTCAAGTTCGAATTTTGTTCCACTACAAGTGGCTCATTTAAAACAAAGTGCGTTAGGTGTTAGTAAACGAAGTATTTATCGATTTTTAAGTGAGAGAAAACAGGGAAATGTTAGTGAACCAAAAAAACACGTGGGAAAAAAGTCCATTATGGTCGATAACTTTAATAAAGATATCATTAGAAGACAAGTCCATTCTTTGTACTTAAATAAAGAGATTCCGACTTTGGACAAAGTAATGACTGTTATAGCAGAAGTAGATACGATTCCCAAATTTGGACGAAATACGTTATGGAAACTCCTAAAAGAAATTGGTTTTAAGTATGAGTCGCATAAAAAACGAAAATTTCTGAATGAGACAGAAGAAATTATTTGCTGGAGAAGACAATACTTAAGAAGTATTAAAAAGTATCGGAGCGAGGGTAGAACTATATTTTATTTAGATGTAACATGGTTGAATAAAGGACACACATTTTCTAAAGCATGAATGGACACCAATATTTCAAATTCCCGTCAGGCATTTTTGGAGGGATATTCAACAGGATTAAATGCTCCTCGAGGAAAAGGTCGCAGACTAATAAATCGCACACATAAGCAGTGAACATGGTTTTGTAGAAAATGGGTTATTAGGCTTTGTATCACAGTCAACCAAATATTACCACGAGGAAATGATCTCTGATGTTTTTGAAAATTATTTTCCCAGCTATTGGACTTTTTGCCAGTGGTTGTCTTAGATAACGCCAGTTATAATTCAAAACTGGTAGAAAAGTTATCAACGACGTCATGGAAAAAAGGAGATATTAAAGAGTGGCTCCAGACCAAGAATATTTCTTTTGACGACACCATGCTGAAAACGGAATTACTGCAAATTGCAAAGCGCCACAAATTACAATATAAAAGATATGTAATTGACGAAATGGCAAAGGAAAAAGGAATAACTGTATTACGTTTGCCACCTTATCACTGTCAATTAAACCCTATAGAATTAATATGGGCACAGGTAAAAGGTAATTTTTATTTTTATTTGGATTATACTTTAAAAAAACTTCGATTCTACGGTTATGGGTCTATTCAGCTATCTGTTGTGAAAATATTATCTAGGGTTTCTATTGTTAATTAGTTAAACCCTAATTACAGGGTGGACTCTTTGAAAAATAACAACTATAATTCATTCACTTCTTATTTCAATCTCAGTAGACTATGCATTTTATTTCTTGGATTGGCACTTCAATTTGTTGGGTTGGTACCTACTGTCGAAATATTGACAGCACATTGTCAAAGGTAAAATTGTTGAAGATTTAATAACGAAATATTTGATGCTTTCTTAGATTCAATATACAATGCCAAAAAAAATAAGTACAGAAATTCACAACAGCATCGTTAGATGTTATGGTATGTTTAGGAAACAAGCTAACAGCTGTGAGAGTGTTTATTCAATTGGCCGAGGTTTTTCAAGTAAGTACGATTTTATGTGTATTTCTTTTAAATCAATGCTAGTCGCTAACATAAACTTATATATTTTGCATTAGATTAATTGAGAGAGGTTTTTGTAATGAATTTATAAATATGTATCACTTTTTTAAAATAAAATTTATATTATTAAAAGAACACAATCATAACCTTTTTTGACAGATATCATAATAAATTATATACAATGTTGTCAGATTTCAAATTTCGAAATTATACATTTTTGTAACTATAATTTAATTCAAAATTTTGTTAAATATTTTTAAATCTCTTAACTACCGTTGTGTAACTGAGGTATATTTTTTGAATCTAATTAATATGACAAACATTCTAAATGCTTAATTTTTTTAGATCAGTGTATCGAAAATACGGAAGATTATTAAAGAAGGATTGAAAAATAATGAGAAAGTCGCAGATAAAGGATGTAAAACTGATACATTTGAGAAGTTTATTTTAAAAAAAGACTTACAGCGACAGATTTGGATGTACCATGCTAAAACTGAACATTTTACTTTAGACAAACTTTTGACTGATGCTAAACAAAATTTTGATTTTAAAGGGGGACGTACGACACTATACAAACTTATAAAATTAATGGGATACAAATTTAAAAAAGTAAATGGACGACATATTTTATGTGAACAACGACACGTTAAAATTAGAAAGATCGCTTTCATTCGGAAATATAAACAACTAAAAAGTCTTGCTGAGAGAGTTAGATTCGTGTACCTAGATGAAACATGGATCTATCAAAATGGTAGTTCAGTGCGTCAGTGGGTGCACGATTCTGACCTAAAAAGTAATCCAGCTCGTGTAAAATCCGAAGGAAAGCGATTTACTATTTTACACGCAGGGACTGATACTGGATTTTTGGAAGGATGTGACTTGTTACTAGACTCTTCGAATACAGACCTTGACTATCACAAAAGTATGAATGGTGACCTTTTTAAAAACTGGGTTGTTAATCAACTCATTCCTGCTCTATCTGTATTTCAAGAAAAATGTGTGGTGGTCATGGACAACGCGCCATACCATTCAGTTCAAATTAACAAACCACCCTCTTTTTCAGCGAAAAAAGCAATGATGCAGGAATGGTTGATTAACAATAACATTAGGTTTGACACAAAAATGACTAAGAAACAACTGTACTCTATAATCTTACCTTATAAAACTGACGAAAAGACATATGTAGTGGATGAAATTTTAAAACAACGAGGACATGAAGTACTTCGACTACCACCATACCATTGTCACTACAATCCAATAGAACTAGCATGGGGGTTTACTAAGACATATTATAACAAACATATTACATCTACTTATCTTGACCAGGAAAGAGTTAAAAAAACTTGGACAGAAGCATTGACTAAATGTACACCAGACATGTGGCAAAATTTTTGTAGACATACAGACGAACTTATTTTGGCAAATTTGAACTACTTACATGGGAAACTGCTCACATGACAATATTCCTCCTTTAATTATTTCATTGGAGGAATCAGATTCTGACGATTCCGATTTTGGATTTGATAGTGACTCTGATTCTTCCAGTGAAATAATGGAAGAGGATTGATCATACAAATACACCGACAACATTTACATGTTACATCTAAATCTGCATCTGTATTTGTTTTTATTTGCTTTTATGTAATTTATTAAAATATTTTTTTCATTGTATCGGTTTGAAATGTCTAACAAATCTTAATTTTTCTGAAAAATTTCTGTTATAAAGAACGTTATTAAAACATCAGCATATTTAAGTCAAATGCGACACCACCTGGGGCGGACCAGGAAAATCAAATTTTTACTGGAGTATAGTTTCCTCAATTAACCCATTGGATGTGAAATTTTATTATCCTACAGCCACTAATACAATAATGTTACACTACGATGCCATTTGGATGTAAAATAGAAGACTTTAAAAAAGATGGATACCTATAGACTTTGAGTACTGTGTTTTTATGTTAAACTTAAAACTGATGAAATAATTTTTTTTACCACTGCTTGAATAATTTAAAAGTTTTATTATACATTTGTAAAAAGGATCTTTTACTATTGCTTGAGTAATTTAAAAGTTGTATTATACGTTTTTATTAATATATGTATATGTGCTACATTTTGAATTTTACTTATATTATTTATTTGTAATAAAATGTAAATATAAAAGTATATTTTTCTACAAGCATGCGTAAAACAACACTTTTCCGCACGCATTTTAATTCAGAAAATATCTCTTTCTCTTTTTTTATTAAATGAATATGTCCTTCAATAACCTTTTGAAAAATTATTGTATTATTACTTTTATGTTGTTGTACCTACTACATACAAATAGTAACAAAAAGATTATTTTGCATAAAAATAGAGATTTTAAAAAGTTTTGTTCTTAAAAAAATCATAATTTATTAAAACACCTCTGTAAACGTTACTCAAAGCAACAACAAACTTTAATTGTCACAAATTAAAATTTTGTTACATTGTTAGGAGTTGAAAATAAAATTTAAAAAATGAATAAAGTATCTTTTTTATGCTTGTAGAAAAAATATTGATCCTAACTCTTGCGGGAAAGTATAACTTTCCGCACTTGATAGGATAATAACTATTTTCGTTCTAGATCAATAATATAATATGATAATTGACTATAAACAGGGATCTGTTCTGTGCAAAGGAATGTGTTATTTTGAGTATCAGTCAAAATTCATGTGAATTTAAATAGACCATTCTTGGATATTAATAGTACCTACTTGCAGCGAAAACTGACGTATCTACTTTAGTACCTATTCAATTTAATATTAAATACATTGACTTATTTTCGGCAAGTTTTAAATTTGGTTTGCAGATTTAATTACTTAAGATATTTGTAATGAATACACATATTTTTATTGAAGACGTGACAACATCGTATTTACAATTAATAAGACCACAGAACAATATGAACAGACGTGTATTATACTGGGCGAATTTCATGTAACTAACAGAGCCTACTGAGATGGAAATAAAAAGTGAATGGCTTATATGGCTATGTTTCAATAGAAATGTATACTACTTTTAGTTATTTTTCATGAACCACCCTTGAATTCACTGTGCTGCCAACTGCAAACAAATAAACTATAATCCTAAACATTACAAGAATGTATAGGACAAGTCCCTTATGTATAAACA
Source organism: Altica lythri (assembly GCA_964028335.1). Classification (NCBI taxonomy): domain Eukaryota; kingdom Metazoa; phylum Arthropoda; class Insecta; order Coleoptera; family Chrysomelidae; genus Altica; species Altica lythri. Next base: position 42,318,879 of record OZ034801.1, read on the forward strand.
GAAATATAAACAAAAAAAAGACAAACTTAATTAATATTAAAGCTAAGGAAAATAATAAACTTAAACCATCGCGCATGGCTTACGAATGTTTGTTTGGGTAGGAAGAAAAATAGTATAAACTACTGGAAAAAAAGTCAAATACATATCCATATAATATACTATGCTATATCGATATAAAAATAAGTAAGATGAAGCTTATTAAGTTGAAAATAACTTATTTCACATCGGTCTGCCTCTCAACTTTCTAATGGGCTGAAAAATCGTATATTCTTTATAACCGTGGATAAAATATAATACAATAGTACATTTTATTATTACTCTTCTGTATTTATTCAAAATACGAAGATGGTTCAAATATTAACGGTAATTTCAGTTTGTGTGTTGGTAAAGAGGTACTCAAGGAACACAAATTATTTAATGTCGATGTAAGCTGCGGTAACACTCTTTCTATGTAGAAAGTGGTAATTTTATTCTCTTAAAATAACCACGCAAATCGATAGAAATATAAAAATTTGTCACAATGTATGTTGTGGTTCGATTCCTATATTATACAGTTAGAAATAAGATGGCCAGTAGAAAAAACGAAAAACAATTTAAAATAATGGAAAGTGATTAAAAAACAAAAAATCACAAAAATGAAAAAAACAAACAATGTGAAAAAACAAAAAAATAGAGAACCCAAAAAAACTGAAAAAAAAAATAGTAAAATGGGAAAAAAATGAAAATAAATACAAAATTGAAATAAAATCAAAGAAAAAGAACGAAAAATAAAATAATAATCGAAACCAAAATGAAAATTGAAAAAAAAATAGAAAAAACAACAAAAATAACAGAAAAATAAAAAAACTGCCAAAATAAATAAAAAAGAAGTAAAAATTAGGAATGAATAGGAAAATACGATATTATTTAAAAAAAAGTGAATAATGAGAAAAATTACAAAACGATAAAACCCAAAAAACAATTCAAAAAAATCTGAAAAGAATTGGTAAAAAACTAAAAATAAGAACACACCACGAAAAAATCACGAAAATTAATCAAAAATAGAAAAATTGAAAAAAAAATTAATAAAAAAACGAAAATAAGCAAGAAAATAAGATAAAATGGAAAAAACGGGAAAGAATCGAAAAATCAAGAAAAGTAGTAATAATTATAAAAAAACATAAAATTAAAAATATAGAAGAAAAAACCAGTAAAGTAAGGCAACATCTAAAAACCAGTAGGCAACTAAATAATAAATCAGAAAGAAATGAAAAAATGATATAAAATCAAAAAAAACGCAAAAATGAAAAAAAAACAATGTGAAAAATTGATAGAAATAATTTAAAAAAGGGTGTGGCAGTCAGTGGGACTGCCGGCAGAAGTTATACTTGTATGCACGCGCCCAGATTCATAAATTTTTATGCGAATGATTTAGCAAAATCATTATATGATATTCGTGTTCAGCGACCTCAAAAACCTCTTAGTACCGAGTACACACTGATTTTGTATCAAAATTGCATAACATTTCCACGAGACGAGGTCCGTCTTAAGTACCAGGTGTTTCGCCCTTCAACTGATAAGTTTTCGATCATTTTTAAAGGATTTACCTCCATACCATGTTTTGCCAAAATCATAGCTCCACCACGTTTATTCTGTACACGACAAAAATAAGAGCTCGGATCATAACCAAAGACACTTAGATGCTGAACCTCTTCTGTTAAAAGAAAGTGCTCGACCAAACAAATACACTGTATTTTATATTATGACCCATGGTCGCCATCATTTTCAGTTTCAGCACATGATGGACAGATGATTAAATTTTGACCAACCACTTTTGCGCCTCTTAGACGAACTAGGCAAGCATGATGATACTGCTTTTCACATTTGGTACATTTTAATTCGCCTTTTAGAGATTCGTTTACAACTCGCGCATGTAATTTTCACATTTATATCATCATCACTCGGCGCCATCAAATATATATCAATGGCATCAATGTTAACTAATAAAACTTAATAACTACAAACACAGGCAAGTAGAAATAATTGTTTTTAAAAAATTAACTGTATTCAATTAAATAAATACTTAGAAAAATAAGACCAGTTGATGTGTGTCCTTACTTCAAACACGAAAACTAAACAGTAAAACGATCAATGTACAAAAAAAGTGTTTACAAAACCCCATAGTGCAAAGTATAATGCAACCATGTGACGGTAGTATGGACTACAATACAATACTCATTACTGAATATATGATTGATATTATTAATATAAAATACTAAACTTTATATGTTTACTTACGTGACAGAATTATAAAGTAATCTGTCAAACACAATGTAATACGTTACTATGATATTCCAAAACATTAGCTCAGATTGTTTTTTGTATATCTATCTCTTTTCAATGTACTGATACCTTATATGTGTTTCTGTCTCTCTCTTACTCACACCATTACATATGTAATGATTTTTGCCATATAACCCCACACAAATCCAGTGCATAAATAGAAGTATAACTTCAAAAAGGGAAAAAATGTTGAAAATTCGGAAAAAAAAGAGAAAAAAAAAATAAACCAATAAAATGGGCTAAAAATAAACGAACAAATAGGATAAGAAACCGAATAAAAAAGGAAAAAAACAGGAATCTCGAAAAATTCGAAAAATTAAAGGATACATAAGAATCGAAAAAATAAAAAAAAATCAGGTCAGCAAGCAAAATATAAATTTTTTAACCTTTACTCATACCAAAAAATATCTATAATCAAAAATAGCTATACTATACCGTAGATATGATTAAATATGATTAAATTTAAAAAATAAAATAAAGATCTCATTAAATCATTGTTTTTGATATTTAAATTTAAACTTTGTTTACTAACTAAAATTCCTTGTTTCTCGAAGTGTTATCACAAAAAGAAATTTACCAAAAAGTGACAATAATTATAGACCAGGCATTTTTTATGAAACATAACTGGCTGATTTTTAGCCGGTGGCTTCGTTTCGACGAGTGCCTTTTTTTCCAGAAAGTTGCAACATTGTATCGTAATTTATATACTTTTGAGAAATATCGGAACATCGCCTATTTTTTATACAATTTTTTTTTTAAATGATTGCAATCGAAGCCTGCAATTTTCAAATACATTTATTTCAGTTTTGGTCACTACATATCATTTTTTTTTTTCGGACAAATATTTAGTTTCATTTTAAACATTATTTTCTAAAAAATGAAATAATGAAATAATCAGCTTGTTAGTAATCACAAAGGTAGTACCAGTAGGATTGACTTATTTAAGTTGGACTGGACTGGAATCCTATAAAGCAATTTATAGGACGATAATATATATGGTTTTTAAATGTGTTTTTTAAACAATATTTAAAAAACAGCCTGTTATATAATGCGTATGGACGACCCGGTATATATATATATATATATATATATATATATATATATATATATATATATATATAAATTTTTAAGACTAATAATTTTTCATGTTTTTTATTACGATTTAAACAAAATAGCTTAAAAATTAAGAAGTTTTAAAAATAATTTGGGACACTTCTTACGTCATCTACATGTTTCGATATTTCTCGACCCATTTTCGCAACTTTTAGGATGTGGGCTACTCGTTGAAACAAAGACTTTTCCAAAAAATCAGCCTGTTAGTATCATAAGAAAATGCCCACCGTGTATTTGATAGAAAAATTTAGTCAAAATAAATTTTTCATTAAAATATATAAATATCTGTTTATTTTAAGATTAAAACTGTTTAAAACAATTCCTCAGAAAAACAGCTTAGCTAATAATTTTATGTAATAAAATAAAATAATAATTGAATTATACAACTATAATCTTACCTATAAGACCTTTGGGTTTTACATTCATGAGCTACTTCAAAATCTTCACTTTTATACATAAAAGGTTGCAATTGTAATAGTCTCAAAAATAGTGTACCCCTAATTCCTGGTGGAGGATTGTCATCTTCGTCAGTCTCTAAGGGCACTTCTAGTTCGCTGCAAGAGTACGATTTGCCTACTGGAGTTGGTATTAACATTTGACGATGATACAGTTTGATAGATGATTTTCCTTTAAAAAATATATACATTATAAACAAAGTGAAGACTATAACAATACAACTGCAGCTACAAAAATTAATATAGAAATTTAAATCGTGAGTACCTATTTTTAGCCCGTGTTACACGTAGGTAAAGTTAGCAGTGGAAGTATAGCAGTTTTAAAATCTGACTAGATAATTTCAAAAGGCTCATTAAAGGCTAATTTGGTACCCCATTGCGAAATTAAGTGCTCCAATGGTTTTCGAAAAAATAAGGAAACTGCTAACTTTACGTAAAGTTAGCAGTGGAAACCGCTATAAAAATAGATTTTCAGAATTCAAAAATGGATAGATAATTAAAGTCTAATTAAAGGCTCTAAGAAAATGCAAAAATATTTATAACTTTTTGTGCATAAATAATATTTTTAGCAAAAAATGAAAAGCTGCTGACTTAACCTAAGTATATGACAATTGCCAAAATCCATTAAAGCTTATCTTTTCTAATTACACATATAGTAATTAATTAAAGCCTAATTAAAGGCTCTACGAAAATGTAAAAATATTTATAATTTGCTAATTATTAATATAATTATTTAACAAAAACTATTCTAGCACCAACTTCAGACCGCTGCTGTATTTATTTAAATAAAATAAAAAATGAGATTTTTGTAAAATAACTGTCAAATAATTAAAGGCTAATTAAAGGCTTTATTAAAATGTAAATATATGTATAGTTTTCCAATTATTATTATAATAATTTAACAGAAACTATTTTAGCTTCAACTTCAGACCGCTGTTGTAGTTATTCAAATAAAATAAATACCGCAGCTGTTTGAATTTGGAGCTAAAATAGTGTTTGTTGAATTAATATATTAATAATAAGATAATAATAATTGCTTTTACATTTTCATAGAGCCTTTAATTAGCCTTTAATTATTTGACAGTTATTTTACAATGTAACGGGATATCCGAATAAGAAAAGGACCTTTAGATGAAAGACTATTTCTAGGTTATTCGAGAATGTTCTCTCTCTTTCTAGTGTGTACTATTTAAGTTCGATTTATGTTTCGCGTTTATTCTAGAATGTTCTTTTCTTTTATATAAGGGGATGTATGGGCAGTTGAGGGGAGTTCAAATAATTTGAATAGTTCATTGTATTTTCAATCAGTTTAAACGTTATCCAGCAGAGTTCTGTGTATCTTAACAATTTTGTGAATAAATTGTGTAAAAGTCTCCATAAGTGTTTCAATATCATTTTTTATTTTATTTAAATAAATACAGCAGCGGTTTGAATTTGGCGCTAAAATAGTTTTTGTTGAATTATTATATTAATAACTAGCTAGATAATTATAAATGCTTTTACATTTTCATAGAGCCTTTAATTAGCCTTTAATTATTTGACAGTTATTTTATAACAAATATCATTTTTTCTTTTATTTGAATAACTACAACAGCGGTCTGAAGTTGGCGCTAAAATAGTTTTTGTTAAATTATTATATTAATAATTAGAAAACTATATTTACATTTTCATAGAGCCTTTAATGAGCCTTTAATTATTCAACAGTTATTTTACAGAAAATATCATTTTTTCTTTTATTTGAATAACTACAACAGCGGTCTGAAGTTGGTGCTAGAATAATTTTTGTTAAATAATTATATTAATAATTAGCAAATTATCAATATTTTTACATTTTTGTAGAGCCTTTAATTATTTACTACATGTGTAATTAGAAATGATAAGCTTTAATGCAGTTTGGCAATTGTCATATAGGGTTAAGTCAGCAGTTTTTTATTTTTTGCTAAAAATACTATTTTTACACCAAAAATTATAAATATTTTTGCATTTTCTTAGAGCCTTTAATTGGCATTTAATTATCTATCCATTTTTGGATTCTGAAAATCTATTTTTATAGCGGTTTCTAGAATCCACTGCCAACTTTACGTAAAGTTAGCAGTTTCCTTATTTTTTCGAAAACCATTGGAGCACTTAATTTCGCAATGGGGCACCAAATTAGCCTTTAATGAGCCTTTTGAAATTATCTAGTCAGATTTTAAAACTGCTATACTTCCACTGCTAACTTTACCTACGTCTCCGTTACTACGACAGACTCGTATTGAAGAAAAGTGTAAAACATAAATGGGAAACCAAAAATGAGTCGGTACGTTGTCAACGACATTAAAATTTTGTATCAAAAATTTGTAATAGTCTGTCTACACTTTAGGATATTACCTACTTATATCAAAAACAAGCGGGTATTACTGTTTCCTTTACCATATACATTTTTTCTATATACCTACCTATACGTAAACAGAAATTTTTTAGAGAATCAAATTTCTCATCGAGATGGTATACTTTCTTACTTTCTAAATTACAATAGTTTTTTTTTTCAAAAATATGTTCAAAACACAAAAAAATATCGCACTATTTCCTAAATTTTAATAATAAGTTTGCTTCATAGAAAATAAAACAGTACCTAGGTACCAGTTAAAATGCGTTTTATTAAAAGTCTGTACGATACAGTAGTTAATGTTGCATATACTTTAGAAATCCTTTCTAATATAGGGTTGGTTGAAAAGTTTTGAAAGCGTCACCTATTAACCAGTAGAGAAATCAAAATTTATATTTTAATATTTTATCTATCTTTCTTGTATTTTTCTCTTGTATTTATTTTGTATTTTAGGTTCTTTTTTTTATTGTTTAACTGTGCTTAAATTTCGTAACTTACTTGCAAATTATATAGAATAAATAGATATTTGTATTTTCTTACCATGAATTTGTATACCATGGAATTCGCGTAAATCTGGACTTACGCTGAGACCCACGGAGCTTATGTACCATCGTTCTCCACCCGGTGTCTAAAAAATTTATAAAAAAAATACTTTAGTAAGGAAAATGTGATAAGATTGAAAAAAGATAGCTTAAAGCAAAAACCAAGCTTTCAAAAATATTGCTGTATCTATATATATATAAAAATGAAACCCGTTTTCCTTGGTCATGGCATCACGCGTGAATGGCTGGACCGATTTTACTAATTCTTTTTGTGTTGTATTTGTTATTATTAGGAGAAGGTTCTTACGGAAGAAAATATTAAGAAAATCTCTCAGAAATATTGAAAAATAGACATTTAATTTTGCATATTTTAAAAAACGCGCGTAACGAATGTCAATGTCATTCACAGCCATAGACTATATTGAAAGAGCATCGTTTGTTCGGAAACGTGGTTACTTAATTAAATAAACCTTAAATTAACCTGTGACATCACACCCATAGTTTTAATTTATGGAATCTATAAATTTTATTTATTTATTAATGTATATATATTTTTTTTCCACGGAGAAGGTTTATATGATATGCTCATTGATGCCACTCGCCACCAGGTGGCGCTGCAAAGTAGCAACTTCTGCCCCGTTCAACCGATTGTCATGAAAATTGGTATCTATATGTATTTTACCACGGAGAAGGTTTGTATGATATGCTCATTGATGCCACTCGCCATCAGGTCGGGCTGCAGAGTAGCAACTCCGACCCGTTCAACCGATTGTCATGAAAATCAGTATGATGATGTATTTTTAATGGGTAAGATGAATATGATATTCGTATTAATGGAAGTTACCACCAGATGGCGCTTCCATGTATCAAATTCAATACTTATTAATAGATATCTATACGAATTCGTATAAATATAAGTTCGAAAGATATATTTTTGGTGTGATAAGAAAAAAAAACTATAAGCTTTCTTTCCTTCTCTATCTCTTCTTATCTTTCATTTTTCTTAAATTTATTTTAGTTGTTGGCGTAGCAACGTGCGCCGGGTACAGATATAAATAATAAAATTCGTTTGTATTGATTTTTGATTAATATCAATTGTACGAAAATTTGAATTAATCGCGTTTAAAATCGTTCCCATTCAAATCCCAATCCAGTAAATTTTTATACCAGCTTTAACGTTTCCGTCTTCATTCGTAAATAATAATTTCATTGTATTAAGGGTTTACGGTAGTAAAAAATCTGTCATAGAGGTCACCATATTTTTTTACAAATGGCATCTATGTAAAAAAGCATTGTGGTCCCCATGACTGATTTTCTCCTACTGTTCCTCTTAAATAGTTTACTACAATGTAATACTATAACAAAAACCTTAGCCACAGCAACGCGTGGCCGGGTCAGCTAGTAATAGTATAATAATGTAAATTTTTTGAAAAGCTTTTATTTAACTTGAAATGTACCGGGTGAACCAAAAGTCAGTTAACCTTGCCTTTTATGTTCAAAATGTAAACCTCTTCATCAATACATTATTGCAACGCTTATATACAGTGAAACAGATCTTTCTACAGATTTCGAAGTTGGCACGGACAACTTTAAATTCTTCATCAATCCTGTCTTTTAAGTAATGGAGTGGCAAAAAATGTATCTTTAAGTACTACCCACAAGGCAAAATCACAATTCAATTTGGCCTCTTCTTCCTATCCAATCACAATCACCAAACTGGTCATTTAGAAAATTACGAACTTGTAATCCGTAATGAGGCGGTGCGCCGACTTGCTGAAAATATCGAATACCTTGTAAGTGTGGATTATTTTCAAGTTCTCCCTTTAAATCGATGAGAAGTTCCAGGTTATTTTCAGAATTTACCATTCCATCAAAAAAATATGGACCGACTAGAACATCCGCATAAATTCCAGCCCATAATGTTATGCCAGGAACATTTAAAACTCTGTGATGGTCCGTTCAATTTAAATTGAGCTTAGTCAGACCAAAGAATGGATCGGTAAAAATTTGCATCGTTTTCTGCGCACCCACTGTACCACTCGCAAAATTGTAGTCTGCGATCTACCATTTATCTCGTAGAAACAGCTCTGTTGGGATGCCGTGCCGCAAACTCTTCAAAAATCATGTTGTAGTCGGCATTGTGACAAAAGGCACACGCGTTTGGATGTCGTGTACTTTGTACGGAGTTGCACCGCCATAGCGGTGTGGCTGTTACAAACGACAAAAGAATACTGTTACACGTTACACGGCTACACGGCTCAAGCCGGACCTAACGCACAGGAAGTAAACGAGAGAGACGGGGCAGTTCTTGGATACTGATATTGTTCGATTGGATTCCGAGAATTTTCGACGTTCGAGAAACGTAACTTTAGTGAAGTTCTAGAAGAATTGTAACTGTGGGATCTTTGTAGATATTTCGAGAAGAAGTAATCTGATTTTATTAGTTGGCGATAGAATTAATTGTATTTGTAGTAGCTGGCGATAAAGTGCGAATTGTTATATGAGATATTTTAACGACGCTATTTAGTAATTGTAATTGTATTACAGTTGTGTAAATTAGTTAAAGAAAATTGTTATTTAGTTGTGTTTACAATAAATTGTTAAGTTTGTCTGTTGTTATCACTTATCCCAAACCTACGAAGGAAAAATTATAACAATACTAATCATTCGCCCCTCACAAAGCATGACATATATATTTTCTTCGGGACGCGGCAAACTTGCGCGTGACTTTTTTTAAAAGTGTTTACTCCTTTTTTTTATAGCGTTAACTGACTTTTGGTCCACCATGTATATATGTAAGTATGTTTGTTCAGGTGGAACTTTTGAACTCAATTTTGAAGTAGATATCTGGAATAGATTGAGCTGAAATATGCACGTTTAGTTTGGATGACAATGCACGATAAGGTGTGAGACGTCATTCTAAATCCAATATGACGGACCATCCAAGATGTTGGAATAGTTATTATTAGTAAACTTCTAAAATTTGGGTATCAAATGAAAGGTCTCGTTGAGAGCATCCCGAAAAATAATGTAACGTCATTCTAAATCCAATATGGCCGAACATCCAAGATGGCGGAATAGTTATTATTTATGCACTTCCGTAATATAAGTATCAAATGAAAGCTCTTGTGACCTAATGCAGGTACCTCCCCATGCGAGGAAATCAAGTTTTTGATCAACCCTTTCGATTTGTCCCAGCAGCGCACCTATGGAGTTGCTTCTCCTTAATTGAATTGGCTAAAAATAGGGGACAACAAGATAGCACAACTTTCAAAGACCGTCTGAATGCCTTACGAATTGGTGAAATTCAGTCAGAACATTTTGCTATTTTAACGAATCGGATAAACCAAGAATTTACTGGCGAGTTTGCAAATTTATCCTACTAACCAGCAAGTAGGTATACAATCACAACAAAACTGTCTTTGACCATTTCCGAGCTCGTGGTGTAACTATTAACAAAATCATAGCACAGGATAGCCCAGTAGATTGTATTTGAAAAACTGACAACAAATAATATGAAACCATCTGATATAAACAAGACAGGAAGGCTACCTAAGGAGCTAGAAAGATTCATTGGGGCCAAGGTGATTTTGCGTTACAATGTAGATGTCTGCAAAGGTCTGGTAAATGGTGCCGTTGGACATATTGGACAAAAATAATATGACCCTGCTTCCGAAGAGCACAAATGTATGACACTGATATACCATTCGCCTGTATAGGCTTCGGTAAAGACGATGTTTGGCCAAAGTGTGCAATGTCCAGCAAAATATAGTCACGGAACCGTGGGACAAAGAATGCTGTCAATTTTATTATGCTGCACAAAATGCAACGTAGTACAGTTGATTACGCTGTTATTTACTTAGGCTCATAGTTCTTTGCTGCTGGTCAAGCATACGTGACCTTAAGTAGTGTAAAATCATTAGAAGGTCTCCTTATTAAACAGCTGGACTGTTCGAAATTAACCGACAAACGACCTTGCAGCAATAATGCGTTGAATGAGATGAACAGACTGAGAAACCTAGTCAGCGATAACTAAAAGCAAACAACTTTTTTGAAAAAAGCTTTAATTTAAACACTCTAAAAAGAAGAAAAAATTTCCTATTTTTAACTATCTTATGACCTCATTATTTACCTAAAATTAAAAAAAAACTAACAAATTTTACATAATTAAATTGGTACCAGTTTATTTACACAAGTAAATTGAGCGACAAGCTTTTAATTATCATATAAATTGTGTATAATGAGGTTAAAGTTGATAGTTTAAATTTAAAAGAAAAATATTATTTTCTTCTTTTCAAAAACAGTATATATTTGTTTTTAATATTATATTTTAATCAGAGAATTTTTAAAGGTTTTATTACCATCTATTAGTAAAAAAGGAAACAATTTATTTCATGCTCGTCCCATAGAATTTGTGTTTCGACTAATCACACATAGATGGCAATGTATATTTTAAAAATTACACTACAGAATGTATTTATTTTGGCGATGACCATCACCGACCAGTCACCGACTCTATTTAAATTGCTTCCTATTTTATGACCTTAATTTGATCTAAACCACGATATTTGTCAAATCCGGAAACATAGACCCTTTTGTGACTGTTCGAATTAATTAATAGCCTGCAAAGCTGTAGTTTAGTTGCAACGTGTATTTTGTTGTAAAAATAATCTATTTCAGTTATTTGTTAGCATTTTTAGTATTTATAACACAGCATGTTTATTTTACACCTGTGCAAGTTTAACAATCCATCAATGGAATTTTGGGTCAAAAATGGTATTGTATTTAAGGTCCTACAAATTTTTTGTTAGGTCCCTTATAATTTCTTACAAATAATTATTTTAATTTTGCAAAAAAAGCACCCCATTTAACAGCAAATAAAAAAAATTGATCATTTTTGCTTTCTTTATCGTTAGGTCATTATTGATCTATAGGATTCGTTTTAATATTATTTATATTATTAGTTATACTTATAATTGTGAAATAATTGAGAGATGCGCATGCACACACTGTACCCAATATTTATATTGCGCGAAATCAAAATTTATTCTTTCCATTTTCATTCTTCTTCTTATTGCGCCGTCTCCTTTCGAAGGTTGGCGATCCAGATAGCAAATGTGGCTTTGGAAGCTGCAGCTCGAAAGATTTTTATAGACAAGGGGTCAAACCATCTTCTCAGGTCCTTCAACCATGAGTTCTGACGTCTTCCTGTTGATCTTTTGCCCTGTACCTTGACCTCCATTATGAGTCGAAGCAGTTCGTATGTTTTGTGGGTGTATATTTTGATATTTCGTTACCTTAGTTTTAGTATGATTACGATTTTTGGACAGATGTTTTTTATAATAATAATAAAAAGTCAAAACTGATATCGTCTTTAATTATTCACAAATTAAGTAGAATTTCCACACTGGTGACCTTTTAAAAAAAAACTTTTGGGAAGATCTACTCAAAATGACTAGACTACTAAATAGTCTTAAAAAAGAACACGTTCAAAGAATATTAAAATATTTTAATGTAAACACAGATGGATCCCTCAAAGATTTAAAACTGGTTTTGGAAGCTGAAATTAAACAAAGGCATCCAGAAGTTGAAAATGTTGCTGATTTTGATTTTACAGATCTTCTGGAAGAAGCGTCTCAAACAAATCTTTTGGTAACATATGAATTGTATGATAAATTTAAAAAAGTGGATTTAATGTTGGAACGTTTTATGGAAAGAATTGAGAATTATGATTTAAAATTTGAACATTTGGAACAAAAAATTGTTAAGCTTGAACAGTATTTCGAATTAATGGAAAATCGTTTAGAAAATCAAGCATATCCTAGTTCTAGTTCATATAATTTTTTGGAACCCGCTAAAATTAAATCAATTTCCTTACCACCTTTTTGGAAAGGCAATCCAGACTTATGGTTTAAAACAGTGGATGTTATTTTTGAAAATCATGGAGTTCTATTTGAAAAACTAAAGTTTACCAAAATATTACCCATTTTAGATTGCAGTACTCTTAAAGATAATGCCACGGTTTTTAGTCAAGATCATGAATATCATCCCTATACTAATTTAAAACAAAAAATTATAAAATTGTATCAAGTTTCAGATGAGGAAAAGATAACAAAACTTTTTACTGAAATTCAGTTAGGAGACAAAAAACCAAGTCAACTTTTTAATGAAATGTTGGACCTTTCATCTGGAGAAATGTCAAGAAATTACATGATTATTTCATGGTTAAATAAGCTACCTTCTTCTGTCGCAACTACGATAAGAGTTTTTAAAGATAAATTCACAGAAAATGAATTAATTGATATGGCAGATCGAATAATCACCTCCAACAACTCAAACGTTAATGTTACTACTTCGGAGAAATCAATTTTTCAAGAAAATTCTTCATTGGAAGATAAAATTGATCAACTATCTAAAAAAATGGAAAAGGTTTTAAACCAAACTTTTCGTTCACGATCACGTTCTAGATCATTAACAAAAATGCAAACCAATAAAAACCTTAATTCTAAAAGTGATGGTCTTTGTTGGTATCATATTAAATTTGGTAATAAAGCGACAAAATGCGTAGACCCTTGCAATTTTAATAAACAATTTTCGGAAAACTAAGTGACCAGTCATTATATGCGGCGAGTGATTTTACTGGTCCGATAAATCGCCGCCTATTTATTAAGGATCCTACTTCAAAATTATTTTTTTTAATTGATACTGGAGCGGATGTTTCTATTATCCCAAAAACGTCAAGTATTAATCAAATTCAATCACAAAAAGTACTTTATGTCGCCAATGGTTCAATTATCCATACATATGGAGAAAAATTATTGGAGGTTAGTCTTGGACTTAAAAGAACCTTTTCTTGGATTTTCATAATAGCAGATTGTGATTGCCCGATTATAGGAGCAGATTTCTTACATCATTTTAAACTTATAATTGATTTAATAAACAAGCAAGTTATAGACTCTACAACAGATCTCAGAATTAAAGGTACAATTTCTAAAAATAAGTTTTTATCTTCAATTAAAACTGTTCACCCGGACAATCAGTATTCAAAAATTTTATGCTCTTATCCAGAAATAACACGTACCTTTACTCCTCGACAAACGGAATTAACAAACGTAGAACATCACATAGTCACCAGGGGACAACCAGTAAATTGCAAAGTGCGCAGACTAAATCCTGAGAAGTTAGAAGCAGCAAAGAAGGAATTTCAATATTTACTGGAACATGATATTATCAGACCATCTAAAAGCCCATGGGCAAGTCCACTGCATATGGTGCGTAAACAAAATGGTGATTGGCGTCCTTGTGGAGACTACCGACTTTTGAATGCAATGACAATTCCAGACAGGTATCCCTTGCCAAATATTAAAGACTTTACATTTATTTTAAAAAACAAAACCATTTTTTCAAAAATTGACTTAGTCAAAGCATTTCACCAAATACCTATGGCTAAAGAGGATATAGAAAAAACAGCAATTATTACACCTTTTGGATTGTTTGAGTATCTTCAAATGCCATTCGGTTTAAGAAACGCCGCACAAACCATGCAGCGTTTTGTTCATGATGTTAAAAGAGATTTAGATTTCTGTTTCCCCTATATCGATAATTTTTTAGTAGCTTCTGTGGATGAAAAACAACATGCTAATCATCTATCCCAACTATTTGATAGACTTCAAAAATATGGTGTAATCATTAATCCTAGCAAGTGCGAATTTGGACAAAAATCAATTAAATTTTTAGGATACTATGTTACTGTTGAGGGTATCAAACCAACGAATTAAAAAAAACAAAAGCTATACTCGACTATCCCCAACCTAAGACAGTTAAAGATCTTCGTCGATTTCTTGGCATGGTAAATTATTACAGAACGTCTATCCCAAAATCAGCAGATCTTCAAGCACCTCTTAACGAATTTCAAAAAGGAAATCCAAAGGGAACAAAAGTCCTCAAGTGGACATTAGAACAAATAAACGCCTTTGAAGCTGTTAAAAATTCAATCTCTCAAGCTACATTATTAGCTCATCCAACTATTTCTTCCCCTGTTTCTTTATTGGTAGATGCATCAAATTTTTCTATTGGAGCTACTTTACAGCAACATGATGATTCATTGGTAAAACCACTTGCTTTTTTCTCACAAAAGCTTACAAACAGTCAAAAAAATTACAGCACATACGATCGCGAATTGTTAGCTATCTATGAAGCAGTAAAATACTTTAGATATATGCTCGAAGGACTGAATTTTGACATATATACTGATCATAAACCACTTACATTTGCTTTTTCAAAGAAGTCAGACAGTTTTACTCCACGACAAGTTAGGTATCTTGATTTCATTAGCCAGTTTTCAACTTCCATAAAACATATTTCTGGAGTAAATAATGTAGTAGCTGATGCCCTTTCTAGAGTTGAAACGATCAGCTTACAAGACAACTTTGATTATGCCAAATGGAGGCATGCCCAAAATCAGGATAAAGAGTTACAAGGATACTTAACATCTAAAAATTCTTCATTAGTTTTTAAAGAGATAGAAATTCCTGGACACTGTATCAAAATTTATTGTGATATATCCTTGAAATGTCCCCGTCCATATGTACCAAAAGATTTTCGTAAAACAGTTTTTCAAAAAATTCATAACTTAGCACACCCTGGTATAAAATCCACAGTTAAGGAAATCAAAAATAAATTCGTTTGGCACAAAATGGATAAAGATATAAAATTATGGACCAAATGTTGCATACCTTGCCAAAAATCGAAAATTAGTCGTCATGTTTTTAGTGTTCCAGGATCTTACGAATTGCCAGAAACTAGATTTGAACATGTGAATGTAGATATTGTCGGGCCATTACCTCCTTCTAATGGATTTATATACTGCCTTACATGTGTTGATCGGTTTACTAGATGGCCAGAAGCTTATCCTATGAAAGACATGACTGCAGAGAGTGTTGCTAAAACATTTTATGCGGGCTGGGTTTCTAGATTTGGTGTGCCCCTTCGAATTTCGACGGATCAAGGTGGACAGTTTGAGTCAGCACTTTTCTCAGAATTTTCGAAATTATTGGGCATAGATCGCTCAAGAACCACTCCCTATAATCCAAAAGCAAATGGATTAGTAGAAAGATTTCATAGGAAAATGAAACAAAGTATTAACTGTTATAAAACACAAAAATGGTCTGATGCTTTGCCATCAATCCTTTTGGGTTTAAGGACCTGTTTTAAAGAAGATTTGAATACTTCTAGTGCAGAATTAGTCTACGGGACTACACTTAGAGTTCCTGGTGAAATGTTTACTGCCTCAAAATCTCCAAATGTCCCAGCTTATGAATTTAATCAATACCTTAAGGATTTAATGGAAGATTTAAAACCAACTCCAACTTCAAATCATGGAAATAACAAAATATTTGTTTTTAAAGAATTACTAAATTGTTCTCATGTATTTGTCAGGATAGACAGAATTAAAAAAAAAAATGGAATCACCTTATTCTGGTCCATACAAAGTTGTTAATCGAAATGATAAATATTTCACCATTATAATGGACAACAAAGAAAAAAACATTTCCATCGATAGATTAAAACCAGCTTACATGGAATCAAAAGATATGGACATTTCACAAGCTAACATTTTTCATACTTCAAATGATAGTATAAAAAAAGTTGTTAGATTTAACGTTACACTGAGGGGGGAGTAAATGTGGGTGTATATTTTGATATTTCGTTACCTTAGTTTTAGTATGATTACGATTTTTGGACAGATGTTTTTTATAATAATAATAAAAAGTCAAAACTGATATCGTCTTTAATTATTCACAAATTAAGTAGAATTTCCACATGTTTCACCTCTTAACACATGACCCAAGTACTGTATTTTTTCTCTTTGATGGTGTTTAGCAGTTCTTTTTGTTTCTTTATAAGTACTTCGTCGTTGGTGACCTTTTGTGTCCATGGAATTCGCAACATCTGTCTGTACACATACTTATCAAAGGCCTTTATTCTCTTTTCTTTTTGTTGGTCCATTGTCGCATCTATAGGCAAGAAAGAGAAAACGTAACATCAGACCATTCTTGTTCTGAGCAGAAGACTAAGGTCTGATCTTGTGAAGAATGCTTTCAAACCTATAAGTATTTTTCTCGCTTGTTCGATCCTTGATAATATTTCTTTTTTTCGCACTGGCTGTTAATGTAGCTCCTAGATATTTTATGTAGGCTACCTGTTCTATTGTTTATCCGTTGACATGGAGATATTCGTGTTTGGCGTCTTTGAGAAGACCAGTATTTTTGTTTTGGAGACGTTTAGATGTAAGCCGAATACCTCGCTATGACGAATTACGGAATCTATTATATCTTGTAGCTCTTGTGCGTTGCTTGCAATTTGGATGGTATTGTCTGCGTACCTGATGTTATTTATTATAGTTCCAATGATCTTGATTCCACCTTGAGCTTCGTCTAATGCTGCTCTAAATATAGACTCCGAGTATAAATTGAACAGGAGTGGAGACAAGACGCAATCCTATCGGACTCGCCGTCTGATGCATATATCCTCCGATGTTGATTGCTCTATTTTCATTAAATCGATAAAAAATATAAACTATAATACTTATATAAATTGCTCACAAAACGCTTAGTTAATTAATCGCAGTCTCTAATGACTCTCTAAAGTTAGCGGAGGAAAATAGTTTTTTTTATCAGATTTCATAGAAAATTTACTCTTTCATTTTCTCTTACGATAGAATTTTTAAATAATTTTGCTTTTAAGATAGATTTCCTTAACATTAACTTGTTTAGACCTTTTTTTAACAAACTCCTTGATCTTCTTTAAAAATCACGAAAAAGTCATTTGATAAAGGGGCCAGCTTAGAGGGGACCACCCTAGAAAGTTAGTCCCCTGCGGAAGCTGTGGTCCTTTTGCATGATGATGTGCAGTCTGCTCAGAGCTCAGTGATTGTCTGTTGCACTTGAAATCAATAAATACAATACTACAAAAAGTTAAAAGTTTCAAGCAAAAATTAGTTAAAGAACCCAACGATTATAAACTTCTTAAACGCTTTGCAGCGCTTGAATTAGCCCATATGGAAAAATTAATAGTACCTCTTAGAGAAAACTCGGATGTTATCTATTTTGTTTAAGATGAAAAATTATTTGGCATATTATTGGTCAAGGCGGCCGAGATAGAATGGTAAAAGAAGTAAAAAGAAAATATAAAAATATCACATCTATACATATAAAAAAACTGTAGAAATGTATATGTTTGTGTGCGCATCACATGAAAACTACAGATCCTATTTGAATGCGCTTTTCAAAGACGTATTTGTCTACTTTCAACTTAACATCTGGTGTATAAAACTTTTTCCCCCCACCCCTTTAACGGTGTGAGGAAAAAAATTTTTATACAAAAATCAACACGCCACGCGAACGACGTCGCGGGTACATCGAAATAGAACCCAAAAATGTGGTTAGATTTTTTTGTCTGTCTGTCTGTATGTTTGTGCGCGCATCGCATGAAAACTACTGATTCGATTCGAATGCGGTTTTCACAGATGTATTTGTCTTCTTTCAACTTAACAGCTGGTGTATCAAAATTTCTCTCCCATTCCTTAAATGGGGTGGGGTAAGAAATTTTTATACAACAATCACACGCCATGCGAACGACGTTGCGAGTACAACTAGTTACATTTTTATTAGTCTGCGAGCCCTGCCTACAAAAGCTAAAGCGTGAAAAGAAGGGGGTTGTAAAAAGACCTACTATTTAAAGATTTAAATTATAGATGTCAATAGATTATCAGTCACAGCCAGATGGTGAATATAAATTTGTTATGTTCTATCAAGATCACGTAACAAAAGCTTTGCGATCGAAAAAGGTAGAAGAAGTTGCTGATGAGCTACTAAATATTTTTACCTTACTAGGAACCCCAACAGTTTTATAATCGGCTAAGGAAAGAAGATCTGTCAATAATAGATAACTTAAAGCAATTATGGCCAGGCTTACGATTAGTACCTACATGGTAAGCCAAGACAAGTCAAAGTCAGGGGAGAGTTGAACGCGCTAAACAAGATATAGAGAATATGCTTACAATATGAATGCAAGAAAACAAAAAATCGCACTGGGCTAAAGGGCATAGGTTTGTCCAAGTTATGAAAAATAAAGCACACATTCTGGCATTAAAAGATCCCCTTTGGAACTCCGGTGAGATTAGGTTTAGCAACTTCTTCTATACCCTAAGAAGCTTTATAAAATGTACAAGAGGAAGAAGAATTAGAAGATATTACAGATTTTATAACTCCTATCCAAGAACAAAATCACGAACAACTAGAAGATACGCTTGCTGTCGACGAAGATCAAAATATAAATGCAGAGCAAAATATCGATCCGATCAATTCTCCCAGAGAACGTGATACTGAACCAAATATTATTACAGAAGCTTTAAAGAAACCTATAATTTTAGTGCATGATGTACAGAGTTTTTTTCATAAAGCAGTGTAGTTAATATCTCATATAATAAAAAGCAAATGAGAAATAAGAAATTACTTTCTAAATTGAGTACTATCACGACACAGTAAGTAAACGAGCAATTATTACTTAATAAAGTACTCACTACGACGCCACCGTAAGGTGGCGCAATTGGCATCTTATATATTTACACATCATAAGGTGACGCAGTTGATATCTTATATATTTAAATGAACAAATCTTACTTGATTAAATATTATAACGCCACCGGTGTCGCGGTTGAAATTTTATAAAGTTTCACGCTATTATAAGGTGGCGCAGTGGATATCTTATAAATTTAATGGACTATTTTTGTTTAACCTAGTACTACGACACCACCGTAAGGTGGCACGAGTTGATATCTAATATATTTAATCAAATATTTACAAAATACAACAAAAAAATAGTAAAAAAGTGGAAACTAAGAAGAAAATATAAAAAAATCATTGAAAACAAAAAAGGAGAAAAATAAATTAGTGTTAATATTAATATAAATCTTATAAACTAATACTGATTATTACTGATCTAGCGATAAATAATGCAAAAATGATAAAAAAAAGTTAATTTGCTGTTAAATGAGGTGCTAAAATGCATTTTTTTGCAACGTTTAAAAAATTATTTATTAAAAACCTTTAAGAGACCTAGCAAAAATTTGTAGTACCTTAAAGGACCTAACGGAGACCTATCGATTAAGGTCATTCTCGACTTGATATTACAAAGATGGAGTGCTAAATTTGCACTGGTCAATTATACATACTATATTACATAATGATAAAAAACTGTTAGCATTACTCTTCATAGCGGGAACTACGAACAACAATGCTAGTACTACCACTGACTGTGTACTGAAAATATAAAAATGAGAAAAAGCTCAATTGCAGACAAAATTTCAGAAATGTTCCTCTAATTCTTTTTTTGAGGAAAGACAAGACAAGACAAGATAAGACAGTAGGTAGATAAGAAAAAGTTTAAAGGAGTGTTGGATTTAAGGACCCTGTTGTAGGACTTATGTCCTTTTCAGGGAGTGGGTAAAAATATTTTCTGTGATGTTAGCATCGGTCGCCGACCCCGCACTCACAATCACCCCTACTTGTAGTCGGTGTTGTTTCTTATGTAGCTCTTGTGATTTCTTCTGATCCAAAGTTCCTCGAACGTGCTTAAACCCCATTCTTTTTTTGGTGTTGGTGTCGGTATGTGTGGAAGTGTGACCCACGTGGTGCAATGTGGGGTTGGGAAATTCACGCTATGGCGTGTCTCCTCCGTCGTAAGGCCTCCCATTTGGCGAGGACGAAGGGAACCACAGAAACCTTCGCAGGAAATAAAGTAATCAAAATATATGAGGGTAAACCTAAATAACTCAAAGTGAAAGACATACCTGAATATGACAATCCATGTAAAGAATAAATTTAATAATTTTAGCAGGGTCAATAATGATCATTTAAATCTCTGAAGAGTTTAAGATTTTATATATTTTTTAGTTATAAAATAGCTTCTAATTAATAAATCAAACACCATTGCGTAGTTTAAAGCCTAATTTCAGCAAAACGATTTCGAAAATGATAAAAATTCTACATATGTACCTACTCTGCGCCGAAAACTTATAATAAACGCAAACTGCTTTATTGATAAATTGTGTTACATACATACCTTTGCAAAATTAATTACTAAGCTGTAACCAGTCCAAGAGATCCTCATAAATGGAACTTCTTCGTTCTGGCAGTCACCTTCAATGAGTGCTTTTTCTGGTATAAAAGAGTCAGCTTTTTCATCCAAACCATGTAATTTAAATTTTACCTAGAAAATAAAGGAAATAATTAACTAAAAAATAAGAATAATTTGTCGGTATACATCGTACATCAATACAACGACGCCCAGCGTAAATACTATTAGCCACTCAAGGGGTAGTTGAACCATATTTAATGTGATTATATATAAAAAAATAAAAAACTCAAAATGTTAAGTGAAGACCATCACAATATATTGTTAATAGTTAATAGTTAATTCTGGGACACCCTGTATATATATATATATATATATATATATATATATATATAAAAATAAAGGAGTATAACGGGAATCAACGCAACAAGGATCATGGTTACACGTAGGAATGGTAACCGCAGACATGCATGTTTCTGGCTCATTAGCCGTCATCAGTGCGGCATAACCAAGTAGGGTATTGCACTTGGCTAGCAAAAGTGTTGGGTACTTGGGAGCAAAGGATGTTGGGGAAACATGTGTCAAGAAACACAAAAACAACGAACGCTCACACAGGAGTCCTATCGCCATTTTGTGCTTACGGCCAGCTGTGCCAATGGGTTTTCGGCTAGCAACCAGCGTCGCCACGTTGGCGAAACGGACTCATTGTGTTTGAGTCGTTCTAGCCCAGGAAATAAAATAAATAAATAAATTTAAAAATAAAATTTATTTTATTTCCTGTTTGATGTTTCAATTGTCGATTTCACAAAGTCTCTCATTAACGTCATGCTATATGTGCTTAGGGAGAAAGTGAGTAAGTGTCTCATGCGGCAGGAGTAGAATTTAATGACCGATAAGCGATCTGATGGCTAGGCATTCATAGCTTAGATGTTAAAGCGTCAGCGTGTAGAGCTGAAAGTTGCGAGTTTGAGTCTCGCTGGATGAGACAATTTTTTCAATTTCTCCTTAATGTAATTTAATATATTCTTGTTTGTATACTTTCTAAAAACTTTCAAAAATTCCATGAGAGATATCTCAAATAAACGTTTACCTAAATACTAAGCACTCCTTTCAGTTTTTTTAACATATCTCGAAAACGGGGCAAAATTTTTACATAATTGGCAGAAATTTTTTTGTGTAGAGTTAAATTTCTTAAAATTGATAAAATAATTGAAAAATATTTTAATTATAAATAGTAATCAGAATGTGAATTAAGGAAAATGGAAAAAATAGACAGACAATTAAAAAATTTTGATAGAAGGTTGTTAATTAAATATTGAAAATTGTGATGAATTTTGAAATGTAATTAAGTAGGGTTTAATAACAAAAAGTTAATTAGAAAACTGTCAAAAGTCTCGAATGTCCCTTTTTGAAACTACAATATGACATTTAAACTAATTCCAATAAATACGATTTTTCCCTTCTATAAATTTAAACATTTGTTCTACTATATTTTAAATATATAGCAAAAGGTAATTTATGTTGTTCGAGTTCTGATTCTTCATTTATTTAACAGTTTTCCGAATATTATTTTATAGTTGTTAGTAATTAATTAATGTTTTAATATAGTTTTCCCAGTAGGCTTTCGTGTACACAAATTTTACCTTAATGTATTAAAATACGAGCCAAATTGATAAACAGTAATACAAAAACAGTAAGGACAGCATGACGTCAGGAGTGTACTTTCGGTAAAAATATTTTCCAGTGCTATGGAAGGTGTCCAAAAATATATTGCATAAATCTTCAATTAGTCCAACCAATAGAGAAAAAAAGCCTTCTTTTGAAATACATTAAGGAAAGGATGGGAGCTGTGCAGTTGTGTTAAGGACGATAAATAACATATTATATATAAAAAGTAACTTCTGAAAGGATATATTTTTTAGGCAGTGGGGGGTTCAAAGTTGGGCCAAAACTGGTTTTGGCTGTATGAATTTTAGGAAAAAAAGTTTCAAATAAAAATTTTAGGCAATCTAAAAACATAGTTGTTTTTTTAAAGCGTAATTTAACAGGTTGAAAATTAATTTTTTATAATTCACGTTCACAAAGTTTCTATTTCGACACTAAAAACAGTATCGAAATAGATTCATTGTAACACTGTTTTTGGTAACTTTTTGTTGTACACAACTGGTTGCACTGCACTGATTGTCAACGAAAGAGTTCAGGTAGTAAATCAAAAAGTATGTTGTACTAAATTATTAACTACATTATCAGCGTTATTTGCTAAATTCGGAATATTTTATACAAATTTGACAAACACTCTAATTTAAAATCATTAAAACTGACAAGTGTCAAAAGTGTCAAGATTGCCAACATAAATAAATATTTCGAAAAACTCTCATTTTATATATTTTTTTATACTTTTAAAAGTTCATTATAAAAAATAGTATGTAACACTCGAGTTACAATGACGGTTTGTAGTACTCGTTCTTTGCGAAACTCACCGCTTCGCGGTTCGTTTCACAAACTGAACTCGTACTACGAAACCTCTGTCATTGTAACACTTGTATTACAATATACTATTTACAATTTATAAAACATGAAAATTTAGACCTTTGCGGGGAGATTGAGTCCTTGTGGACCTAAAAAGGAGGACCCAAGAAAAATTTATGGGTTTGTAAATTAAGCGTTTTGGGATAAACATTTTACAATATCTTAGCAACAAATTATCCCATTTTTTTTAAATACAGAGCATTGAAAAAACGGTCATTTTTAGAGGTTTTTAGGCTTTTTTGCAATAACAATTCATCATCATCATCATCACGTAGCGCTACAACCCTGGGTAGGTCTTGGCTGACTGTACAACTTTTTTCCAATTTGTTCGGTCTTCCATCAACCTAGGGTCAAATGGAATGTTCATTTTCCGGAGATCTGCTTGGATGTTATCTCTCCATCGCATTCTGGGACGTCCGAGTGGTCTTTTGCCTGTGGGAATCTCCTCCCATACCAGTTTTACAAGTCTTTCGTTATGCAGTCTGTGCACGTGGCCTGCCCATCTTAGTCGCTGTGATTTAATTTCTTGGACAATATCGTCGTCATTGTAGAGTGCTTTTAATTCGGCTAAATTGAATTTATAAAGTCTCAAATTATATGTTTTTTTAGTGTCTACAAGTTTTATTTGTAACTTTTTTCTTAAAATTCATACTTCAGCCTGTAGCAAATTAAAAACCGGTTTTGGCCAGATTTGCACACCCACGATTTACAAAATGTACCTTTCAGAAGTTACTTTTTATATATGTTCATTTATTCTCCTTAACGCAACTGCACAGGTCCCATCTATTTCAGAATTAATGTCACGTTTTATCCCTATTAATTGGACTATCGGTGTTTCTGAACTTTTAGTGTTATCCGATTTGATTTTACCAGTCGATATCTCGGAGCGTTTTGTTTTTTTGCCACAAAAGAAATTACAGAAGTTTTCCAAAAGTTAGCATTTTTAGCACAACCTATACGTACGTGACAGAGAAATAATTTCATAAAAAGTTGCAAGGATTTTAGCGAAGTTGTAACAGCAGGTATTTTCACTTCTTGTACAAGCGATTTTTGTGACATTTATCTTCTAAACTATAAGACATATATAAGTGGGATTTTCTTAATAATAAGTAATTTTAACTGTAATAAAATAAATTTTAAATCTTGAAACACTATCATAAAACTCTATTTTGAAAAAAATAATGATTTATTGTAAAATACAAAAATGAATAATAAAAAAATTTTGTTTTACTATAAATTATACATTTGAAAATATTTATTTATACGCTATAATCGTTATTATCATATTCTATGATATACCCCATAGTTTTTTGATAACATCTGTGATTGAATATTGAAACATATTGAAACTTCAATCTGTTGCGTATTTTATGAGAGTGAAAGAGGGTATAGGTAACAGAGTCATCTTCTGTAGGTACGTATCTATGTATTTACACGGACACTTTTTCTCGATACACGGCTCTCGCCAAAACTAACATAGTATAGTCTTAAAAAGCTTTAAAAACCTTCATTCCGGTTGTTAATTTATTATTTCCCGAAAAAACAAAAAAAAATCGAAATAAACCTCAGAGGATTCTTTAAATACTGCTATAAGCAATCTGAGGTTCCCGGTATATAAAATGAATATTAATTATATTAATTCAGATTTTGTATACCTCAACTAATGCATCAGTCTTAAGTAAAATACAAGTGGCGCCAGTTTTGCTGTTAAACAATCTGTAAAAAGCGACCCCTGAATCATCTTTCTCTTTTGCGGCATCTGGGGATACTGCGGCTACATTCGTAGATTCTGTTGTTGAAGCGCTAAATTTAGTATGACGGGGTTTTGGCGTAGCTTGGTTTAAAGTTAAGGCCGAAACTAGTGATGATATCGTTGCACCTGAAAATAACACAAACTGTTTAAAAAATATATCAAAAGAAATTTTCAATCGCATGATCAAAGTTAAGAAATTTACAGTTTTTCTAATTAAAAGATAAAATTTCCTGACCTTTTCTTGTTTTCAAAAAAAAACATTCTTATTTTATTATTTACTACAATTAATCATGCAAGAGGTCAAACTAAGATCGTGACCCTTTCATCAGATAGCAAGAGAAAAAAATGTCAGTATTTAACCATGAAACAAAGCACTATAAAGGAAAATGAATAAAATTAATTACTTGTTGCTTATATATTAGGGCTAAACTTTTATGAAAAGTGAAAAAGTCACTTTCATGATATGTTAAACGTGAATATACAACAAACTTTTAGAGTTGTAAAACTGTAGATTTAAACGAAAAAATCTGGTGTGGGCACCACACGACCTTCCGAACAGTAGCATGTATAATAACAAGTAGTGGGTGGTAGAATTGGAGTGGAATTACATGTTCTTTCCATAAAGTATAAATATTTTGCAAAAAAGTATATACAAATCAAAATTATGCATTCTTTAAAAAATGTCGCAAATCATCTGTATTTTCTATAATAACTACCAATTTTTGTTCAAAAAAAGCAAAGTATAAATATTTTGCCAATAACTATATGAAAACCCAATATTTTCAAAAAATTCCATTTTTTGATAAGAGTAAACGTCCACTTCCGGTCGGCCGATTTTACTCAAATTCTATCAGATTCCTCCGATGGTGATTATAAGTAAGGTTTTATAGTTTTATTCCGATCCGATTAGCTGTTTAGCCGCAAATGTGTTCACAGACACACAGACAGACATTTTTTATTTTTGGGTTTTTTAGGCGCAGGGAACGCGTATTTCCGCTTAAAACCCGAGATCGAAATTTTTCGAGATCACAATACCTTCCTCTAACAGCGTTGCTGTTCGGAAGGTAAAAAGTAAAATAACTTGTAATAAATATTAAAATTTTTGTTTCTGATTACTTCATTTTGAAATTGATTTAATTGTATTGAGTACTATTTATCTTAATCTAAACTATTAGACATAAGGAGGCAATGGTACTATTTGTTCCAACTTCCAAGTTCGTTCGGACTGACTGATCTTAACAGCTACCTAAGTGTCTATACACACAAACCACCAGTGACCGACACCGGTGGCGACCACCGGCCGGGCGAGTCTTTACACATGAAGCCACTTGTGTCCGACACCGGTGGTTGCCACCGGGGGCGCATCAACCGGGTATACAAGGTTCTCCTTCAATAGCATTAACAAAATCCTCAGTATTGCATTCAAAATGTTTCTCCATAATAAACGATCAAACAATTTCAAGATTCATACACAAAAAGTGGTTGGTGTGTACACCTCTATTAATAACAACGTACTGCTAAAAACAAAATATAGGATTTATAGGAAAGTGGCCCGGCCGGTGCGGTGGCGAGGGTAGGACACTAGCGTAGCGGCAGTCGAGCAGCTAAAAGTGGTGTGGTCCGCAAAGTGGCTCGTCAGTACATTTAAAACAATGCATTGATATCGGTGGTCGCCCCTGTGTCGGACACTGGTGGTTCGTGTGTATAGACGCTAAGTACCTAAGCACTCTAAGCAGACACTTTAAAGCTCAGGGCCGTATTAGGATCTAAATTATACCACCCAATAAAAGACTGCTATTTTTTTCAAATGAAAAATTTCAATTTTCATTAATTTATATACGTTGGTTCGCGACACTTTTGTTAGGGTTACAGTCTGGTTTACAGCATCTATGCTACACATTTTTTTAAATAGTAATACTGTTAAAAAAGGAATTATAAGAAGTTTATATGATAGAGCTGAAAAAGTATGTTCGAATTTTGTTTCTTTTAAAAACGAAAAAGAAGCAATAAAAACAGTTTAAATGGATAATGGGTATCCTGAAAAACTAATTATTTCAACTTTCATTAAAATTAAAAACCATCAGAGATTGGATGGCCAAATTGACCATACAAAAAATTTAAAAATGACAAAAATTCCATATATAAAAGGTATTTCTGAAAAAATAGAAAAAATTGGTACCTACTGCTTTCAACATAAGAAGACTTTTTCAAACCAATAATACAATTAGATCTCTTTTACCTAGAACAAAACCAATTAATTTAGATCAACAAACATAAAATTTTATATATAGTATACCGTGTGAGGCAAAGTCTACATTAGGGAATCAGGAAGACCTCTTGAAGTTCACCTCAATGAAGACAAAAATCATCTGAGACAAGGAGATATAAATAAATCTAAGATTTGTGGACATCCTGTAAATTTTCTGAATCACGAAATAAAATGGAATGACACAAAAATTTTATGCAAAGAAGAATATTCTTTTAAAAGAAAATTAAAAGAAACAGCTCACCTTTTAATAAATCAAAACGAATTTATTCCCAATTTTACTTTGGATTTATCTAGATCTTGGCTAACTACCTTAAAAAAATGACTTGATAATCTATGTATCTATAGAAACAAATCAAGCTTTTTTTTATTATTTTAAGTTTGTTAGGCATTTACAGTTTTAAAAGACGGCCTTTGACAAATTTGACATATCAATCAAGGTAAATAAGCAAGGGTAATTTTTAAAATATTGATTTATTATTTTCATTACTTTGATTTTAGTGGCGAAAGTTCCCCTAATAAAAGAAGAAATAGAAGAGGAATAAATATCAACACCAAATAATAGAAATATTTCGAAAGCTTCGGTCGACGACAATAATCTGAGGATACTAAAATTTGTAAATCAATGACATTAAGAAACCCAAACCTGTAAAGATATAAACTAGGTAATATAATAAAATGAAAGCGTAACTAGTCGTCGTTAAACCTTCATTAATATACAATAGGTCAGCCCATACGAACTTGGAACGAACAATAGACACAGCAAAACAGCGTTTCAAACAACTCTATTTAACTCGTAGAACTACTTTATAACATACTTGAACGATCGAAATGCTTTATTAAAAGGTTCGAGCTGTTTCAATAGAAGTTTAAACTATTTAAAAAGCTGTTTAACCGGTTTTACACAGTTCTCTGACAACCTGTCTGACTCAAGAGCCGCTTGGAATAAAAGCGTTGTTATACATGTATCCAATATGAAAATTGAGAATTTTATATTAGAATATAAGTCAAAGTTAGATCAACTCTAAAGAAAAATCTCTGATGCAATTAATACCTAGTTACACTACGTTATCATTATTATTATTATTAGATGACAATGGTAGGCAGCAAAATGCCGATGAGACTATTACAAATAAAAAAAGTTTTAATCATATACATGTTCTTAAACACATCACTATTGGATATAATAAATTATCAATTCAAAAAAGTTCACTTCTCTGTCAATTTTGTTTTTAAAATTCACACTATTGGAGGCTACCATTCCTTCAGTCAAAGAGTTCCAAGCATAAACTATTCTGTTTGTCAAAAAAATTCTTCTATCCAACTTCACCAACTTCACCAACTTCACCAGTTTTTTTCAATGGTCCATTAGATGTGGTTGATGATGAGTGTGAAATATTCCAAGATATACTGTCTTTGTAGGCGACTTTCATATGCCTCATTGTGTAGTTCGTATGGTACTCTTGTCACTTTACGTTACAACTTTTCCAGTTTCTGAATATCCTTAACAAAATATGGATTCCACATAGCTTGAACATACTCGAATTTGGGCCAAATAAAAGATTTGTACGACATACTTTGAAAAGCTTTTTGGATGAGGTACATCTCAGGTCAGAAGTTATTATAATTCCTAAATCATTTTGTTCTTTTACATTTTGTAGGTCTACATTATTGAGAACGTATATTGTAACATCTTATTTATTTCCAATTATTAACACAGAACACTTACGTTCATTGAGTTTCATATTCCATGTTTTCCAAATGAGTTCCCAAAAAGTTTTGTATCGTCAGCGAAAAACATGTTTGTTTTAATGCCGTAGGTTAAATCTCTGATATAAACGAGAAACAACAAGGGACCCAAGAGCCTTGTGGTATACTACACTGATCACGGGATATCCCTTTGAGAGAACACCATTAACTTTTACTTGGCACGAGTGACTAAGCAAAAAATTCTCTACTAAATCCAACTCTGATTGCAAAGTGTTTCAGTTTGTAGATCAAATATTTGTGACGAACTTTATCGAAATCCTGATATAAGACATCTACAGGTGTTTTGTTGTCATGATTCCGTGAGAACATATCAAAACAACTCAAAATAATTTACCATCACCGATTTCTTTGCAAAAACCCATGTTAAGAGTCTGAGAGAACTCCATTATAAAGCAGAACTGTTGTCATTTGTTTCACAATAACTTTCTGCATATATTTGCGTTAAGAAATAAAAGAAACTAACCAATTGATTTTTACTAATCCTGTGGTATGAACACCATTCGAGTTGAAACAAGTACCGTTTTAAATTATAAAAGTTGTAAGTCCACCTACATTTTATTTTTTAATAACTAGATTTTAAAGTATGATATAAAGTGCGAATATCCTGTTAAGCGGATTAACACCGATAATATCAGTCACAAATTCCATGTATCTGACAATTACAATTTAACAGAGCCGCATTGGTAACCGGCCGATCATTTTAACGAAAACTATTGACTGGATCACTGAAATAATTTTGGGATGATTTGGATAGATATCTATATTTTCCAATAGACACAATAAGAAAGTAATGATAGTTGCTTACTCTAAGCATACTACTTATGTATATTGTGATATAACAGAGCAGACTTAACATCACCTTAAACCTGATTTCTCCTACAGATATAAGCACAAAGTGGGTATAATATACTCTGTGATATTTGGGATAAATTTAGATATCGACGCAGAATATTGACACAAAGTAGTATTTACATGTTAGATATACATTAAAACAAAAGTAGAATTTTTCCTTTGACAAGTATATGAATCAGTAACTACCTATAAAAGTATTATTTGTCCCAAGTTTGTGCGGACTGACCTACCTTAATGAGTGTTTAACGACAGCTGGTTATCGCTTCTGTATTATATTACCTGGTTTTGATCTTTATAGGTTCGGGTGTGATGGATTCACAAATTCTAGTATTTTTCGATTATTGCCGTCAACCGGAGCTTTTTGTTATTTGGTATTGATACTTACTCTTCTTTATATGTTATTGTTATTTTATTATTTAATATTTTGTTTTTTGTTTGATAATTACTGTTATTTTATACTATTTATTATTTTCTATCAATATATGGGAGCCGTGGCTTAAACCAGAAACTGAAAATCAGGACAATAATTTTTTCGAAGCGAGTGATAATGATATAATATTGGAAGTTGACGACACTATCGAAAGAGGTGGGTTTTTATGGTGAAGATGCTCAGAAAACGATTTAAAATGTGTATGAAGGACTCAAGAAACAATAAACAGTTTAAGAAAAATTTGAAAAATGATAGTCTTTTATTGGGTAAAAATAAAAATCTTTGTTTTTATGCCGTGGTTACCTGCTGGTATAATATAGATCCTACTACGGACCTGAGCTTTAAAGTGTCGGCTTAAGTAGCTGTTAAGATTAGTCAGTCCGCACGAACTTGAAACGAATAATACCTATTATCCAAATCTTTTTTAATTATAAGGAATTGCAGTGGACTTTTTAGCGTGTTTTTAAACAGTTTTAATTAAAAGATAACATTGGTTATATTAAAAAGAGCAAAAGGTTTAAAATAGAAAATACGCTATAATTAATATGTCACCGCAAACATGATATCTATCGTGCTATTGATCAAGTACTATTTATACAGTTGCACATAAATTACTTATTAATAAGTAAAAATGAAAATCATATATGCCGAATATAAAACACAAATCCTACAACCATTATAGTTATCATATATTTTATAACACTCTTAGGCATAAGATCTATATGATACATCTAAGGGCCATATTCATAGTCGGTGCCTGAAGGTGCACTTAAGGACATCTTATATAGGGATGCCTTAAGGTCTCCTTAAAGATTTCTATTCATAATCAATCTTTAGATCTGCCTTCACGAAGGAATCCTTAAATAAGGAGAGTATTTGGCAACGCCTATTTCTGTAATTTTATTTCTTCTTTTCCTTAATATTTTGCCTCTTCTGTATAAAGGCTTAGGTAAACGATTCAACAGATGTCAAATAAGAACTCTTTATAATACAAATAAGAAATACTAAGCGAGACAATAAAAGACACACTGGTTTTTTAAAAGATAAATAGGGAACTGTTTAGTGATGTTTGTTTGTAGTTGTGAATTGTGAATATTTCTTATTATTTTTTTTTTCTGTAAAGAACTAAAATGACATCTGAGCGTAAATTTTATTCCGAAAGGGAAAAAAATCTATTAATACACTTAGTTGATGGACACAAAAGATATTATTGAATGTCACTTTTACTTTTCAACACGCATATGACACTCCTAAAATGATGCTAAGGAATGCTCAAGTCACCTTTTAGGGTTCCTTATACTTAAGGACTGTTGAAGTCTTCCTTTGTTGACTATGAAATGAAATTTGTACTTAAGGTAAACTTAAGGGTTGAGGACGACTTAAGTAAGAACTATGAATATGGCCCTTAAACCAAAACTTACATAATCTACCTTTTAATTACACCACGTTCAAAAAAAAAGTTTTGTAAGTTTTTCTTTGCAAGGTACCAAACTCTAAAGGGAACCAAAATATTCTGTTTAGTCCTTAACATCAAAACTTCATTCAAACAATAACAGTAATATTGGTAACAAGCTGTTGAAAGACGACAAATACATATATGTAAAAACCGCATTCGAATTGTATCAGTGGTTTTCATGTGATACGCGCACAAACATACAGAAATACACACATACTGACAAAAAAATCTAACCACATTTTTGGGTTCTATATCGGTGTACCCACGACGTCGTTTGCTTGGCGCGTTGATTGTTGTATTAAAATTTCTCCCCCCACTCCGTTAAAAGGATGGGGGGAAAAATTTTTATACAACAGATGTTAAGTTAAAAGAAAACAAATACATCTGTGAAAACCGTATTCGAATAGGATCTGTAGTTTTCATGTAATGCGCGCACAAACATACAGACAGACAAAAAAATCTAACCACATTTTTGGGTTCTATATCGATGTAGTAACACCCTTCGCTAACTATTTTTTAAATATCTTTAATGTACAAAATTTTCATTTCTACAGTTTTATTATATGTAGGTATATAGATATCTGCTAAATATTGTTTGTTTATTTTGTAGGGGATGCAGTGATATTTTGGAAAAGCAGATTATATAAAACTAGTTGTACTCGCAACGTCGCGTCGTTCGCGTGGCGTGTATTTGTTGTATAAAAATTTCTTACCCCACCCCATTTAAGGAATGGGAGAGAAATTTTTATACACCAGATGTTAAGTTGAAAGAAGACAAATACATCTGTGAAAACCACATTCGAATCGGATCAGTAGTTTTCATGTGATGCGCGCACAAACATACAGACAGACAGACAAAAAAATCTAACCACATTTTTGGGTTCTATTTCAATGTACCCGCGACGTTGTTCGAGTGGCGTGTTGATTTTTGTATAAAAATTTCTTTCCTCACCTCTTTAAAGGGGTGGGGGGAGAAAGTTTTATACACCAGATGTTAAGTTGAAAGAAGACAAATACGTCTTTGAAAACCTCATTCGGGATCCGTAGTTTTCATGTGATGCGCGCACAAACATATACATTTCTATAGTTTTATTATATGTATAGATGTATAGATATAGATTTCTAGACGAACAGGCAGAGAGTTAATAATAATAAATTACTTGGCTTTTACAAAATTTGAATTGTCTTCTTCGTTAACTAATATGGAATTACGTTTTTATCTATTTCTTCATAATCTAGATCCTAGAATTATTGCTATTAAGCTCATACGGAACAAGAAAGTAACCAATGGAGAATATAAAAACAATATTTAAGAAAAAAATTGAAAACATATACATACTACTATTTAAAGGTGAAAATATGGGTTCTAACACTAAAATATATAAAACAAGGTATTTACATAACATAACACTACCCTGAAAAGTACATACCTACATTAAGTGTTAAAGAAGGGCAAACGGAAATAATAGATTATTTTACTGAACCTACTAAAAAAAGTATTTTTTTTTAATTTGATTTCAACTGTGACAAAACACAAAAACCTTATAGTCGCATATATTAAAATAATTTAATACCTAATTACATCTTTATTGTAAGAAATTAATGTTCTTATGTATTAGTATTAGTATTACTACTACAGCATTTAACCTGGAAACCTTTATAAAAAGAAAAAGGTACAAATTTTTGTAAACTAATTCTATTTTTACTGTAAATATTTTTTTGCGTTTAATGGATTTTATCCAATATCTATATAATCAATTATGTGTAAGAATAACACAATTCTAATAGATCTATTTGTTAAAATTAAGAAGAATATGATGTCTATTAAAAAAAAATACATTAATAGAAAAATAATCGCAGATATTTGTAATTTTGAGTTAAATGTGAGAACAGAAATGCTTATTTTACCTTCACAATATATTACAAATTAACTGGCATTATATGCATCCCAAATTAATCTGTAAATAACTACATTATGCGATATTATAGAAAATAATAATTCTACTTACAAATTATTAAACAATTTAAATAAACAATTGCTTCCTTTCGCGCCATGATGTTAGGCAGCACCAGTGACAGACTACATGAACATTTAGACTGTTGCGGGCTATTACGGCCTTCACAAGGCTTACCAACCGTCTAAGAGCACGTACGCATGCGTATTGTAGTCAGTCAATAAGAAGACGCATGGGTAAAAGGACGAAACGTGGGTGAGATGTTCATTGAAATGTAGGACTGTCGTTTACTACGCTGATTCTTTGCGTTGGTGGTAGAGCAGGCAGGGATGATGAGAAACAGGGGCTGATTCAATTATTTCTGATGAAAACTATTACTTAAATTACGTATCTTTTTAGTAGGGAATAAAAAATGGTCTTTTTTAATAACGTCTATTTTTGAAACCAACTAAATTGTATAAAACAGTCTTCCATTTATTTTGCAGAGTATTTTTTGAAGTAATGTTAAATTATTTTAATCTCCAGTCGTTTGCCTGACTAATACTAAAATGGTAATTATACACTCCATAAACCATGAATACTAGCTTAAAAATGCAGGGTTAATTATTTCATACAGATTACCACGCATCGTTCGCTGAACCATTTTTTGGAACGAAGTTCCTTACGGCAGGTTTGGAGGAGATAGGGATTTTGCTGCGCAACCGAACTGAAAAAAATGTAATAGTAAAACCGTAAGAAAAAGTCCGTGGTATAAAACCGTTAAATGAGACGTGCGCAGGCGCTACAGTCGTATACACAAGCGAGTAGTGTCGATTCTACATAAGCCGAAGGAACTTCGTTCCTACCTGGTGTCCCACGACACCATATTTTTTTATTTTTTACAATACAAATATCCAACATGGTTTTGTCCCTGTTGTGGGGCTTGTGTCCGCTTCAGAAAGTGGATGGGAAAGTGGATAGCATCGATCGCCGGCCCCGCTCTCACAAATCTCTCCATTTGCAGCAGGTTGGATTGCTTCAACTGTTACTCCGGTGTCTTTTTGTCATCCATGTCTAAAGAGTCTTTTCTCTTTGTTGTGAGTGTAAGTGTATGTAACCCACTTGATGCAATGTGGGGTTGGGAGATTGATGCGTTGGTGTGTCTCCTCCGTCGTGGTGCCCCTCCAATTGTATCCAGTCCTGTGGGCACCATCTACCTGTAACGAAGTGGGGATTTATCTAGGAGGGTTTCCAGGTCTTTAGAAAGGTCCCTGTCTACCATTTGGAAGAGTCTCAGGTTGGAAAGGGGGATCTTGTATTTCGGTACTCTGGATTTTCTTCAGAGTCCTCCATTCCAGTGGGTATGGAGGGTCATTTGAGCTGTGGTGTTCGTTCCCTGAAGAGTCCGTGTTTACGTACGATCAAACCTACCCTTAGTGCAAGTGCAAGGCATCGTCAGGACATGCGCGTTAAGTACTCTGTGCACTTTATAATTATAAACTCTGTAAGCTCAGAAACTTCTGTAAATAATAATATTTAAATGATATGTAAATAAAAATTTTGTTTATCTGACATTTTTCTTCTCTTTTAAAATTATGTTATAAACAAAATAGACATGACACCCGCACACCTCACCAAAAACTATTGCGTTACTCAAATGTCTAACAAAGGATGAATGTATCAGTAGGTAAGAAAGATAAGAGAGTAGAAGAATAAAAGCGTTCCAACAAGGACCATCAACCATGAATTGATACATGTACTGGTCTTACGTATTTTATTAATGTTTTAAAATAGTAGTCACTGTAGTCAGAGTGACTCTCTTGGAGCAAACCTTATGTCACCGTATATAGACAAGAATACTAGGATCACTTTTCTCGCCGCTTTTCTTTGTAGCACACTTTGAGGACATTTTTTGTGTAGTTTTGTGAGAACTGGTGAGCAGCGATTAACTCTGTTTTAGGTAGATCTATCGATTTAGGAAGTAATCTACCAATATATTGTTAATTTTTTTTCAAAATAATTTAACTTTTTTAAATTTATTTAAAAACTTACATTTTATATTAAATAAACCCTTTTTTAAATTTACCCCCATTTTTTAAATCTACTGATTTCTATTTTTTTTTTGTATCAATCTACCGATTTCAGAAATTGCTGCTGGTAAATGACAACAATGCAGACAGAAATGCGAAACGAGAGCTCCGGCGGGATGAAACGAGTTTAAGCGACAGGGATCTACTATTCTTGCCTATATCTATATACTATGTCTATGTGTTTCAGAAAGAACTGAAAAGGTGTTCTAGAGAACTCGAGTGGAACCAAGGGATGATCAAAGAGCCGAAAATTCTCTTTCTACTACCTAAGTACCTATGCTTTTGTTGCTACAAGCTCAGTCATTATTAATCCGAAAGATGCCAAACAAAAAGTTACTACTAGGTACTAAATCGGAAATTTTTCAAAATTTTAATCCGATCGCAGAAAATATAGCTGTTTCTCGTGTCAAGCATGTAAAAGACGGTGGAGTTGTAGTTATCTTAAATTCAGATACTGATGTTCAAAAGTTTAACCAAATCGTTAATCAGAAAATGCCTGGGACTTACAATATCAAGGAAGGTGCTAATCTAAATCCTAGAGTTAGAATTACAGGCATATCCACGAAGCTTAATGAAGAGTTTATTCTTGCAACTTTAAAGCGTCAAAACAAACACATTTTCACTTAAGCATGTAATCTGAAAGTTATTAACATGTGCTCTCTCAGAAAGAATGCTGCTGTTTTTCAAGTTTTGTTACAAACTGATATTGCAACTTAATAATCTTGTCAAGGAAAAGTATGTTGCGATTGGTTACGACACGCAATGCAGAGTTTATGATTCGATTGACGTTTTGCAATGCTACAACTGTGGAGGATTTAATCACTCATCAAGATCTCAAAAACAAAACCGTGTGCGCCCAATGTTCTGGAAATCACAAGACTAGTGATTGTGATACTGAAGAAAGAAAATGTATAAACTGTGTTAAAATGCAGAATATAATTGAAAATATCGCTGTTGCTCATTGTTGCTTAGACAGAAACAAATGTCATGTGTACACTGTACAAACATAAAATAGTTAAGAACCCCCATAAAGGTGGCTGACCCAAAGTGGAAAAATTTGTCGAAATTTATGTCAAAATTAGGTGCTTTTTAGGTGCTATTTAGGTGCGCAAAACAAAAATTAGGTGCACTAACCGTTTTTGAAATATTTACGAAAAACCATGGGACCGCCAGCCTTTAACAACCTAGCTGACCCATAATAAAATAAAAACAAAAAACTAGGATTGAATATATTGATTGTGTATGGCAAAATGTCACATTTCTTCTTGCACTTTGAACCAAAATGGACATCGGCAGTTTAAGAACAGTTAGAAATCGGTAAAAAAATTTTGTCCCGTAATTTTTTTAATAGATAATTCGGAAGGTCACCACTAAAAATTATTTTTTTTATTTTTTTTTAACTCGGACCGCTGAGCTGACACTTGCAACCAGTCATTTCCGGAAATGATAATTAATATAAAATTCACTTTGTCAGAGATTAAAGTGCTCATTAAGTGCAATAGTTTCACGAGCAAAATAAACTGCTAATGAGCAATTTCAACTGAAAATATTTGGCCAAAGTTTGCTTGTGTCTCAACTAAGAGTATCAATCTGCACTTTTTAAGCACATAGATCATTAAAATTTTCTTGTAATTCTATTACTTAATAATTCTCTCGTCCGAAATGAAATAATTTTTTTAATTTTTTGACCTGGGATCACTAAGCTGATACTTCTTACCGATCAGTTCCAAATATAATAATTATTATCAAAAACTTTTTGTTAAATATTTAAGTGCTCAGTAAGGGCAACAGACTCAATAGCAGAACAAACCGCTGATGAGCCAAGTCAACTAGAAATTCTTAAGTCTTTAACAAAGTGTGTCATTCTGCACTTTCTAAGCACTTAAAAACTGGTACAAATACCTACGAAATAATCCCATAAAATTATCAATTTTTCTATTAAACAATATTTATTTTCAACACTTTTTGTACATCAAATTTAGTTGTACTTAACATAGTTAACATTTTTTTATAACTGACCGGTTGCAAGTCTCAGCTCAGCGGTCCGAGTTAAAAAAAAATAAAAAAAATTTTTAGTGGTGACCTTCCGACTTATCCATTAAAAAAATTACGGGACAAAAAATTTTTACCGATTTCTAACTGTTCTTAAACTGCCGATGTCCATTTTGGTTCAAAGTGTAAGAAGAAATGTGACATTTTGCCATACACAATCAATATATTCAATTTTAAGACGTTTAATTTTTAAATTTTTTATTTTATGTTTCGTGTTTTAAAAAGCACTTAATTAGCACTTAATTTAAAGATTATTCAATCCTAGTTTTTTTGTTTTTTTTTTTATTATGGGTCAGCTAGGTTGTTAAAGGCTGGCGGTCCCATGGTTTTTCGTAAATATTTCAAAAACGGTTAGTGCACCTAATTTTTGTTTTGTGCACCTAAATAGCACCTAAAAAGCACCTAATTTTCATATAAATTTCGATAAATTTCTCCACTTTGGGTCAGCCACCTTTAAGGGGGTTATCTAAGATGCGGGATGATATTCTGGGTGTTTCACCTAAAGCATAGCGATCCATGCGTCCGTCTTTTGAAATTATGTTCTATTACCAAAATTTAAGCGGAATGAAATCAAAATGTGCAGACATCTTTAATGCGGTTTGTATAACTGAAAATTATAAAATTTATGCTTTCACGGAAACTTGGTTGGACTCATCTGCGCATACTACTGAAATTTTCAATAGTGAGTTTAATGTTATAAGGCTCGATAGAAATACCGAACTCACACTAAGTGAGGGGGGGGTCATTTGTTAGCAGTTGATGCCGTGTTGAAATACATGCCTTTAGTGGAAGTTCTTGGAGCTAAATTTTTTTTGGTTCAATGTGCCTTAATATTGTTTTATTACATATTCCTACTAACTCGAATGTTGACATGTATCTTAACCTTTTTAAAGCCCTTGAAAGCTTTGGTGAACTTTATGAAGGCGAATTGGTAGTTATGGAAGATTTTAATATAACTGAATATGCTCAATATGCTGAGAATAATAAGTTTAACTCTCGTATTATACAAAGCTTTCATAACTTTTACAATTTCTTCAATTTGAGTCAATATTGTCAGGTTAAAAATTCAACGGGAAATATCCTAGACTTGGTATCGTCAACTCTTGAGTGCTCTGTGCAAAAGTCGTTAGAACCTTTAGATCGAGAAAGCAAACATCATGCTCCCCTTGATATTGTAGTCAAATGTCCCGTTAAGAAACCAACGTTAGTACCACCCTGTATAGATAAACCTAAATACAACTTTCGAAAAGCAAACTTTGTGGCACTTTACAATCATATTTCTTACTCTAACTTGGATGTTGTTCTTGAATGCGATGATGTGTAGCATGTGAAGTGTTTTATAACAAGTTATATTCAATATTTGATTTGTTTGTCCCAAAGACTACACCAAAGCAATCAACTTAGACGGTGTGGTTCACGATAGAAATTATCCTTGATATTAAACATAAAAATCGTTTCAGGAGACTTTGTAAATCAATTTCAGATACAAGCTCTTATAAAAATTTCAAAGAATTGGGGACTAAAATAAAAAAAGATATTAAAGTTGCTTACAACAGCTACATTAAGAAAATAGAGCGAGAAATAAAATTCAAACCTCAGATTTTTGGAACTTTGTCAACACAAAGAAAACCGTATCTGGTATACCTTCGGCGATGATATACAGTGATGGGCAAATGTGTGGAACCAAGTGAATATCTCTGGAATTGTTAAAGATATCGAAATGAAATTTGGAACGTAGGTATTACAGTAAATTGCTCATTTGTTTTTAATTTTCTCAACAATTTTGAATTTCCGGTTTAACCGGAAATGATGTCGATTTTAAATTTTTTAATGAAACACCCTGTATATTATTTTGGTTTCGAATAAATATCGAACTCTATATTTTTGGAATCGTAATAAAATGCTTTATTCGAAACCAAAATAATATACAGGGTGTTTTATTAAAAAATTTAAAATCGACATCATTTCCGGTTTAACCGGAAATTCAAAATTGTTGAGAAAATTAAAAACAAATGAGCAATTTACTGTAATACTTACCTTCCAAATTTCAATCTGATATCTTTAACCTTTCCAGAGTTATTCACTTGGTTCCACACATTTGCCCATCACTGTATAATAAAGTGACAGTACACACCTCAGAATATCGTTGATAACTTTGCTGATTTGTTTTCTAAATCTTACAATGTACAAATTAATAATCGCTATTCATCTACACAAAGTAGTTCTAGTCAGTGCTTAACAATAAAACATTTTCCCATTAAAGAGGTCCAAAGTGCAATCCGTAGAATCAAGGCAAATCACACGACTGGTCCAGATCTGATCCCTGCTTTCATTATAAGGGATTGTTATTCATTGCCCGCTCTTCCACTACAGTAT
Organism: Altica lythri; assembly: GCA_964028335.1. Taxonomy (NCBI): domain Eukaryota; kingdom Metazoa; phylum Arthropoda; class Insecta; order Coleoptera; family Chrysomelidae; genus Altica; species Altica lythri. The sequence goes on from OZ034801.1 coordinate 42,359,323, forward strand.
ATTTTTAACTTAATACTTAAAACTTCTTGCATTCTAAATTTGTGGAAAAACTGAAAAATATCCCCTAATTTTAAAGCTAGTGACAGATGTAACATCGAAAATTACAGGCCATTATTATAGCTATTATACAAAATTTTGCCAAGATTTCCGAGTTTATTTTGTATGATAGAATTTACTGGTTTGCTAAAAATATCATAAATATCAATCAGCACGGTTCTATGAAAGGACGATCAACTGTCACAAACCTTACTACGATCACTCAGTATATAGCGGAGGTTTTGGACAGACAGGGTCAGGTAGATGTGATCTACACGGATTTTACCAAGACTTTTGACAAGCTTAACCACAGCTTGCTCTTACATAAAGTTGAAGGACTGGGTTTTTCCGGGGACTTGGTGGATTTTATTTGTCTGATCGTCGAAGTTTTATTAAATGAAAATCGAAAATTTTTCCACGCACATCTAGTATACCGCAAGGCTCTGTTCTTGGTGTTTTGTTGTTTGCCCTTTACATTGATGATATATCCGAAAATGTGGGTTCTCGATTTCTGCTGTATGCTGATGATTTAAAGAACTTTTCTCAGGTTGATTCATTGATTGCTAAAAATATCATAAATATCAATCAGCATGGTTTCATGAAAGGACGATCAACTGTCACAAACCTTACTACGATCAATCAGTATATAGCGGAGGTTTTGGACAGACAGGGTCAGGTAGATGTGATCTACACGGATTTTACGAAGGCTTTTAACAAGCTTAACCACAGCTTGCTCTTACATTAAGTTGAAGGACTGGTTTTTCCGGGGACTTGGTGGATTTTATTTGTCTGATAGTCGAAGTTTTATTAAATAAAAATCGAAAATTTTTCCACGCACATCTAGTATACCGCAAGGCTCTGTTCTTGGTGTTTTGTTGTTTGCCCTGTACATTGATGATATATCCGAAAATGTGGGTCCTCGATTTCTGCTGTATGCTGATGATTTAACCCTGCGGTCGTCGCGCCTCTTATTGTGACATTAGTGGTCGCGCCAAGTCTGTGAGACCCAAATTTTCTAACCGTACAGTTTAACAAAAAAGACATATTTTTAAAAAATTATTGGTTGAACATAATGAGTGACATGTTTTTATGACGATTGTTACATATAAGACCATTTTGAACGTAATTGTTTATTATATTAGTGAGATAGGACAAATTATTAAAATTTTACACTATTTATATAAAGCATGATATAATTCGTCATAGATACATTTTAGGTCATTATAAACAAAATTAATACTAACGATAAGACGAATCAACAGCTAAATAATGTTACAATTTTTAACAGGATACTTTTTTTCACAGTCAGGGCACACATAATGTGTATGTTTTAAACATATAAATTTGAGACAAAATTTCCAAAAATATTTAGTTTTACTATCTTTTTTACAGTAATAACATCTTTTACTTTTTGTTGGATCTCGAGGATTACCAACTGGGTGCTCTATTAAGGTACCTGCAAACTCTTGTCTTCTGTGGTGAATTTCAAGAGGAAGATTACTCAAATGTAATCTGCGAGCTACATGTTCTTCCGTCAGTTCTATGGCAAACTTTTTTACGTGCACACGTCGCTAAGTTTCTGCAGCACGATTATTAAATAGATAGATTAAATACGAATTTATTGCTCCTACGTTTAATAAACTGTAAAATACGATCATGGGCCACCTTCTAGTATTTCACGCAACATCGTGGTGGAACAGTGCTGGTCCACCGTGTCAATTCCTCCTTTTGTTGAAATGTAAAATGTAATAATTTCAGGCTTACATTTTTTTTCACCAATGTTTGTATCAATATTATCGTCATAGTGCCAACTTGACGCCAACAAAACATTTTTTCCTTCTTTGGGAACATATGAGACAAGCGTTATATGTTCCTGAAATCCAAACATGCTCTATGGCAGAAGATGAACGATTTTTCGTGTTAGTGAATTCCGTTTATTCTTTTTTACATTATTCATGCTAACGGTGGGTACTTATATGTACCTACCAAAATTAAAATTATTACACATTTCTTAAATTTTGAGGTTTTAACCAAACGGTTAATTTTTGTTACACAAACCGTCGCGCCAAGTCTCACAGACTCAAAGCACTATTGCAAGTACTGTAAACAAAATAACTACTGCAAGTTGTTGTAAAACGAATAAATATCATAAAATAGGAAGCTACTAAAAACCACAGTTCACCAATCCCTCCCAACCAATAAAGGGGTAGCAAAATATTTTCGTCGGGTCTCTTAGACTTGGCGCGACGACTGCAGGGTTAAAGATCTTTTCTCAGGTTGATTCATTGATATCACAGGGAGATCTTAACAAAGTATATGAGTGGTGCGAAAAGAATTTGTTACCAGTAAACCTAAAAATGTGCCACATAGTTAGTTATTAAAACCATTATATTATATAATAATGTGGTCCGTCACTATGATATTCATACATTAGTTCAGACTGTTTTTTGTATATCTATCCCTTTTCAATGTACTGAATGTTTAAACGGTATTCAAAGGACTTATAGTTATGACTAATAACATGTGGTATATATTTTATCTTTGTTTTTACCGACCAATATACCTTATAAGTGTTTCTGTCTCTCTCTTACTCACACTATTACATATGTAATGATTTTTCTCATTTAACTATACACAATCTTTTTCTACAGGGTGTACAAATAGAAGTATAACTTCAAAAATATTTCAGTTCAGATATTATGTGAAAATAAGCATTAGTCTATAAGTCTAATTCTGCTCGGTATAAAAGCTGGTTTTATAAACTTGACGATGCCGTTGCCGTTCGCTGCAGTTTGCAGTTGCCGTTACCGTTCAACGTTGAAAACTCGTATTTCCGTAGTTGTTGACGTTCGCAAGTTGGATTCCGTTCCGCTGACGTTCGGTGTCGTTCGAAGATGACCAAGTTTTATCTTTTGCTGTTGCCGTTGTGGTGCTGTTCGGCAATGGGCCAATCAAATCTCGTTATTTTAAAAATAGACAACTGTCAACTATTTTAAGTTGGTAGGAATGGCAGTGTTGGTATTTATTACTTGTTACTTTTATTATTGGTTGTTTGTGTTTGGTTCGTTTGCTGATCGTTTTTTTATTTATAGTGTTTAACGTTATTATTATTATTATTATCATTATCATAATTATTATTATGAATTCCGTTTTTTATTAATTTATCCTAGTTATATTATTTTAGTTTATTGTTATAGTCATAGTTTAAACACAAAGACAATCAAATTTTGTTCGCAAAATGGAGGAAGAAAGACATTTCAATAGTGGAGATAAAGGTAAAATAAGGACTAAGGTACATGCGCCCTGTAAGGCCCACTTTTTGCTAAATTTTAATAGCTGGAAAAGAAATATAAATTTGTGAAAACTGCCTTTATCACAATATAGTTCATTTATTTGTGAATAAAGTAATCATAGAAATCAACATGTTTGGAAACAATTCGTTAAGATAATAATTGTTTTTTAAAACCTCTAAAGTGGGCTTTTTTGGGAACATAGGCACCTATCATAGCCCGATATTAATTATGTAATCAATAAACCCTATCAAAACAAAAAATAAGTATTTATGTAAAACTTGACCTAATATTATATGATATTCTTAGGTAATCAGTCTGATACAAAAGTTTTTTTTGGTCACAAATTGGACGGTGGGCCATCTTAGACTTAGCAAAATTTAATTTACCTACTAAACAAAAACCTCTAAATAACAATGTTGTGGCGTTATTCTAATAATCACTTTTGGAAAAAAACATGTTTATTTATAGACCAAATATTTTTTTCAAAAACATCTGAATTGTCTCATATCTTCGACTGGCCCGAGCCATCATAGGATGTGATGGGCCTTTATAGGGTAATTTACCCCGCCACAAGAACTACTTTTTATAAATGAAAATTAACAAATAATATAAACAACTCTTACGTTGAGTCAAGTGCCCATAAACCCAAGTAACGCTGTATTAAAAAAAAACACGAAAACTTCTTGTTTTTTTAAGAAAATACTAAAAAGGTTGAAATTAGAAAGTTATAAATCGTCAGCCCTTAGCAACGACATTAAAAAACTGGCAACCACTGCAAAAATGACGACTGTCTTCCTTATTTATGAAGTTGCAATTTTGTCTATGGCACTAACCGAACATGGGCGCAAAATTTAAATTCATTTGAACTTTTAGACGTACAAAATATTGAAAGTGGGCCATCTTAAGAACTGGGCCTTATTAGGCGTAAGTACCTTAGATAGTTTTTCGTTGTTGTTTTATTTCATTCTATAATTTTTTAGATAACATACAGGTATCTCTATTTCTGAAACTTATTCAAATCCATAAATATTTATTCAATTTAAAACATAAAGATTACAAAAACCAAGTAGGTACGCAAAGAAAAAGCGTGGCAAGAAATTGCAACTATTACAAATATATCCCTTGAAGATTGCAAGAAGAAGTGGAGGAATTTAAGGGATAGATTTACACGGGAGAAGCGTAACCTCGCAAGTGGTTCAGAAGCTCCCGAGTCGAAATGGCCTTATTTTAAGGAAATGCAATTTTATGAAAAATATTGTAAACCAAAAAAAACAAGTATAAGGCCAGAATCCTTAGCCAGTTCGAGTTCCTCAACTGTCCATCAGGAATTATTCAGTGGGGATTCACTAATGGTTCAGTCAGAAGTAGAACTTGAAAGTGAATCATTGTTATCTTTTTTTTTATTAAGGATGTTCTCGTAGGTATAGACCTAAATACAAATGTACCGAGAACATCTATTGGGACAGAAGAGGTAATTTATTAATTTTGGATTTAAAGGCCTGCAAGTTAGGACGAGTGGGGAAGACGTGGGGAGGTAAGGAGTTTCACAATCTAGAGACCCTGGGGATGAAGGAACTTTCGAATCGATCCGTTCTCGATGTCGGGCACTGAACAGTATAAGGGTACATGGAGTTGGCACGTCGCGTTGCTCTGGCTGTTCTGGCAAGTGGAGGCATTATAGAGCGGAGTTCTTCTGAGCAAAATCCGTTTATGTATCGGTAAAACAAGGAAAAATCAGCCACTGCTCTTCGGTGGGATAGGTTTTTGGTGATACTGGTGTCGTCTATTAGTCGAACTGCCCTTCTCTGTATTGCATCAAGAACTCCGAGCCTTGACGGAGCCGCCGAACCCCATACATGCGAGCAGTATTCAAGATTAGGCCGTATTTGGGCTTTGTAAAGAGTAGCCAAGTTGGATGGAGAAAAATATTTCCGTGCTCTAAACAGAAAGCCTAATTTCTTTCCTGCTGCAGTCGCTATGGATGCAATATGTTCGTTCCAGAGTAAGTCCTGGGAGTTCGTTATACCAACCAGCGTAATGGAGTCGCCCGCTACCAGTGTCTGATCGTTGATTGTAATGGATGAGTTGCATGTTTGCCTCTTGTTGGATAGGCAACATGTCTTTGTCTTGGAAGCGTTGAAATTAAAAAGATTCTTTCTTCCCCACTCGTCTACAATTCTCAAATCTTGATTGGGAGAAGCCGCTGTGGATCTTCTGTCCTCTTCCAGAATATCTAGAGGTATGGGACGGTTGTGCGTTTTGCTACAGTGTAGGTTGCTATCATCTGCAAAACCATGTATCGGGTTATTATATCCAAATTAGTTCCAATACCAAAAAAATGTAATTCCATAGATATAAGTAATTTTCGACCTATTTCGGTGATTCCAATCTTTGCAAAAATATTTGAAGCTGCTCTAAAAGAAAGAATTGTATAATATTTCGAAAAACGTAATATATTCAGCGAACACTAATACGGATATCGAAAAAATAAATCTACCGCCCGTGCTCTTATAAAAATTGTTGAAAAGGTTTTAGAAGCTATAGACGAAAAACAACATCCTTGTGCATGATTGACTTAACAAAGGCTTTTGACTGTGTGAATCATGAGCACCTTTTAGAAAAGCTACAATTTTATGGCATTAGAGGCGAAGCGTTAAACCTGCTACAGTCATATCTAAGTAATCGATATCAGAAAGTTATATTGAGTAATGGAGACATATCTGAAGCTCTGCCCGTAGCAGTTGGAGTACCCCAAGGATCAATATTAGGTCCAATATTTTTTATAATATTTGTTAATGACTTGCCATCTAGTATTTCTGCTAAATTAAAAGTATTTTATGCTGATGATGCGACAGCAGTAAACGTAGGACAAACGTCATTACAATCAGAACATCTTAGTGAAGATGCTATACAGGACACCGTAATTTGGTGTAATTCCAATTCTCTTTGTGTAAATGTAAATAAAACCCAAAAAATCAAGTTTTCGGATCCAAATCGTCAAACAGTTAAATTATTGGGTGTCTTTCTAGATCCATGCCTTAATTGGAAAGATCATGTTAATGAATTAGCAGGAAAATTAAACAAAGTAGCATTTCAAATCAGAAAACTTATGGAGTTAACTAACTTCTCTACATCATTGACTTTTTATTACAGTAATTTTTATAGTTTAATATCTTATTGTATTTTGTTATGGGGAAATTCTACTGATTCGGACAGAATTTTTAAAATACAAAAAAGAGTTTTAAGAATTTTAGAAAATGCTGAGTGTAGACAACATTGCAAACCAATATTTAAAAAGTACAATCTACTGACGGTTCCATCCATTTTTATTTACCACTGTTTGTTATATGTTAAAAACAACCATTTTGAAAATCACTCAGATATCCATGAATATAACACAAGATCAAAAGACTTAATAAAAATTCCTTTCCATAGGCTAAACAGAACGCAACAACCGTTGAATTATTTATGTTTTAAATTATTCAATCATCTGCCTACTAATATGTATAATACAATTGACATCAAAAAACTTTAGTCTAGTTATTAAGAATATTCTAATACATAAAGCATATTACTCTACTCAAGAGTTCTTTGACACCACTCCAGAAGACTTTTCCATGTGAATTTTATCTTTTCAATTTTTAATTTTCCATGTGAATTTTATCTTTTCAATTTTTTTAATTTTTAATTTTGTTCTTTCTGTTTTAATAACAGACAACGTGCACTATGTAATTGTATATGTCATATTATATTTTTTTATGTGATATTTATGTTCTTAGTATTTTTCTGTGCATAAAAAATGTTAAACAATATGTAATCTTTTTAAACATATTTTGTATTTCTATGTTTTATTCTATTTAGAGATATCAAATTTTTCTATAGTTTTTTTTCTCTTTTGACAACCATAAACATATTTATTGTAAGTGTGAGCAAATAAAATTTATTTATTTATTTATTTATTAGTGGCTTCCAGCAGATCATTAATGTGTAATAAGAATAGAGAAATAATTGATAGGTAAGTCGATGTAAAACTGTTATTTTAATGACATTTTTTTTTTAATCTGTTACTTTCTGCTCTTAATCCCTATTTTGCTGAACATAATTTTGTATCTATTTATTATTTTTATACAGGGTAAATGAAACATCCGAAGGGGAGAAAAAAAAATCCAAAACGCAAAAAATTCAATGATGTAGAAAAAATAATAGAAACTGCAGACAAAATTGCCAGTTCTCTGATGCCTCCTTCAGCTAGCGACGTAAACAAAACCTTTACAGATTTTGTCTACAGTAAACTAAATCAGATGACAGAAGAACAGGTAAAGGAAAAGAGAAGACAAGTATTTGATATAATTGAAAGATAAATGTATCATTTGAAATAAAAACTTAAAAAATTAAATGTAGTATTTAAAATAAAAGAAACAAACAAAAACACACACACACACACACACACACACACACACACACACACACACACACACACACACACACACACACACACACACACACACACACACACACACACACACACACACACACACACACACACACACACACACACACACACACACACACACACACACACACACACACACACACACACACACACACACACACACACACACACACACACACACACACACACACACACACGACATTCAGTATAAAAGATGTAGAAAAATTATTTTATGAGGATCTAAGTATAGTAAATACTAACAAATGGGAAAAATTTATTGAGCATGTGATTAAACAAACAGTTAATATCAATATCATCAATATCATATACATAGGTAAGAGGAAGCATAGTTCGTCAATAAACATTTCAAGTTTCCGATAAAATACGGTCCTTATTCTGATGGAGTAAAATTTGATTCAAATCAGCTGCCGTAAATTCTCCTACGCTTATTAACTTTTGTGTCTATAATCCGGGAAAATTCGATGAAAGCTACAATTACCTACTGTTTTCCTTGATACCTACACAACATGTAGTTCGTTGTTTTTCATTTGTTTGAGAGTCGTATTTGTTAGTGGGTGAATATGTGTGGTAATGGTCCTAAAATATACATAGACAATAGAAATTTTAAAACCCGTATTTCCGAACATAAACGTAGTTTTGATGGAAGTAAAACTCTGCAAAACATTTATTTGAAGAAAACCATTGCTTTAACCCAAATTTCGAAATTTTATACGTTGAAAATAAAATTAAATTTATTAAAATCATTATAAATCAATAAAAGAAACAATTTCAACATTTGATTACCAGGAGTGTAAGTTGAAGTTTGCCGTTTTTTTCGTTAAAAAAACACATAATTTTCAGGGAAATCTTAAAATATTTTTATTCAAGTATTGACCGTTTGATTCTACACATTTTGTCTATCTTTTAGGCAAATTATGGATACCATTCCAAAAAAACTTTTTTTATTTTGAGGAAAGCCACCCGTCGAGAAATTTATCATTTTCTTCAAAATTGCCGAAGTGCTGGTCTACAAGTGATTGTCCCATCAATGCGAAAAGGTGAAAGTCGGACGGGGCGAGGTCTGCAGAGTACGGCGGTAGCGGTCCAAATTAAGTGTTTTTAATCTATCCTTCACGGATCTAGCGGTATGAGACGGAGCGTTGTCATGTTGCAAAATAACTTTGCCATGTCTTCTGGCCCATTTCGGTCGTTTTTCGATCAACGCATGATTCAAATTGATCATTTGTTGTCGATAGCGATCAGTATTTCACCACGTTTTAATAGTTCCTGGTACACCACACCTTCCTGGTAATACAGTACCACCAAACACAGAGCAATGTCTTACTGCCAAAGCGATTGGACTTTGCAGTGTATGGGGCGTGTCACGTGCCAAATTTGATTAATTACTAAAAGGAAACTTAAATTTGTATTAAAAATCGAAACACATAATCATCGTCTAAAGTCCTATGTCTCCTGTGTAAACGTGTACCGCTATTTTACATCAAATTAGCAGAGAGACTCCTAGTTGACGTATGTAGAAATTTCCGAGGCCTCAGCTACTGTGTTAATCAGCTAATATAATAACTAATTTAGCAAATAGTGATTCTTCGTGATTTATCTAATAATTAGTATGTATAATTTATTTAGTTTAAATTAATTTTGGCATGATTATGTTTAAAAAATTAAATATTCAATTTGTCATTGAAATAATAAATCGAATTGGCAACAAAACGCACCTCCCTTCCCCAGGAAATTTCAGTAGAGTGAAATTTTCGGTTTTGATACCTTGATACGCATAAAGTTCTTCCTTTTACAATTTGTTCGTCTACGAATCAACAGCTGGTAATCGTTAGTGAATTTATCCAGTGAAACGCTATACAGTGTGTGCATTTTATTCTGACCCCATCGTGGTCGCCTTAATGGGATTTTGAATGCTAACAGTGCTAACACTATCAATAATCTAAGCCTCATTTGGTGAAAATTCCTTTGGTGATATTTTGTTTTTTTGGGGTAGGCTTAGATTTTTCCATTTTGTGGGATTTTATTTGGTTAATTCACGTGAACAATTTGCTAAAATCTCGATTCGTGGACTGCTGATTGGAATACGAGAAATAAAAAATTCAGGGTGATAGTGGACTTAACACCGTCAGATTGACTACTTTAACCCCCAATCACACTAAGGGGTCCTTTGGCTTGGCGCAAGCATCAACATTTCCTTTGGCTTGGCGCAAGCATCAACATTTCCTTTAGCTTGGCGCAAGCATCAACATTTCCTTTGGCTTGGCGCAAGCATTAACATTCCTTTGGCCTGGCGAACATTTTTGGACCTGGCTAATCTTTCTTGGACCTGGCTAACATTTCTTTGGCCTGGCGAACATTCTTGGTGTGGTGTAGAATCTGTACACTACCTTGGACCAACGCAGCACGGCACCTCCACCTGTGCAGTGAGGCTATTACAAGAGGCCTCTCACCTAAAGCATCTGCTCCAGTGAAGCGCAACCACAGATAAGCCAAGTTTAACTATTAATTCCGACTTCTTTCTCATATATAGATATTGTTTTGTAGCAGATGTAATACCTTGTAATTATAAGCTCATAGGGTTTAATTTTTTTTATGCGCTGGGTGATCACTCTTTGCTTGGTTTGCCAATAGTCGTGTGGCATTATTTTATTTTATATGTTTATAAATTGTATCTTCATATATTGTTGGGTTTATTGTTGATTTTTATCATAGTAAATATACGAGATAGATCTATTTTGGTGTCTTACTCAGTCAATCACCCACTCACCTCACCTGTTCAATTAATAATTTTGATTGAGATTCTTTCTTTATTTATTTATCTCCAGCGAGGTAGGTCAGTTCCTGGACCAACAGGGGTTTCCGATTTGTACCGTTCAAATCGGTGGCGCGACTCACTTTTTTTTTTGTACTTACCCTCTACGGCTGAGCTGGGCATAATTTGCCAGTAGAGAAGACCACTTACCGATCTCAGCTGGAGTTGGAAATTCAATTCAACAACTTTATAATTTTTCAAAATTTGTTTTTTTTTATTTTATTAAAAGTACGTGGCAGGCGGCTTCACCAGTTGAAACCCATGATCTATTTCGCTTAGGATTCCCAAAAAAAATCCATTTCTCGTCACTCGTGACAATCCGATGCAAAAAAGACTTTCTTTCGAACCGTTCAAGCAGCATTTCACAAATGGTTTTTCGACGTTCCATTTGCCTGTCGTTCAATCCATACTTCTGGATTTTTTACAAGGCTTTTAAACGTTGGCAATTTGCTACTCGGGACACATTAAGTTTCATCAATTTCCAAATCACCTTTGAACTCATAACAATATTCCGGACTATTATTGCGTTGCAATGTTACACACTTTATTATGTTAGATTATCTCATAATATTGTCCAGTTAGAGCTACTACTACTCAGAATGAAATTTTATTAAGCTTTGACCCCATACTAACCTGTAACACAATTTAGTTTAATTTTGTGCAATTACCTGTTCAAGACAGACCTCATGCGCTCTATTTTATTAGATTTTCCAACGATTTAAAGTATTACAGTTCTAAATTTAATCTTAATTTTACTCCAATTACTTCCATGTAGGTACACCAGCACGTATATTACGTATCGTTCGTGCAATATTTTTTCTTTTATTTATCCTCACGGGTTTTCAACACCGTGTTTCCAGACATTTGCTAAATTGCTTTTGTTTTCTAGAGATAGGCTTAAGTACAACTCGTGTTAACCATTGCGAAAAGCCAATGAAAAGTTATATTTATAGTATTTGTTATAATAATTTCATTGATTAAATAACTGATATTAATATTTGAAATAATTTATTTCAGAGAAATGTTATTGATATCCTAACTGAAATGAGTGAAGGATACACGGGCCAGGTAAATATGGGATCTTTACCCACAGAAATTGGTTGACTAAAAATATAACAAATAATTTTTTGGATTTCAAAGCTTTTAAATATTTAAAATGTAGTTCTTAACCGACACCTACCTTTTAACTATTCAGTTACAAAATTATTTAATATAAAAAAAAAGAGTGTGCGTGTAACCTTTACGCGCGATTGAAGTAAAACTTTTTGACGTACGTATCGAAAAATAAATATTTAATTAAAATTCAATTATATTTATTGTCTATATACTTTACAAAAAATGATATGTTATATTTATATTATTCATTAGAAATAGTAATTTGAAAGTTATCATTATTTTTTATATATTATGAAATAATAGGTTTATGATAACTAAAATGTGAAACATAGATTTTACTCTCTAAATACCATTAACGAAGGACATTTTGACGTATTGATTCCTATTAATTATAAAAGCGAAAGGTCACTCATCACCATATCTCAGAAACTATAAGGCCTACAAACTTTGGCAGGTAGGTTCCTTATAGGGTCTAGGTCTAGACGTACGCTAAGAAAGGATTTTACGAACCTCTACCCCTAAGGGGGTCAAACGGGGGTTGGAAATTTGTATGAAAGTCCTATTGAAATAAGGGACTGAATTAAAATGTGTGTTCTTTAGAGGTTGTGGAGGTGTACTTATATTGGATTTTTAAAAATCAACCCCCTTCATAAGGGTTGAACGGGGATCGGATACTTTTTATACAACAATCAACACGCCACGTGAATGACGTTGCGGGTACAGCGATTTAGAACACAAAAATGTGCTTAGAATTTTTTGTCTGTCTGTCTGGATGTTTGTGCGCGCATCACATGAAAACTACTGATTCGATTAGAATCTGGTGTATAAAAATTTTGAAATGATTTTTGTATATGTTACTTTTTATACAACAATCAACACGCCACGCGAACGTCGTCGCAGGTACATCGATATAAAACTCAAAAATGTGGTTAGATTTTTTATTGTCTGTCTGCACAGATGTATTTGTCTTCTTTCAACTGAACATCTGGTTTATAAAAATTTCTTCCCCACCCCTTTAACCGGACAATTGAGGGGGTCAGATTTTGTATGAAAGTATCTCATTAAAACATTTAAAAATACTACTAAAATAATACACAACATTCATACATACGTGTTATAATTTAGTTTTGATATTCGAAACTAGATGACGCAAGAGGTTATTAAAACGCGCTATCGTTGTTTTTTATCGCAAGTACATATACCTACAAATGACACACAAATTACTATATCTTACAGATAAATTAGGCCCAATGTAGAACTGTCACAGATCAATATTATAAGATAGTCATAATAAATCGGTGTTGTATGATTTATTATTATCAAAATCTGTTCAGTGGTGGCGGCGTGATTGATTGACAAACATGAAATTTTTAATAAAAAAAAAAATAATAAAAGTAGTTAGGCAAGACTTATTTTACTAATGATATACCTACAGAATGATTAAAATTAAATTTTTATCCGTTAAATAGACAGTCATTAAATCATTTGTGAATATCCCAATTCCACGCGAGCAAAGCCGCGGGTAAAAGCTAGTTTGTTTATAAAATTGTTTTAAACAAATAGAAAAATTGAATATTTTTGAAAAATTTTTTTTGTTAATTTGTTGTCCAGAAAAAATGATGATTAAAAAAAATCTTAATTTTAATTTTCAAATGTTTAAAATTGTTTTTTTTTTATATTTTGATTGTTTAAATAATTAATTAGGAAATTATTTTGCTTTTAAAAATCATTACTTATACTTTTAAACAGTTTAGAGAAAAAAATTTTTTTACTAATTATTTAATTGTTTATACTATTAATAATTTGTTATAAACAAATTTTGACCGATGTTATATTTTTTTCTGAAGCAGAAAAAAATTATAAATACATTGTTTATGCCAACAGAAATTGGGAAAAAATTTGTTATTAGTTAACAATTGAATAACTTTTTGAAAAATAGTGATAAAATGTTTTTTCCAACTGGGTTAGATTCTTTCAAGTGTTAGGAAAATATTAGAATTTTTTCAAATTTTTAAAATAACATTTTATGTCATAAAAAAATATTTTATCTGATAAACCCCGTTTAGCGGCTGTGCGGAGCCCTATTTTCAACGTCAAATTAAAATTATAAATAATGGAGATAGAGTTCCGGGAGTACGGACGATTTTTCGGACATTTCCTCCGGTTTAACGAGCTTTTTTCACAATTGCTTAAGTATTAATATTTTTCGAGTTACTTACTAACAAAAACATAAATATCATTTTTTTTATCTTATTTTGTTAATAACAATTGCAATTTTTTACCTGCACCAAAATCCTTCAAAAACATTTTTCTAGAGGTGATTCAGAATCCAATGAGCTATCGCTTTTATTTTTAGGACCTTTATTTTTATTTTTCACGTTTTTAAACATGTTGACTAGTGTAAAATGTGGGTCAAGCATTTTTAGATGGTTATTCAAAAGGAATAAAACCACCTTTAGGAAAAAGAAAAAGATAAAACAAATTGAAAGCGTTGATGATTTTTTTGAGGGTGAATTGCTTCCTGCTGTTATATCCAACGCTCACGTCAATTGAGCTTGAGTAAAAGTTCTGCGAAATTAATCACCAATTGTTTACATGTAGAAAAGACACAAACTTCTTCTTCAGTCGGGTTCTCATCATAGATGAAAGTTGAGTATATTACATTATTCTGATCCTTCAAGGACAAAGAAATATCGGCTTCAAAATCGTGATTTAGGGTTTGAATTACTCGAACACCTCCTTTATTCACTAAATATTGCACCATCCACTAACAAGGCTTTTTTGAACTTAATAAAACAGATCTTATTTTTTCTAACGAAGAGGTAATAGAAAGTGCACCGTATATACACAAGAATAGTAGGATCACTAACGCTTAAACTGGTTACATGTCACCGAAGGTCTCAGTCGCTCACCAGCATTGTTGGCAACCGAAAATTTTTGAAGTCGGTAGATTAATACAAAAAAAAAAGTAATAATCAGTAGATTTAAAATATGGCGGTAAATTTAAAATAAATGTTTATTTAATAAAAAAGGTAAGTTTAAATTAAGTTGCAAAAATGTGAAATAATTATGCAAGAAAATTATAACGGTATATCGGTAGGTTACTTCCTAAAACGGTAGATCTACCGAAAAATCAATAAAATTGGCATCTTACAGAACTGGAAGTAGGCAAGCTGGAGCGAAATGTGGTACAAAGAACTTTAAAGGCAGCGGCCAAAGTGATTCTACTATTTTTGTCTATATACGGTGGAAACTGTAAAGACCTGCAATGAAGATGAAACATATTATTTCGAAAAATCTAGAGGACTGGCAAATTCTTTGTAATAAATACATCCAATTAAGAGGATTGTCGAATAATAAAATTATATTGCTTTCAAATATTGTTTGCTACTAAGAAGTTTCTATACAACCTCGTGTACAACTTGTAGATAATATCATTTTTAAACAATCTTTGATATTAACCTTTCTCAAAGTTGACGTGTCCAAGATAAATTCACCACAATATTCTAGCATAAGTGCTGTACATTAATTCGATTAGACTTGTTATATTTGTTATCTTTTGTCGTCACACCAGGATATAATGGAAAAGTAGATATTAGGGGTGATGATTAATTGAGCTTACCTTCACATTTAATCAAGAATACAGCAGTATACAAGAGTAACTACTCCTTTTTTGAGCCCCACCCATAATTGTTTTAACGTTAATAAAATTGTAGAACTATAACATTTAAGATAAAAAAAATTAAAAGGTTCTAGCGGAATAAATGGTCAAAATTGCACCCGCATCAAAACGGTCGTTCCATAAAAATAAAAAAATTATAATAAAATACTTATTTAACCTGTGCTTTCTATGCAGTAAATGATTTAAAAAATTTAAAAAATTGTAACCTCTTTTTTCGTAAAGGCTCGATTGTAGAGGTTAACAAATGCGAACGGCACTCAGGGGGTAGGAGGAGAGCGAGCGTGGATTCGATCGAGCTAGATGATTAATTATTAGAAAGATAAAAAGAAATATATTTACTAGAAAAATAAAAGATAAAAGAAGTTAAAAGGGACAAAAGGGAGGAAAAGAAAGAAATGCAAGAGAAAGGAAAATGGGCACAACTTATGTTTTTTATCCTGAGGATGGAGAAATATAAGAAACCCAGATGGAAAAAAAATATATAAGTTGGATAAAATAATCTGTCAGTTGATCTTGTTAAAGTTAAAATTACACACTTTTATCCGTAAAGCTAAAAAGATAGTTATACTTACTCTTTCCCTTACTTATCCCAATGGCTACAATTCTATATGTGAGGTAGAGAGGTATTCCATAAATCAAAATTTAGTACTCAGTTACGGCTCGTTCTATTCATTTATAAAGTTTGATCAGAACAACATACACCAATTAGGAAAAGAAAACATCTAGTTAATCACTAAACAATATTTATTACACAGTGTGGTAATAAATGAGATGTACAAGAAATAAATAAAATGAAATAAAAAATATATCAATGTCATAAATAGCATATCACATTATTAAACACATTTGTGTTTAATCAAAAAAAAAAACTATTATTACACATCAAATAACAGCTAAGTAAAATTCTTTTGTTATTTTTGTGTACTCTATTAAACAAAAAGTGAGAAAGGGAATAAAGTTAGATAAAACGTTATATTAAAGAAATAATAATTCACCTTTTGCTTTGGTTTTAACTCGAGTTAAAAAAGAGTACTTGTACAACTAATTATATTTAGCAAACTTACATATGAAAGGTACAGTGATAAATAAAAATTGTTAATAAAATGCTTTTACAAAAAAACCCAATCACACCCTGGCGTCACGATCACTTTTTGTTTTATGGCGTGTTATGTAGGTATTATCGGTATTAAAGTTATTTATCAAAAAACTTCACACTTAAATTTACAGATACCGGTTTTTCAAAAAACTGAGTTACACTCTGAAGTTTACGATCACTAAATATAACTCTTCATACGTAGATATTAATTATGTGGATTACAAATAAATCCGATATCCAAAGAAAGAAACAGTACTCTTTTTTGTAGTAAAAAATTAGGTAATTATCGGTAACTTTCATCAAAACCATTAACGATAAACACTAACTGACTCTATGACCACTAGGAACATTAATTAGATTTTAATTTTTAAGCATCAAACAAAAAAACTAGCCAAAATTGGACTTAGCTAGGTAACAGAAATCTTATCACCTACGTTAACATATTCGGAATGAATCTCTCTTCACTAACGCCGAAGCGCGTAAGCGTTGTTCGCTTAACCACCTGATTTTAAGCACGAAATCCCATTGGTCAATTAAGAAAATCGATATTGTCGTACCCAAGAAAACCGTTACGATTCAGTGTTCTGGAAGCGTCTCGAATAAAATTTAGGGCAGAATCGGCCTAAGTGAAAAGAACTGTTAAAAAAAGAAATTTTATTATTCGAGTTTTTTAAATATGAAAAGATGTTGAAAAACTGTAGATATCATGAAAAATTGGAAAATCTTGAAAAACCGTGTTACATATTGTAATACCATTGTTTCATAAAAGATCTATTCTTCCCTCGCACATATTTATTTTGACAAAACGAAAACTACTTATCATGAATTA
Source organism: Altica lythri (assembly GCA_964028335.1). NCBI lineage: Eukaryota > Metazoa > Arthropoda > Insecta > Coleoptera > Chrysomelidae > Altica > Altica lythri. The sequence goes on from OZ034801.1 coordinate 42,376,661, forward strand.
GTTTGGGCACTTTAATTTATTTTAAAATCCCAAGAATTGAGATATTTCTGTTTATAAAAATACATGGTAGACTGTAGAGATAAATAATTATTTTAATATTTCATAAATGTTTGTGGTAACTTAAATATTTGATTTCTTCTATTCTTTATAAAATTGTATTACCACTACAAATATAAAAAGAGTAACACTCGCCGAACATGGATTCCCGGGATTGAGAAAAAGCGAAGCCATTACAATGTAGGTATATGCTCTACTATTTTATTCTCTTGTGCTCATGCTCGATATAAAGGTATCTCAACTAAATTTATACTGAAGGGTGATGTAGTTGGCAATGAACATTGCGATTCCTAATTGTATAAAACGTTTCTAAATAACGATAAGCTTGTAGTTCTCTGGCGAGTCAGCATTAAGTTATTACGAGGCTCAACATATTTGTCGATAAGATATATTATAAGATGATACTGGATAACGATAAGGTAATAGTTCTCTGGCAGTCAGTTGTTGCGAGGCTCAACATATTTATAGCCTGCAGCCCTTTTTGCTAAAACGTCAATAATACGGTTATGTTTAGAGTTACCAACACTGGGAGCCAATTCAGCGCGCTTATTTGATGTCTAAATAGTTAATATACTGAAGCGTTTGTCAACGGCAGTTCCTGGTGTGACAAGGTATATATTCGGTTGGTTGTATGATTAAGCGGTTCTCAAACTCTCATACTTAACGCATTCCCAATTGCTTACAAACAATTTTGCGCCCCGCATTGTACCATAGTCAAACCGGGGAATTAAAATTATACAAGGCAACACTGTATATCTAACTGGTATAGTCATATGTGCTTGTCGCGACGGACGATCATTCGCAACAGATGTGGAAAGTCATCGAATTGTCACGACGCAAGATGCGCGGCTATAAATAGAAAAGTGCGTTTATAGGTGTAGACTTTTGTTTTAAGACAGTTGTTGCATTAGAATTAGTTAAAGTAAAACAAGAAATTTTCAACTCTAACGCTGAATATTTTCTACGCTGTAAATATGGATAAACTTCTAATTGGAGCCAAACAAAAACTAAAGGATGAATATCCTTGAACGTTAACTGATTTAAGAAGATATTAGTTTAAAACCCGAAATATGACAAAGCTTATCTAAGTTTGGGCTTTACAAGCATTGAAATTGGTGGAGAAGAAAAATCGCGATCCGTTATTTGTTTTAAAAGTATTAGCTGCTGATAGCGTAAAATCCAATAAATTGAAGAGGCACCTAGAAACATTGCACAAAGAGTATATCAGTAAACCGATTAAATTTCTCGAGGAAAAACACAGATCATTTAAAAACTAGAAGACAAATTTTCAGAAAATGCTCGCAGTAAACGAGAAAGCTTTGTTAGCATCATACAAAGTGGCTTACAAAGTAGCTAAATGAAAAAAAAACATACACTACAGAAGAGCAACCACTACCAAAGACATAGTAGAAACATTGTTTGGTGAAAACTATCCTAAACAACGTGACAATATTCCTTTGTCAAATGATACAATTTGTCGAAGAGGTTCGGATATATCTGCTGACATTTAGGAGCAGTGAATCTCAGATAATTGGATAATTATTTTCCATATAACTTGATGAAGCAACCGACTCCAATAATGAAGCCCATTTCATTTTTTACATCAGATTCTGTAAAAATATCACAATATGTGAAGAATTACTGTTTTGTAAACTTATTGAAGGAAGAACTACAGCCAACTAATTATTCAGGATTACAAATAATGCTAATATTGCGGAGAATTTGCAATGGAAAATTTTGTTGGGATTTGCACTGATGGAGCCCAATGTCTCTCTCGTAAATACAATACTTTTCAAGGGCTTGTGAAGAAGGAATCCTCAGATATTATTTGGACACATTGCATGATTCATCGAGAAGCTTCATCGTTCAATTCTCTAGGCCCTGGTCTAAGTATTGTCTTGGCAGTAGTTATTGAAGTTGTTAAGTCTATAAATGGGAGCTGAACATAAATCTTTGCTGTTTTGTTCTTTGTCCAGATGGTGAACACGTGTTAAGATTGTTAAGAGTATATACGAACTGAAAATTAGAAAATTAAAATAGCAAATTTTTGGAGGAAAAAGGTCATAAGCGCTGGGCAGAATTCTGCGACAAATTATTTGGTAGATACCTCTTAACCTTCAACTTCAGAAAACCTGAATTTCCGACGATACTTTTTTTGCAGAAGAAGATATCAATTTGTCCAATGGGAATTGGGTTTGTGATCCATTTGACAGTAACCAATATGAGCTATCACTAGAAGAAGAAGAACAACTTATAGACGTTTTGTCCAGCACTTCACTGAAAATGTATTTAAGTATCAAATCTTAAAAAAAATTGTACCCAACGTTAAATGGCTTCGTGCTTCGTTGAAATCTGAATATCAACATACGCTTCAACTAGAAAAAGAACTAAGAGTAGCCATTTCCAATATGGAATCCAACTTACAGAGATTGTGTGCCACAAAGCAAGCGCATGTCAACCATAAGTTCCTAGCATTCTAAGAATATATAAAATTTGTTCGGCGGAAAAATTTGTAGTTCAATATTTGTCAAAAAAAAAATTGTAAATTGGTTTTAATAATTTTGTTTTTCAATTTCCTGCGCCCCCTTACTAACTTAACACGACCCTCTTGGGGGGAGTCACTACAGTTTGGTAACCTCTGGTACAATTAATATAACGATACCCTCTAGAAACGATGCCTAATACGAAGAGAGTGCAAAAACCCACTATAGTTATAAAAATTATCGAGGTTACAATATATGTTAAGAGGAATAAGTCCAAGTAACTCGGATTAGTGTGATTCTATATTGACTATTTTTCCAAGGAGCTATCCTGATCGTGGCATTTGGTTTAAGTGTCGGATATGTCTTAAGATAAGTAAACTGTTTTTATTCTATTCCCGATATGAAAGCTTGCTCTCAAGGTTAACACAACAGTCAGTTTGTCCTTCCTAGTCTACTTTTGACCTAAGTTATAATCCTTTAAAAGGTAGATACTGAAAGATCGTTAAAACCGGTTAAAGTGATGAAATCATAACTTGTTAAAGTGGAAAATATTTTCCTCTTTCAAGGTGCAGCATCTGCCATCTGATTTAATTTTTTTTCTACTAATGCTTTCTTTTTTAGAGCTTCTACAACAAATCTAATACTGACATATCGCACTTAACTCATAAAACTACATGAACGACTTTTTTCTAAATATGTTGAAGCTATTTTGATCGTGTATAAAGGATGAAGCTGAGATAAAGTTGTAACGTTCGTTTTCAAGCATACCATCCGGACTATATATTTTTATTCTGTTCAATTTTTATCGCGCCGGTGCGAAGGTCGATTGCCGACTAGGTAGGAGGAAATAATGTTTCGTCGACGGAATAATTTTTCAATTCTTTCATTTCGTCTGCGATTCCTTAAAAATTCAGAATTAGTTTCTGACTACCTTCGCCCTTCTTTTTGCTTTTGTTTTAATTTTATTACTTAGAAATAATCCAAATTGCGGTGAATATATTAATTTAAGTATTTTACTAACACTTAATTTTCGAATACAATTGCTATTGTAAAAAGATCAGTTTTTTGTGGTGTTAAAATATATAAACATGGATTGTAATTAATTTTTTCTTGAAAGTTGGAGAACTAGATAGCGATTGTATTCGATAGCAATTACTTAAAGGTCGGAGTCTTGATTTAAATTTTATTACCAGGGTTATTGCCAAATCTGAGAAGGGCCCTATTAAGGAACCAGATAAATTAACCAGAAAAATTTCTGTATCTGCCGACAGCCATTTTGAGAGCCGGCACCAGGTGTAACCATTCCCGGGATTAATCCTAAGGAAGTTCCCTTGAAGGAAGACCACTTCCATCCACATTGGCAGTTCTGATCCACCACTATTGGACTCCGACAGGAAGACATCGAATAAAAAGATAAGAGATTAAATTAATTAATTAATTTCAATTTTTACTAAATTATTAATTGAGTAATAAATCAACTTAAAACTGATTTTTCGTATTTTATTTGTGTGTCTGTACTTGGCGCCCTATAATTAATGTTTGGCAGGGATTAAATAAGGCTCAGAAGGAAGCCACGACCTCAGGAGCTAGCCTAGGGTAATTTAAGGGTTACAAATTTGGCGCCCAACGCCAATGTAGTTTTTAAAGGGTAAATTAAGCTACAAGGTTAAAAACATGTATTTTCGTGTGAGAATCCAACATTTTAAAATAAAATTAGGAAATCAAGATAAGGGATGATCAACGGTCTTAGTTGATGGATTATAAACTTGCTCAATTTTTTTTTTCGATTTTCCTTGATGACAACCATAATTTGACCATCATTATGATTTCGTTACCATATCTAAATCAATATTTTTACCTTGTAGTAATTTTTCAAAGGATTACAATATCGAAGAGAGTATTGAATTTATGAATAACCCTACTATAAAAATTAGTTAAGTAACTGCTTTGTCCCTAGGTCGGTAAGCCCATGAGTCGTAGATATATTTAGCTTTCGATTGTATTTTGTTCGTTTTTTTATAACCTGTATAAACTTTTTTTATTATACTGTATGATTATATACGTTGCAACTAGGTTAAAATAATCGTGATACTTGTATAACATCAAGTTTAAACTGGTTGAAAAGTGTCAACCCTTAACATTTTCGCTGAAAATCCATAGCAGGCGCCCTGAACCTTTTAGTCCGCAAACTTTTACTATAAAATATATGGCAATGTGCGTTTCCTTTGGGTGACATTACAACAATCGTGATAATTGCACACGCTATGAACACGGTCTCGTTTTGGTTGTTCTTTCAGGACATTTATTTCACGTGACAAGTTCATTTTGGCACACGTACATTTTTATAACTTGTTTTTTTTTTCTTTTTTAGTCCAGTCGGTTTTCTGCTAGCAATTCTTTTTAATACAAATACAAACAGATAACAATTTTTAGACTAATCTACACAACTTTAATACAGTCACAATTACTGAATAACGTCTTTAAAATATCTCGTACACCAATCCGAACTTTATCGCCAGCTATTACAATTACAATTATTATTCTTCCCCCGAAGCGGTCCCTTATATACAAAATTAAATCCTTCTAGAAGCGCCTGCAAAGTTACAACGAAAAACAACCTTTCTAGAATCGAACGCTCTCGAATTATCCGATCGTTCGAAAAGCAAATGGAATCTTCGAAAATTCTAAGAACTGGCGTTTGTCTGGCGTTACTTTCTGGGCGACAGGTCCGGACCGGCCCGTAACTATATTAACAAAGGTATGACTGTTTGAAACTAGACGTTAATACATCGAATAAAAAAATCCCAACATATGACGTTGAATAACCGGAAAACGATAAGTTTTTCATAGAAAACTGATAGGAACTTTTTTAAAGATCCGTTTAAACGACTACTAGTAAAAGTTATTTGCATGAAAATTTAGGTAAAAGCCGTTTTAGACTATCCAATTTCTTGTACAAGAAATATTGTACAAGATAAATTGGATAGTTTCAAACAAGAGATTTGATCAAATATTGTTTCTGTCAAATTATTGCACAAGAAAATAGAACATGCTCTATTTTCTACACAATATTGCATCCAAGAATTGCGCGCGCACATGACATTTCTATACGGCGCTATAAAACTCTGCTTAACACGTATATACCCGCAATCGCACTGGCAACAGCTGCTTGCTTAATGATTGAATTGCTTTTATATGAAAAATAATCAAAACATTTAATAAAACTCAACTTCTGCCAAAAAGATCCAATCAAAATTAAATATAGGCCGAATAGCCTAGGTAGCTGAGGCCACAAACAGAAGAAGACGTAGAAGAAAATTAAATATTATGTCTATTGCGCCGAATCCTAAAACATTTTTCTTGCACAAGAAATTGTATAGTCTAAAAAACAATTCAAACATGAGCATACAATATTTCTTGTACAATTTATTGTACAAGAAATTGTGCAAGAAATTGGATAGTCTAAAACGGCTTTAAGTCATAACTAAAATAAAGTCCGCTTATATTTTTTGCGACACAAAAAGTAACAAACTCACCTTCGCCAAAACCACCCTGGTTAAATCTATTCGTTGCCTAATTACAATTTAGAAAATAACGTGTTCACTTTCAACTCAGATTTTTTCAAACCTAAACATTCTAAACCAGTTAAATGTCTAAAATAAAATGTTTGTATATAAACGAAGTAAATTGTATATAAGCTTTATTTTATATTATGACAGTTTTACCGGTAAAATGTACATTTTTTGAACTAATCTCGAAAAATTGTTTTTTGTACGATTGATCATTTTTGACTGTTTACCGTGACACATTTTACGTCAGTAGGTGACATTTACTAGCAACTCGACGGTAAGTAATCCAACTCGACGGTAAGTACTCCAACTCGACGGTAAGTAATTCACTTACCGTCGAGTTAAAAAATCTCTTAATTTTAATTTATTTTTTGAAAGAATAAAGAAAACTAACGAATTATTTATTAATATTGAAACTTATGGTACAATTTGTTAAATTATTTAATGAAATGCCACTTGTTTGGGCTGTGGTTTCAGTTCTAACAGAAACTCCTGCAGAATTGCATACATTAGTAGTATTACTAGTATTTCACAATATTTTTTCGGCAAAAACTATTTTATTTTGAAGAGAATCTTCTACATAGCTTTCTGCCACTGTCGATGAACGCCAACCTCCATGACGCTTTAATCCGAGGACATCAACACCTTTATTAGCCAAAAGCGTTGCTGATGTCCTCCTGAACGAATGGCCAGTATAGTTCTCGGGATTAGGCAAATTTAAGAATGTGGCAATTTGAGAAGGCCAGCCCCCGATTGTCCCTTTCCCTATTACTTGAGCACAACATTTTCCTTTGGCGTATCTTAAGAACAAATGATTTGATTTTACTTGTAATGGACGAAGTTTTATATACTTTTGCAGAATTTCTAAATATGGAATGTTATCGTCTGATTTATTAACGAAGGTAAAATTACGCTGGATGTTCGTTTCTGTGTTTGGTACTTTACAATCATTAAACCATCGGTTTGTTGGATGTCATTCATAGTAATATTATATAATTCTTCTCTTCTACAGGCACCAGATATTCCCAATATCATTGCGACCTACAAATTATGAAAAAATCTTCATTAGAGTATTTCTTTTACCTAAACTAGCTTACATTACCTTGTGAATTAGAAATTCTTCATCCGGTGCTTCATCAGAAATTTTTCAAATTGCTCCCGTGTAAAAATGCTCGCTTTCTTAGGCCTATAGCCAACATTTTTTCTCTTCAAATACGCGATCAAAGTTGAAAACTTGGAAATATCAATGCCATCATAAAGAAAAACGGTGGATTTAATCATTGAATATTCTGCCCAGAGGCTTCCAGGAGCTTTCAACTGCATATGTCTTTGAACGAAATATGCCAATAGAGTCTTTTCATCGATTCTTAAATTCTTGCCTTCGCACCATTTTTTAAAACTTTGGTAGGTATTTTGATAACGGATTTTGGATTTTTCGGGAATAATGCGGAACACCCTTCTTCCCAAGCCCGTTCAATTTCTTCAAATTCACTTTCGCTCATATTTTAATTTATAATAATCAAAATTGTACTTAAAATTATTGACAACTTAATAAAAACTCAATTCTCCATTGTTGTTATGCACCCTAGTTACTACCTAACAACCAAAGTATATTAATAAAATGAATGAAACTAGTCAATATGACGAAAATGTTTAATTTTACAATTTATAATGGTAATCAATCGTGCAAAAAACGTTATAAGCATGTCGAACGTTAAGGGTAACCGATCTCAGAGCTCCGCTCCTCCTCCAAACAATTGTCTTCGATCCCCTTACCGTTCTCCATACTTAATATACTATAAAAACATGCTTGTTTGCCGTTTCATTTGTGAACTTTCAGTTACCAATAACTCCAAAATTATTGACTTTTCGAAAAAAACTCTAAAGAAGATTTTTGTCTTAAAATTCACTATTCTAGCGATTACCATGTTTTGTTATGATAAATAATTTCCACCCACAAGTTGGGGTGGTAACCACCCGTAGAGGGAAAGCACATATTGACATAGGGTAGATTTTGAAGTGGAGGGTATAGGTAATAAGCTCACCTACAAATTTTCATTCAAATCAATGCATATAAAAAAAATTGCAATATTTCCTACCAATTTTACCGTCATATCTTGTACTATTTCTTCAGATACTTAAAAGAGAGTACGATTTATACTAATTTTATGTGATGGTTTGTTATATATGGTTATATAAATTATGAGCTTAGATATGTGGATTTTCTAAAACTTACATATCAATTTACTACTGCAATGTCTCAACGTAAATTTTTATGAATGGCTTTAAAATCAGCGACCTAAACCAGTATGAAGAATAAACTTCATGAAAAACTATCTTTCAGGAAGCCAAGAAAATGTAAAAATGAGTATAGCTACATCCTTTAACAAATTCAAAGTAGAACAAATTGTCTATATCTACAAAAAAGCATTGAATTGACAGAAATTTTCTCTAGATTCGATTTACAATTTGGATGATACTGTTTCCGAAACAGAGAAGACACAAGTTCACAGATGAACTCGAGAAACGCAGTAAATTAGTCTTCTTTGTAGAAACATTAACGACTTAGAACAAAGTCTATTCATTATTACATATAACCAGAACTTAGCAACATAGAAGATTTCTGGCTGTTTTGAGTTGTAGAATAAAAAAAAATAAAATTAAAAAAATCAAAAGACCCTATTTTGAAAAATTCATAGAATATTAATAGTATATTAAGTATGGAGAACGGTAAGGGTTTTATATAGATCGAAGACAATTGTTTGGAGGAGAAGCGGAGCGACGACTCCAATTATTGTCTGAAATCGGTTACCCTTAACGTTCGCCATGCTTATAACGTTTTTTGCACGATTGATACCATCATAAATTATAAAATTAAACATTTTCGTCATATTGACCAGTTTCATTCATTTTATCAAGATAGATACTTTGGTTGTTAGGTAGTAACTAGGGTGCATAACAACAATGGAGAATTGAGTTTTTATTTAGTTGTGAATAATTTTAAGTACAATTTTGATTATTATTATAAATTAAAATATGAGCGAAAGTGAATTTGAAGAAATTGAACGGGCTTGGGAAGAAGGGTGTTCCGCAATTATTCCCGAAAAATCCAAAATCCGTTATCAAAATACCTACCAAAGTTTTAAAAAATGGTGCGAAGGCAAGAATTTAAGAATCGATAAAAAGACTCTATTGGCATATTTCGTTCAAAGACATATGCAGTTGAAAGCTCCTGGAAGCCTCTGGGCAGAATATTCAATGATAAAATCCACCGTTTTTCTTTATGATGGCATTGATATTTCCAAGTTTTCAACTTTGATCGCGTATTTGAAGAGAAAAAATGTTGGCTATAGGGCTAAGAAAGTGAGCATTTTTACACGGGAGCAATTTGAAAATTTTCTGATGGAAGCTACGGATGAAGAATTTCTAATTTACAAGGTAATGTAAGCTAGTTTAGGTAAAAGAAATACTTTAATGAAGATTTTTTCATAATTTGTAGGTCGCAATGATATTGGGAATATCTGGTGCCTGTTGAAGAGAAGAATTATATAATATTACTATGAATGACATCCAACAAACCGATGGTTTAATGATTGTAAAAGTACCCAATACAAAAACGAACATCCAGCGTAATTTTACCAAACCAGACGATAAAATTCCCTATTTCCAAATTCTGCAAAAGTATATAAAACTTCGTCCATTACAAGTAAAATCAAATCATTTGTTCTTAAGATACGCCAAAGGAAAATGTTGTGCTCAAGTAATAGGGAAAGGGACAATCGGGGGCTGGCCTTCTCAAATTGCCAAATTCTTAAATTTGCCTAATCCCGAGAACTATACTGGCCATTCGTTCAGGAGGACATCAGCAACGCTTTTGGCTAATAAAGGTGTTGATGTCCTCGGATTAAAGCGTCATGGAGGTTGGCGTTCATCGACAGTGGCAGAAAGCTATGTAGAAGATTCTCTTCAAAATAAAATAGATTTTGCCGAAAAAATATTATGCAATACTAGTAATACTACTAATGTATGCGATTCTGCAGGAGTTTCTGTTAGAAGTGAAACCACAGCCCAAACAAGTGGGATTTCATTAAATAATTTAACAAATTGTACCATAAGTTTCAATATTAATAAATAATTCGTTAGTTTTCTTTATTCTTTCAAAAAATAAATTAAAATTAAGAGATTTTTTAACTCGACGGTAAGTGAATTACTTACCGTCGAGTTGGAGTACTTACCGTCGAGTTGGATTACTTACCGTCGAGTTGCTAGTAAATGTCACCTACTGACGTAAAATCTGTCACGGTAAACAGTCAAAAATGATCAATCGCGCAAAAACACATATTTAGCTCAAAATAAATTTAAAATCAATTCATAAACCAATTTTGAGTCATAGAATCCGAAAAAGGCAATTAATTAATTTATAAATAATATTTTAACTTAATTTAGATACCTTAGGATCTACAGTAGGTGAATGATATCAGAACCGTTTCCTCAATTGTTAAACCACGTTGTGCAATAGACTAAGATGTAATGTAAATATTCCAATATTGATACCACAAAACCTTGAAAATTTGCAAGAAAGTATGATACATTGCAGTAAATATTTTCTCCAATTCCCATATCTCTTATAAGCTACAACTACTGATGTTGGACTTTTCGTTCCATTCAATACTTCCTGTTTCACTACATCTGTTAAAAGTATACTTCAATTAACCAAAATTATTTTTTCTAGAATCTACAATATCCTATATAAGAAATAATCTCAGAAAGCAGATGGGGAGGGAGTTACCAAAGAAATGAGAACAAAGTGCAGGCATGCTATTTGGTAACACTCGTGCAAACATTCTTTTGGCTAAAATAAGAATAATAGTTACCAACAGTAAATCACTATAAGTAGATACTTATGCGGATTAAGTAGAACTTGTCATTTCAAAGTCCTCATCGTTCCAGTGCTTGCAAAAAACTTACTCGAGGTCAAACGTCAAAAAAAAGTGATTTTCACGATTTTCACTGAAACATTAAAGATTTTCATAAAATTTCCTAAGACAAAAATTGTAGCTGATAAAATTATCAATATGGCATCAATATTTTTTCGTAAGATTCACTGTTCCTGAGATATAACGATTTAAATAATTGTAATTGTAATCGTCATAATATGCGAAATCTGATGTTTCCACGCTCTCTTTGGTTGTGGACTTTTTCTTAATGTGGTTTCTCCGTAAACCTATTCCACAGGTCTGTTGTGATTCTGTTTAACGTAAAACTAACCGATGGAATTTAGAAAAAGTAAAGAAATTTATTCGTCTGATTCATTAACTTCAAGTCAGTAGGTACTTCTTTTTGTTGTTCTTCTACTTAATCTTTTTCTTCTTCGTCTAATTGATCTTCTTCGTCTTCTTTACCCTGGGTCTAAATAAATTGTATCAATAGTGGTGTATCGTATGTCTCCTCGCTGGTATCTAACGAATCCTCTATTTAATTGTTGTGATTCAACATTAGAACACTGCCGGACTTGACAAAGAACCAAACATTCATCCCTTTATACAGTTGGATACGAGTTTTTTTGATCATATCTACTCTTCATTCAACTCATTGCCTCAAACTAAGCATAGTTTTTTAAAACAAAAAGTTGATTTAGTTACAAATAATCTAGTACTAGGAAAATTAACTGCAGATGTGGCTTCTTGTTTTTCTGATTGTCTTTTATAATCTGTGGTAATAGAAAACTTTCGAGTATTATTTTTAAAGCAATTTAGATGTATTGTCACAGACTTCTGATTTTTAAATTCCAAAAATTTACCAGCTCTTTCGGTATTTACATTCATTAATGTTTTGATACCACATTCAACAATACAAATTTGACTTTAGGTTAAAAATGAAACAATATTCTCACATTTTTTATAATAATACTCAGAACATTACAAACAGTGTTTTCTCTACAGAGTGGTGCACAAGAATAACTGTATTTCATTTATTAGGAAGTTAGGCACCTGGGTTTCATTTTGACTTCATTTTTAAAATTATAATTTAAGTAAAACTAACAATCACGAATAGGAAAATATTTTGGTTAAAAAGTTAGAGTCTTACCTGGGAGCAGCGGACGGTCCATAAATCCTTTTTGCGACCCTCAGAGAATATGGTTGTATGCACTCATGTTTCAACAATCTATTGTTTAATTTTAAAAAATATATGTGATTATTTTTTCATAAATTAAAACAAATAAATACAAGCTTACAAGCTTATGCCGTGAGGACCGAAAAAAGGGACGGATTTATGGACCGCCCGCGGTTTCCAGATAAGTGACTTTTAAGACTCTTGAACCATATTGGTTAATATTTTTACTTATAGTATAGCGTCAGAACCTAGTTATGATGTTATAAAATCACAAAGAGTGGCTCTTAGAAAAAAAATAGTAAGAACTTTTTTATAGTTACTTTATAAACCACAATAGTCGTCTAACGTAATTTTATGAAAAAATTTATCGTTTCAGTGGAAATCACGAAAACCCCATTTTTTGACATTTGACCTCAAGTAACTTTTTGCGCAAGCTTAGGAACGATGAGGACCTTTGACGTATTAGTTTTAATTTTTGGTTAAACATACTCCCGCGTCACCCCTTACCTGAGCCCAGTAGGGTGCTAATAAAAGAGCAATAAAAGAGACCTTTTCGCCTACCCTCACCGCATGTGGTTGTATGAATTCACGATTTTACAATCTATTGTTTATATTTAACAAATATGTGTTTAATTTTTTATAAATAAAAATAAATAAATATCAGAAACGTAAAGATATTTTTTTTCTGATTTCAACCATATATAATACGCAAAATTTTGTAGTTTACAGATATGACACCAAAATATTCTAAATTACACTGAGAAACAAACAACACCCAATATAACATAAAATACCTTTAGCGCCTGTATCTAACAGGACTTGTCAATTAATATTAATACTATTAATAGTCATAAATATACCTATCACCAACATGCAAAAAGAAATCAAAATAGAAAAGAACCTTAAATACCCCAAAAATGCATATCTAAATATTAATAGTAATAAATATACCCCTCACCAACATGCAAAAAAATACCTCTGGCAAATGTATGTAATAGTAGTACTTACTTGTCAATGTAAAAAAGTGATTAGTTCATCAGTGGGTGAAAATGTTGTATCGCATTGGTAATTGCTCTTCATGTGTGGTGCATCGACTACGCCAAACATACTCCACCAAATATGTTTCAAATCTAGTTGTGCACATCCTTCCCAATCGTCGACGAAGATTCCTCTTAATGACAGACCATTTACTTTCGATATTTTGGGTGTGAATAAGTCGATTGTTTGGATCCACAAAATTTCGTTGGTGATTGACTTGATAGTGATGGTATCCAAGGTGGTTTAAACCAGTATATCCTCTCCACGAGTCAGTCATTACAATGGATCCAGGCAAAACATTTTCCTGAATAACACGCTGTAATGTAATAGCGTTTCTGTTAGGCACAAACGTAAGAAAAATTCTCTTTGTTTGTCGGTCTATTCCTCCAACCACCCACCGTGTCCTTTGCAGACGTCCGCGATGATACTTTCGTTTTCCGTAAGCACTTTCATCAATTTCCACTATGTGTCCAGGACCGCCTATTTGCTCATCGATTTCCAGCATCCAGTGAAAAAGAAGGTTTCTGAAATGTTGAAGGCAGCGACTCACAGATTTCGTGGAAACTCCAGTTTCCGCTGCTATTACTGTGACTGGATACTCATTAATCCACAGTACTAAAATAATCAGCAGCTGAACTATAGGAAGTGTCGAAAAATCTAGAAATGAATTTGTCCTACAGGACGTTTCAGTACAACAGTTCCGTCTGCGACACCGATAACTTGGTTCTCTTCCTTGCCTTTTTTGTTGGCCAAGTTGGATTCTATTCCCACACACACATGTCCTGGAACGTGAAACAAATCCATGTACTATCAAAAAATTTACCAAACCCAATTCCTTTATGTGATTCTTAAAAGCTGTAGAACTGCGGAGGAATTCCATCATACACAAACACATATATTTTTTATCACTACCGAACAATCAATAGGATGATGTATAGGTACCGTGCGTAAAACAAGACACAAATAATTGTTTGTGAATAATGGCTAACATTTTATATATTTTTTGTTATAACCGAACAATACAAATTGATATTAAAAAAACATTAGGATGTTTTGTAATGCAATAGCATTTTAATTAGGGTAAATCTCTTTCAATCTGATTGTTATTGGAATTGTTAAAGTTTATCTATTTTCAACAGCTCATTATGAGATTATCCCTTGCTGTTTTGGATTTAAATTTGACAATTAAGCATTTTTGTAGTATTAAGGTATTCTATTACTTATATATTATTTTCAAAACATTATTATGAGATTATCCCTTGCTGTTTTGGATTTAAATTTAATAATCATTGGGTATTTTTGTACCACATTATGAGATTATCTCTTGTTTGTTTCTCAGTGTAATTTAGAATATTTTGGTGACATAACTGTAAACTATAAAATTTTGCGTAAGTATTATATATGGTTGAAATCAGAAAAAAAATATCTTTACGTTTCTGATATTTATTTATTTTTATTTATAAAAAATTAAACACATATATTTGTTAAATATAAACAATAGATTGTAAGATCGTGAATTCATACAACCACATGCGGTGAGGGTAGGCGAAAAGGTCTCTTTTATTGCTCTTTTATTAGCACCCTACTGGGCTCAGGTAAGGGGTGACGCGGGAGTATGTTTAACCTAATTTTTAATTATATATTGAACAATTTACTCATTTTTAGCTTGATTGGGAATTATGTACCTTTCCCCTAATTTTGGGTTTTATTTGACCGGAGGGTTAAAGTAAAGTCGTTCGATCAATAGGTGTATTCCCATTTCGTACCGTCCCACTTTGTACCGCAAAAGAATTTTACCTCTTTTAGTCTCGTTTTGTACCGCGGATTATAATATAATTATGAATAGTGGCATTTCGTACCGCAAAGCTTAGTCAGGTAAACAGGTCAAGAAAAAGGTTTGTTAATAATTTAAAGATAATAAATTTGGTTTTTCCAAAATCTTAAGTAGGTTATTAATATCTAAATAGGTGGAGGTAAGTAACGGTGGGAATATTCTATTTGTCAATGAATAAATGGGCGCACTGGAACTCCACACCGAATTTACCTAATCGTTAATACCTCACTGGAACTCCACACCAAAAATTTTGCTACCTGAATACTGTACTAATCCCACACTGGAATTCCCCACCGAATAAAATTATATTTTTAAAACCAGAAAATATAATTGCGCTTAGATAAGGACAAATAAAACCATAATTTAATTATAAAACTATTTTTTAATTAAATTTTGAAAATTTGTAAGAAACAGCTATTACGAATTCGTATAAACTAATTGCAATTTCTTTTAATTGTAAAACCTTATTATTTATAAAATTAAAATTATGTAAGACCTCCTTTCTAATTGTTTTTTTTTTTTCATTAAATTTTGCACTATTTATTTTAATATACGTATCTTTCTGGAGCTCTTCAAGTACTTTCAAAAAAGTGTGAATATTAGGATGGGGAGAATTACACATTTTATTAAACTTGGAATGATACGATTCGCAAGAATTTGTTGTCCGGTTTAAGTCAGCGGTGTTAGCTGCCCAAATGTGTTGAGGAAACAGAGAGTTAGTATCTATGTACGTTTCTACCAAGTAATCGCTGAATCTCAAAACCCGATTGTCTTGAGGCATATCTGCTATAAAATTGAAGCAGTACACATCATTGACATTGTCTGCTGGTAAAAATGTGAGGCCAAATAAATGTTTCAACCACTTGCCAATTTCAGAATTATTTTTATATTCTCCAGACAGCCCAACTTGCTGAATCTTTCGCCACCTAAAAGATATTATTGTTATGTTGTGACATATTATAATTACAATTATACATATATATGTATATGAATAAGTTAATAACCTACCATGCTTGAGCAAGATGAAATCTACAACCGATTACCTCTGCATCCGGAAATACTTCATTAATCGCCGAATGTATCGCCACTTCAAAATCTACCACAATTTTTTCTGGCCGCCATGACTGGATTTTTTCATCCAATAATTGAAAAAGCTTTTCATATGTACCCTTATTTTTATTTGGTAAGAGACAGAAAGCTGTTGGCACATAGGTGTCCTTTACATATGTGTGAATAGTAAATAACTGGCAGAAATATTTACAACAATAATTAAATGTTCCATCCATAAAAAATACACTGGATTCTGTCATCAGTTTGATATTTGTTTCACATGAAAACACTATTATATTATTTATATTATCATTAATAAAAAGAAAATCTTTAGATTTAACTGTGTTTATAACACAATTATTTACAAAGGCATGCACTTCTTGAATATTTCGGGGTAATTTCGGGACAGTTTTCAATTTTTCTCGATTATAGTTATCCCGAATATAGTTTATATCTTTAACAGTAAGAGTATCTATTGTACCAATATTTTCAGATATTTCGCGATGGATTATTTTGGTAGGTCTTTCAGATATATCATGATTAGCCTTCCTTTTAACTGAATTAGATATCTTCTGCCGATTTAACACTAACCCAGATACACTCTCGTGGTCATGATCACAGTCACTAATTCGAGAGAAATTTGGCTGTTCTATATCTCCTATAGTATATAGTTGGGATTTGCAGCCTTTTTTAATACATCGCCACACAGTTTCACCACTTTTTATTGTTCTTCCCATATAAAATTTATAACCTTTATAAATTAATAACCGTTTTCCCCGTTCACTAAACATAGACTCCATCATGTAAATAAAAAAAGCGTTAACAAATTTCGAAAGGCACACAGTATCAGCAATAGACAATTATCACAACAACTAATACAATACTGATTTATAAAATTATATTTGAAGTAAAATAATATTTACAATGGAGTTTACAGGTAGTTCTAATAACATTTTAATTTTCTGAGGGGAATTCCAGTTAGGGATTAACTAATAAGTGCAACCCAAAATAGGATTATAATTTTGGAGTGGAGTTTCAGTGCACCGGAATAAATAATTTTTGAGTTTTGAATCATTTAAAGTATTTCGCTTAGAATAAAAACAGTGGTTAAAAGATGGAAAATGAATTAATTGAGTTGGTGCAAAGTTCCAAAGATCGTAATATTGCTGTATATAAAGGCCATAAGCATTATTTAAAACGCACAAATAAATGTGGTACAAAAAGTTGGTGGTGTGTAAATAGAAAAATCTGCAGTGGGACTATTACAACATTGAATAACAAAATTATAAAAAAAAAGACCATTCGTGTGCACCGGATGATGCGAACATTGAAGTCATGAAATGCATTTCTAAAGGCAAAAAAGAGCTCGTGAAGAACTAATGCCCATTCCAAAAATATTTAATGAAGAATTTTCGGAATTAAATGATTCAGGATTAGATTTTGTTACGAAAATTCCATTATTTATTAATAAGAAAAATGCATTGTACAGAAATCGGCATAAAAAAAATTTTTTTATAAAAAAAAAAATTTTTTTATATTTTCTAACATTTTAATAACCATTGATGATATATTTATTTATATCAATCAGTAATTGTTTTTGTATATATTTGTGTTATATATTTCCCTAGTGTGTTTTAATCTTATCCTGCTTTGTCCATAAAAATTGTATTTTTTTTAGTGACAATAAAGCATACGTATTATTATTATTAATATTATAAGGCTCTTGGCTTGACAATCTTTCCCAACAAAGAGGCAATTATAATACCAGAAGAATTCAAAGATTTCTTATTAGTAAATGAAGGTAATGGTAACAACCGTATATTGGCTTTCTGTAGCAAAACTGGCCGCCAGTGTTTACAAGAATAGGGATGGTGACTAATTTCCGGATCTGCTTTTATTTTATAGATAAACTCTTAATAACCGCGAAAAAAATATTTTAATAATAAAAATGATTTTATTTTAAAGAAAAAAGTGATAAATTAGAATAGATTTAAAATTTCCCGCTAAAACGCCCAAAACTGTCATGTGACTTTGATTACGTCACGAACCGATAAACAATGCTCGCGATCTGTCAAACTCTAAGGAACTTTCTTTCTTGAGAAATAATTATTTTTAGGCTTTAACACTAGTTAATAATAAATAGAAAGTGTGTGTAAATGTAGATGTACATGTAGATGAAGAAATGAAGATTTTAATATTCAAACAGCCCACAGTATTTCTTACCTCAATGAAGTTATAAATATATGTACCTGTTTTTAAAATTTTTAAAGTTAACGAACGACATAAGTTCTATTTATTTAATTTTAGTCAAAAATATGACGGATTTATTGGTATCTATTGATTTATTAAAACAATTAAAAGCAACTGTAAATTTAGAGAAAAAACTCCTTATACAGAAATACCAATAATATACGAATTAGAAGAATTAACACAACTAAAAAAGAAACTTAAAGTAAAAAAATATTCTATTAATATTCCCGCTAGGACATCCCAAATTGTAAAATTACCCGTTGACATAGAAAGCGGAACAGGACTTGTAAATTATATTAATTTTGGCAATCAAATAGAATCACCCTGTGCAGTTGTAAACGTAAATAATTTTTTTGCAACAATCACCATTACTAATTCAAGAGAAGAACCAATAAAAATTAATATTAATAAACCTTTTAAAATTAAAAAATTAGATATCGCAGATATAAATTTTATTAAAAAAATGGAAACCGATTCTAATTAAACGAATACACCGATAATATTTTAAAATGTTATCTAAAAAATATACGAGTTGAACATTGTAATTACGAAGAAAAAGAGGCTATAAAAAATTTATGTTAAGTTCCGCTGCACAAAAATCTTTGTAGCAAAGAAATTCGCCACCATCAAACAATCGATTCTCGGCAAGTTAGAACTGTTTCCTTTGATGAATCCAGTCTCCATAATGTAAACACAATTTGGTTTATGATAACAAGTGAGTTACAAATACTAATAGCGAGTAATTAGCGAGAGAAATCAAAGAAATAACTCGTCCACACAGTGACACCAAGCGACGCTAAGTTGTTTATCGGTTCATGACGTCATGCGCTGTGATTGGCGTTCACAGTCACGTGATAATGTGTATTAAATAAAGTTTTTTGAATTAATTTTAATTAACAAAATATTATTAATTACGTTTAATAAATATGATTTTAGGTATTTAAATATTACCATTAATCATTTAAATTTAACTTTACATGGATTTACAACTACTGTCAACATGCCTATTGACCGACTACTTTGCGGATGGAACTTTTAAATCCTGTAGTAAATTATTTGCTCAGTTATATATGTACTATACATGCAGATTTGGGAACTTATTTAGAAACAACCAATATTATTCCAGTGATATATTCTTTAATGCCCGATGGAAAACAAACTGCATATGAGAGACTCTTTTCTTTAATTAAATTAAAAATACCTCAATGGCAGCCAAAAAACTTTAAAACAGATTTTGAAGTTGGTGCTATGCAGGCAATCAAGAATATTTTTCCAACCGCCAGGGTTACTGGATGTAATTTTCATTTTAATCAGTCAGTTTGGAGAAACATTCAAGAATTAGGTGAGTAATTTACTAAATTGTTATTGATAATTAAATAAAAAGTTATATATTTTTTTTCAATTTAAGGTATGTCGGTCTTATACAGAGAAAATCAAGAAATTAAAAATCATGTCAGATTATGCGCGGCTTTGTCTCATTTACCATATGAATACGTAGATGATGGATTTTTATATGTTATGGGACAATGCCCAGAAAATCCTTTTCTCCAAAAATTTATGGATTATTTCGTCGAGCAGTGGCTGGATAATCCAATAATTGGAATTGTTATGGAGAAAAGCATGGAACAACCAACAGCTTAGAAGCTTGGCATAGTAAGCTAAATAGAGCAATTTCAAAACAAAAGCCGATTTTGCTAGAGTTATTAAAAAAATTAAAAGAAGATTCGATTCAAGCAGCTTTTGAGAAAGAAAGAGTCTTTTTATGCCTGACGACATCTAAAAGAGCAAAAATTTATGAAAATATAGATTTAAGTATTAATCAAATTATTGATACTTTTGCAAAAGGACAAACTAATATAGGTGATTGTTTAAAAAAATTAAAATATGTTGTAAATTTTAAATAATATACGTATAATAAAATTTTTTAAATAATTTTTTTTTTATAATGTCCACTATATTATTAAATTATATTTTTGATTTTACTAATTTTAAAGTTACAAAACATTTAACTTATGGACATTTATTTTCCGCATTCGCTTAAAAAATTTACAAGTAGGTACCAGATGTAAGGTTTTAAACCGTTAATGAAATTCGGTACAAAGTGGGAATTATGTTCAGGTAATTTTTGGGTCGCGGTACAAAGTGGGAAATAAAAGGGTCGCGGTACAAAATGGGACGGTACGAAGTGGGAATAAGCCGATCAATATCGTATTGTATAAATTTTGTGTGTGTGTTTGTTTTTCTGAATGAGGTATCCTGCTATTAATGCTAATATATTATAAGATTGATATAGTCCATTTCACGGTTTTTGGCCGATGACAGAAATCATACTCGAAGTAAATTTAGAGTTACATCTCTCTCAGATACAGGCAAGTTAGAAATTTAAATGAGGACGTTTGTTTTTTTAATACAACACTTACGTAACTGCATCTTGTTTCACCGGTAGATAAAAAGTATTCAATACGGAAGTCTGAACTTAATTCACATTCCTAATAACCGTCATGTATGGCTCGTTATTGAAGGGTTGAATTTAATAATTATTAATGTCATATTTTTGTAGATGTCAAACCACACTGATAGTTTCAGAAACTTACGACCTAATTTAGAAAAAAAACTGTCCGCCATTGGTAACTTGGATGACAGTTTAATCTTATTTCAGTAAGGCACTATAAACATAGGTATTATCATCAGCCATGTTTTGTCCAATGTCACTATATTCACGTGTTAGACCATAAACAAATTAAAGTGATGTGCAATTATATTTTGTAGTGGTGAAAATAGGAACTAACCCAGCTGGTAGCGCGAAAAGCGGAAAAGTAGTTATAATCGTATAGTGCCTTAGTAAGTACTAGTAGTGTTGTTTTAATATAAATTTAAGGTACTTTAAGCATAAAAAGGGTGTAGAAGTATAGTGAATAGTTTTAAACATGGTGCGCTGAAGTCGGAACTTGTTGCCATCGTTATATTAGCATCAACACATCTATTCTATTATCTCTGGTTTTGTGGTTGACATTGGACAAAACATGGCTGACGATAATACCTATGTTTATAGTGCCTTAATTTCAGTGGTTTTTAATATCAAATCGGCCAAAAACGATGAAATGGACCATAGAAAAATATTATTAACGTTTGGTTAATATATTTAATTTTTATTTAAGATATAAATAATTGTTAAAAGTTTAGTGTCCTTATTTTATTAATTTTGAATGTTCTTAGTGGATTTGAGGACAGGCAAAGGAATAATGAAAGCTTTTACTAAATTGCCAACGTTTCGACTTTTATTTTTGTCTTTTTCAAGGCTAAAATATGGTACATAGATGCTTATATATCAATAATAATAATAAAAAAATTGTTTAAATAAATACATATAAAAAAATTACATTATAAATTACATAATACCTTTCAAATCATCCAATGCACCAAAAAATTAGTACAATTAAAAATATTTGTCATAGTGCTTATCATTTAAGTAGTCAAGAATTCCACCAGGAAAATGAAAATAAAATTAAAAATATTCTCAAAAAAAAATAATTATCCAATAAAACTTATAAATAAATATATAAATGAACATAAAAATAGAATTATTAATAATACAAAACTTACTACAAATAAAAACAAAATATTTTTTAAATTTCCATATATTAAAGGATTAGCTGAAAAAATCAATAATTGTATTAAAAATAATAACGGAACTGAAAATATACAACTTGCTTTTTATCCTATTAATACAATAGAAAAAATATTTAGTAAATTAAAGGACATCACACCAATTGAAAACCTTTTAGAGTTAATTTATAAAATAGATTGTAAAGACTGTGACAAATGTTACATAGGTATGACAAAACAATTACTAAAAAATCGTTTATATCAACACCAATATGACTGTAGAGAAAGAAATAAAGAAAAAACTGATAAAACGGCTCTAGGAAAACATCATTTTGATATTGGTCATAATTTTAATTTTGATCATCCTACAATATTGGACAAAGAATCAAATTACTATAAAAGATCCATAAGCGAAATGATATATATTAATATAAATAACACAATAAATCTAAGAACAGATACTGAAAATTTAAGTAACATATATATAGTTGATTCAAATAGAAGTGTCATCAAGTGGGCTGGGTACGTGTGATATCATCTTTAACTTTATTACTAGATTCAATGGAAACAGAACTTTAGTTAGGGAATTATATGTCATCGTGATGTGTCAAAATATTTATAGTTATATTGAGCATATGTAGCAATCTGATCGCAAGCTGGCTAATATTGCGATTCAAATTTCACTAAACGTGGGTACTGCCACTACAAATTTGAATTTTCCAGAGACTACTTGATGACACTTCTATTTGAATCAACATACATACATTTTAAAAAAATACAGTGAAAATTATAACCGTACTAGATAATTTATAACCATAAACCGGACTATCAAATATAAAATGTCAAATATCAAAAATTTCAAATAACATCATTCAATTTGAATACAATTAATTAAAAATTTATTTATATTTATATTTATATTTTAACATCAATGGCAAGAAGCATATCTAATTAAAAAGGTATTATGTAATTTATAATGTAATTTTTTGATATGTATTTATTTAAACAATTTTTTTATTATTAATATTGATATATAAGCATCTATGTACCATATTTTAGCCTTGAAAAAGACAAAAATAAAAGTCGAAACGTTGGCAATTTAGTAAAAGCTTTCATTATTCCTTTGCCTGTCCTCAAATCCACTAAGAACATTCAAAAAGATATAAATAATTTAATATCTGTACTAACAGACTGTATAATATAAAAATTTGTAACAATCCCCAAAAAGACATCTCCCAAAGACTGTAATGATTATGGACTTATAAGTGATATGAGTCGTACTCAAATATACTCGAAATATGAAAAAAGATGTGGGGAAACACAATTTGGCTTTATCAAGGGATAAGGTAATAGAGAGGTACTGTTTTCAATCAAATTACTGATTCAAAAGTGCTATGACCAACGACAAGATGTCTTTGTTTGCTTCATATATTATTATCAGAAGGCTCTCGACAACGTGAAACACGATATCCTTCTAAATAGACTACTCGAAATAGGAATAGACACCAAAGACATCAGAATTATTCAGGAATTATATTGGAATCAGACAGCGGAGATAAAAATCAACAAAGACCTAATCACAGATACTTTCAACGTATGTAAGGGAGTCCGTCAAGGTTGCATATTATTACCAGTGCTTTTTAATATATACGTAAAAAAGATCTTTCAAATTGCTCTGGAAAGAGAAACTAGAGAAATTAAGGTCAATGGAATTCCAATAGACAATATACGCTATGCAGACGACACGGCAATTCTAGCATTCTAGCATCAACACATGGTGGACAGAATTGATACGATAGGTAAACAATTAACGCCATCAAGAACAAACTTATGGTAATAGGTCGCCAGCCTACAATGAACACCGTTTTTACGATTGATGGAATTTCAATTTCGCCAACACAACATTTTTCAAACTTAAAATTTTTTACTGGGTTGCAGTCTCCCACTTACATCTACATATATTCCGCGTTATTAAGTGCTACATATGGCCCATTTTACTTTACGGCGTTGAGACATGGTCTCTCAAGGTTAGAACCCTGAACCGGATCGAAGCATTTGAGATGTGGATTCTTCGCATACTTTTACGCGAGCCATGGAATGGAAGCACATACTACGAATGAAGAAGTTTTTAGAAACTGCAGGCTATGAACGAGAACGACTGAACATCGATAAAGATAGAAAAATTTCCTACCCTGGCCGTATTCTTAGAGGAAGTAAATATCACATTCCCAAACTTATTTTGCAAGGGAAAATATAGGGGCGTCAGAGACGTAGCCACCATATTTCGAAGAGTCAAAAATCGCACTATGCACATGATCTGAAGAGTACAGGCAAACGCAGCTAAGCGCAAGGCACAAGAAAAATAACAGTATATACATATATATATATATATATATATATATATATATATATATATATATATATATATATATATATTTGTTTGCAAAAATGTTGTTAGTAGATATGTCTATCGTAATATCCTTTTTTCTTCGATATCAATATTTGAGGAGGTACTACACTTTAGATTTATCTGCCAACCATATAAACAACCTTTATTTATTAAAATCTTAAAAATTATTGTTGGCACCTCTTGTTATGAGTAATAGTTGTATTGTTTGCATGATTTTTATTAACATATATTAAGAGGTGCTATATTACCTATAGATTCATCTGGAAACCATCTAAACAGCTTTTATTTGTCAAATTATACTCAGTGACATTAGAAGTGTTACACCCAGAAGGAATAATTTCTTAATATTAATTTTTTGGCAACATGGTAGATTTACATCGAGAATAAAACGATAACATTTTCAAGAATTTTTAATAAAGTATAACAAAAAAAATTAATAATGTGTTTGGCGACCCCGTAACTGAATACACTCATGTACACGTGTAGGCATTGACAAAATGAAATGATCAATAAGTAAAGGACCTACAAGAGAACGAGCCCAAAATCCCATGCTTTTTCTTATGAAGGTCCGAAAAGCGAATTTTGTTACCGTTCAAGGTCGTCTGACGTCATAGCCCCACCCGGCCCCACCCACTTTCACTTTTAACCTGATTGCTTGGTTCTGATTGGCTGACAGACTCCGCCCTTTAATTGCTTATTAATGACTTGTTAATTACTAGTGCCCCATTGCTTCGTTCTGATTGGCTGCCTGACTCCGCCTCTTAATTATTATTAATGACTTGTTAATTACTAGTGCCCCATTGCTTGGTTCTGATTGGTTGACAATCTCCGACCCTTAATTACTTAATAATTAGAAATGCCCCATTGCTTGGTTCTGATTGGTTGACAATCTCCGACCCTTAATTACTTAATAATTAGAAATGCCCCATTGCTTCGTTCTGATTGGTTGACAATCTCCAATCCTTAATTACTTAATAATTAGAAATCCCCCATTGCTTGGTTCTGATTGGTTGACTGCTAGCAGACAACTGTCAATTTTCGAGTGGCCTTTGACGTTTGGCGCAAGCAGCCAACCCTCTTTTCTTCTTTTTGTATATTTTCGAATTTTTTCGCGCTTTGCTGACATCGTACCAACTTTACATGCTACCAACTTTACAGTGCTACCAACTTTTGACCTTTTACATTCGACGCAAGCAGCCAATTCTTCTTTTTGTATATTTTTGAATTTTTTTTCGCACTTCGCTGTCATCGTACCAACTTTACATGCTACCAACTTTATAGTGCTACCAACTTTTGTCACAAATGCCCCATTGCTTGATTCTGATTGGTTGACAATCTCCGACCCTTAATTACTTAATTACAAGTGCCCCATTATCCGCTTCCGATTGTTTATTATTTAATAAACCCCACCCATAATTTGATATCGAGTAGCCATTGTTTTAAATAATTAATATTAAGAGTAATATATTGATAAGCATTATAACACTA
Organism: Altica lythri; assembly: GCA_964028335.1. Lineage (NCBI taxonomy): Eukaryota > Metazoa > Arthropoda > Insecta > Coleoptera > Chrysomelidae > Altica > Altica lythri. The sequence continues at coordinate 42,402,560 of OZ034801.1, forward strand.
TTAAAAATCATTAGGGTGATTATAGGATTAAATAATAAAAAAATATAATAATAAGAAGTTTGTTTTATTAAAAAATATATACATATATTTAAAATGGTAATACAACAGTTTTAAACTAATTATTTATTTCTACTTAATAATTAAATGTGTTTATAGACATATTATACATAATCTAAGTCGTTTAATACTTTTGCTTTATAGAAAAACATGTATTCTCTTAAAGCTGTAACTAATAAACAATCAGTACACATTTCACAAAATTTTTTTAGAACTTCAAATAAAGTGAAATTATTATTATTAATATTATTATGAAAAAGAGTCTTAATTATATCTAACACATGATAATAATAACTACAAAAGTTTATACTGTCCAATAGTGAGACGTGATATGATAATAAATTTTGATCAGCTTCCAAAATTTGTTTTATATCTTCCTCATTTAAATGAAATTCAACATCATGCTTTCTAACACTTAGCAGTTTTATACCATCATATACAACTTGAGTAATAATGCAGTAATCACCACATTGAAATGTTATAGGAATGTGCTGATCCAATGTATCACTTATAAAGAAATCATTCACGTTATTATTCAATAATTCTATTAGAATGCTCCATTCAATAATACTAAACGATATTTTAGATGTGTGATAATATTGCGATAAAGTTATAGCTGAACTGAATGATCTGGCTGGTGATATTCCAACTTTTATCACATAACTTCCAATAGGAAATGATGTTTGTAATAAATTATAATGCTCCAGTTTAGCTGCAGTTTCATATCTTTCTAAAATTTCATCGATTTGATCATTATACTCTTGACCTACTGATGAGGATGTTGATGCACTAAAATAACCTTCACTACTCATATTTAAACAAAATATTGATCACAACTATGATTTATTATATTTTAATCATACTATTTATAATACCAACCCCACTACAATTACTTTTTATAGAACAGCATCATTATAATGTCATTACAAAATAAATCATTAAAAATATTCTTATAAGATTATTAAAAAACATCATTATAAGACTATTAACAAGTTATAACAGGTCAACATGTTCAATCCAAGAATTATGTTTATTATCAAAACCAAGCCACTTAACAAATATTTTGTTTCCCTTTCTTTTTAATATTTTTTCTACTAGATAGATGTCTGCATTATTTGTTTTCTGTAATTCCTGTTCATAGAAAGCCCCTTTAATCGGATTTCCCTGTATATCCTCCAACAAATAAGTTGTAGGATTAGTAATATTAACTTTTATGATTTTAAAAACTTCTGTGGTCCAATTAGGAGTATAACCTTTTTCAAAAATATGTTTAGCCTTCGATATTCGCACCAGATCACCTATTTTATATTTTCTTGGTCCTGATGTTTTTATATAATTAAAACGATCATGTAAAATCGTTTTTTCATTTAGCTTATTTATTTCAGATGGTCTAAATTTAATTGTAGAATGTATCGTATTGTTGTATTCTTTAGTAATTTGAGGTAATACATTAATCCATTTATAATTACCATGTAAACTAAAATATTTGTATAATTTTGATTTCAAAGTTCTTATAACTCTTTCAGCTATCGCAGCTTTCTTGACAGTATATGTACTATAATGGTTGATATTATACTTTCTCATTAAATCTTGAAATTTAACGTTATAAAATTCAGTTCCCTGATCAGTTTGCAGATTTTTAGGATAACGTTTTGAATGTTTCAATATACTTGCAAAAGCCTTTGTAATTTCTTCTCCAGTTTTAGTTTTTAAAGCTACTGTCCAAAGATATTTAGACAAGCAATCAATGACTATCATTATCATTTTATAACCCTTATTACTATTAGCATAAGGTCTCATTTCCGCAAGATCCATTTGCCATAAGTCATCTAATCCTTTGAGAATTATTTTTCGACGAGGATAATTTTTACGAGCAGGTTTGTGAAGCTCGTTAACTAATTGAAGCTTCTCTTTCGTCGTCATGATAATGACTAATACGATAGATGAATATATTATTTAGTGTTTAATTTTAGATTTAATATCATAAATTTCCTTAAATACATCATTAATTTTCATATCATGTAATTGTAAAAGATCAGAGGTTTCTCTAAATTTTTGTAGCCATATTTCTATTTGATTATTAATTTTACTTATCTCATATTCAACTTTATGTCTGCTAGTATTCTGTTCATCCTTATATTTGTTTAGCTCCCGTATTAATTCACCATGTAGTTTTGCTAAATCAATATTGTAAAGTGTATTTGCATCATCTACGTATTTCTTTGTTGCCATATGTTTTTCAGAAGTAGGAGGATGTCTTGAAATAAAGTTTTCAATTGAATCTATTTTGTTTTTTATAGATAAAATTTTAATTGATATTTGATCTTGTAGTTTTGGTAAATCTTCATTATACAGCTGATTTTTTAGAGATAATAAACCAAGCCTAAATTCTCCTTTTAATTGTTTTAATCCAATTATTTGACTTTGATGACTACGTCCAAACTTATCAAGACTCATTATGAAAATGATCACACTACAACGTTACATTAGTATATAATATCTGCTTCTCGTAATTCATTAATGATGGAAACAATTTCATTAGAATGAGATGTATTACCAGCTTCTTTCGAAGCATAGAGTAATTGCAATCTTTCACATAATTCATTTGGATCATCCCAATACACATATTCTACAGGATCATCATTATATGTTAAATACATTCCATTACCTAAAGTCTTAGATGTATACATAGGTTTTATAATATACTTATACTTAAATGTCGAACTATTTTTTAAATATCCTCGCTTATTTCTATGTACATTTGTTGCTTCTAATAAGAGTTTGTAATTTTCTAAATCTTTAGAAGTGTAGTCTTGAGGTGCATCATAGAAAAGTAATTCATATAGTTCAGGTGATCCTGAAACATATCCTTCTTTTGTGAAAACTGCTCCCGTTTTAGTATCAAAGTTGATATTTTCTGCTCCAAGAAACCATTTAGATGTCGATATATCATATGTTGGACCATATACTTTATCTATTTTATCATCATTTTGCCAAAATTCTTTTAAATATTTTAGAACTCCTTGTGGATATTGCTCGAGGTACTCATTTAAAACAGTTTCTGGAATATCTTTATCATCTAATTCTTCCGATACTTCCGCGTTATCCTCAACCTCATTCTCAACATCACTATTATCACCTGCTACATGTTTAAGTTCTAGAAATGATATGTTTTTATTCTCATGTTTTTCTTTTTTAATATTAGGTTTTTTTTCATGTTTACAATAACTTAGATTAGCTGTCGATTGATTTAAAAATTTTGATGATTTAGCAATATCCTCCAACGGTTTTGATATAGGTTGAAAAAGCTTATTTAACGTTTCATCTTCTTCTGTTCTATTAAGTTTTAATGCAAGATATTTTTTTCTAATATCTTTGGTTAGTTGAGCTATTTTTCTTTTTCGGGCAGCTTCCAAACTATTCAACATTTTGTTGTAGACTGATTAATATTATTCAAAGCTTAAATTTTAATATATTTATCAAAACCCTTACGATAGCGACCGTTATTTAGAGGGAACTCCTTAACAATAACCATCATACCATGTTTTTCATTCCAACACTGTGAACATATGTTTTTAAATTGATCAAAATTCATATCTGGTGATACATGTCCATCGAATATATGTTTAAGATTTAATTCATCTTGTTTGAATATTACAATCATGTTACAATTATCTCTTATTAGCACTTTCGGTATTTTAGAAAAGGTTTGACAAAGATATGCAACATCAATATTTTTATGTCGACACATAGAAAAATATTCACGAATTTTTTGTTGTTTGTCACATGCAACGTCATCAAAGATGAAAACTGAATTAGATTTCGCATCACTAACATTTATGATTTCATCATTATCTCTAAACGGAAAATATTCAACACCTTTCACATTATTTAATACTTCTGCTAATAACTGATATTTAGGTTGATAGAGCGATTTAGAATATACATAAACGTTTTGAAACTTTATCCCATTTGGATTAAAGAGTAATGACATCATTGCGTTTGTTTTACCACATCCTGATGGACCGCATATGATAATACGAAGAGTATTTGGTAGCAATTTGCTATGTTTACTTTCTTCACATTTTATATTAAAATCTAAGTTATCCACAGGTAGCGACTGTACTTGTCGAATGATTTTCATTTTGTGTTAAAATATATAACACGTTTTTTAATAAATATATGTTTATTGAAAACAAAACAGTTAGTTCTCATGCTACTGTTTAAAGGTGAGGGTCTAGTAAATAACTTAATAAACAAACTTCCCTTCGAAGCACATTTATTGGGTGGTTATCAGTATTGTGGACGTAAGTATCTTAAAAAAAGATGTTTAATTTTTTATTAACATTTTTTTTGTTTTTTAGCTGGAACAAAACTACAAAAACGTCTATTACGTGGAGATCCTGGTATTAATCCATTAGATGTTGCTTGTAAAGAGCATGATATTGCATATTCAATCGATAATACAATAGCGAAGAGGCATAAGGCTGATCAAATTCTAGAAAATAAAGCTTGGGAACGTGTCAAAAATAAGAACGCGAGTTTAGGTGAACGAGCAAACGCATTATTAGTTACAGGTGTAATGAAAGCTAAGCGAAAACTAGGTATGGGTATTAAACGAAAAATTTCTTTTAAACGTGGAATTATAGATAAAATTAAAAAATCCTTAATACCTAACCTAACATTAAAAAAGACTATTCAAAATGCATTAAAATTTGCTAAAAAGACTGTTTCAAAAGCTGGAAAAAAGAATATTCGAGTTCCTAGAATTATACCGTTTGAGAGCAAGATGGGAGGTTTTTTGCCGTTGATTCCTATATTGACAGCTTTAAGTGCGATAGGGACAATAGCAGGAGGAAGTTCAGCTATAGCAAAAACTATAATTGATGCTAAAAACGCTCAAAAGAAACTTGATGAAGATCATCGTCACAACAAAGCTATGGAGTCTATAGGAAAGGGATTGTATTTAAAGAAAAATATCAAAGGAGGCTACGGCTTGTATCTGAAGAAAGAAAAAAAAAACTTCCAATAAAGCTACCCAATAGACCACTAACTAACATCGATTTAATTAATTATGCAAAGAAATTAAAAATACCATATTTTCGTGGTGTTTTTATGCGAGATAGTCTTCCAATTAACGGATCTAGAAGATGCGAGTGTTCAATTGTTAATTTAGATATATCGCAAAATGCTGGAACACATTGGGTAGCTTATAAAAAGATAAATAACAACGTAGAGTATTTTGATTCATTTGGTAATTTGAAGCCGATGAAAGAGCTTGTTAAATATTTTGGTTCAGGTGTTAGAATTTTCTACAACAATAATCAATATCAAACATATAATCAAATTAATTGTGGACATCTGTGTTTGGAATTTTTATATAATGGCAGCTTACTTATCCAAAGAGGCACTTAATATCATTGAAATACTTATGGAAAATATTTCACCTTCAGTTTGGTATAAACTGCCATGTGAAATACGTGAGGATTTAAAAGAATATTTACCATGCAGTATAGATCCGGATTGTCATGAATGGTCAGATGTTTGTGGAAATATGACGTCAAAATGTCTATTTTGTTTTATATGTTATAAATAAATTTAATGATTAGCATATTAGTCTATTATTTAAATCATAACATTTTCTGATAATGGTTAGTCATGTCGCAACTTTTAACCTTAACGAGTACCAATAACGAGTTCTCTTTTACACCGTCAACACCTCTTGTACTTAATCCATATAAAAGTTACTATTTAGCAGTGCTAGGGTTTCATTCCTACAATTCAATACCTAATATTGATGGTGAAAAATTTTACTACTTCGAGTACGACAATTTAGAACAACTTAGAGAAAGAGAAATACTTCTACCTGTAGGTTGTTACGAGATTAGTGATATAGCTGCTTATATAAAAAAACAATTGATGTTAAAAAAAAACATTGCTGAAGAAGATTTTTTCTTAGAACCAAATAATAATACCCTTCAGTGCGAAATTTATAGTAAACTATATGAAATCTCTTTTGAAAAGACTGATAGTCTTGCTAATCTCCTAGGATTTTCTAATAAAATATTAGAACCTGGAATAGTTCATTCTTCAGATCTACCTGTGAATATTAATAAAGTGACAAGTCTACTTTTTGACTGCAACATTACTGAAGGAGCTTTCTATGGAAATACACCAGCTCATATAATTTTAGATATTCCTATAACAGTAGATCCTGGTTTTGCTATCAACGAGAGACCTATCAATCCAATATATTTGCCTATAAAGAATTTGAAAGAAATTAATCACATCATTGTAAGGGTGTCTGATCAAGATTTAAGACCTGTTAACTTTCGCGGAGAAAGAAGCACCCTTCATCTAGTTTTACAAGAACGATAAATGGGTCTCATTATAGAACATAAAAGGACGGTTCCAACTAAAAAATCATCAGTTTTATCTAGATCTTGCAAGCATCGTAAACTAACTAGAGTAAACAGAGATTTTTTACAATCGATTGGACTTAAAGTTAAATATGGTAAACCGTAAATATATACGATCTGAAGTTGAATCTAAGCGACTTAAAGTTGACCCCATTTTTGATCTACATCGTGAACCAAAGTATGATGATTCGATTAGAAAAGAAGAATTTAGATCGTACACTCCATATGTGAAATCATTTAATAACAATGATGTCGTAGAGTTTGTAATAAATCAAGCTGATTCGTTTTTTGCTCTACATGAATCTTTATTAGAAATTAAAGGTAGATTAGATATAGTTGGAGGTGGAAACGTACATCTAGCTCCCAATTTTGGGGTATTTCTATTCGATTCCTGTTCATATAGTGAAAGTTCAAAAGAAATTGAAACAGTGAGAGATCCCGGAATTGTTAGCGCCGTACGTAGTATGCTATGCTATCGCAGTGATTATGCAAGATTTATGAGTATTGCTGGATGGAATTTTCCTAACCATCCGTTCTTAAATGAAGATGATAAATCTTTTAGTTTGTTGATTCCTCTTAAACATATTTTCAACATTTTTAATGATTATACAACAATAGCTTATGGGAGACAAACATTTCGTCTCGTACGAGCTAGTTACGATAATGATAGTATTATTGTAAATGAGGTAGGTGCTGGTAGTACCGCAACTACAACAACTGTTAAGATTATTATAAATAGTATGGAACTGAAAGTGAAACATGTGTTTCCCAATGATGAAATTAAAATTAAATTGATGGAACCTATTAAAAATAATATACCAATATATATTCCATTCAGAAAGTGGGATCTTAATGAACTACCCTCAATTAAAGACGGTGCAAGAAGAGAAATCTGGAATGTTAAAACAAGCTCATCAATTGAAAAACCGCGTTATGTTATAGTAACATTTCAAACTGAGAGGCGCAATAGAAAAGAAAAGGATTCAACAATTTTTGATAATGTTAATATATCAAGTGTTCGAGTATCTCTTAATGGTGAATATTGGCCTAATGAAAGAATGCAACTGGACTTTGAGAAAAATGATTATGCTGCAGCTCATTATAACTACACTGAATTTTATCCTAGTTATTCATATTCGACTGAGAGACGATCACTTTTAGATTATCAAGCATTTAAAGATCATGCCTTATTTGTAATAGATTGTTCAAAACAAGAAGATGGAATGAAATCTTCAACTGTCGATATAAAATTAGAAATTGAAGCTAACAATGGTTTTCCAAAAGATACAAAAGTATATTGCATCATTATTCACGATTGTTTAATGGAATATTTCCCTCTTACGGAGGTAATCAAGAGTATAATATAAATACCTAATTTAAATGTGTTATATTACCTATGTAAATATTATACTTTTTTATAATAAAAAAATAATAAAAAAAATGTGGTTATTAATAATAAAACAATTTTACAATTATTAAAAAATATATTTAATATTTTATACTTCTATAACTTCAAATGAAGCCGCAGGCTTCGGTTTTCCGGTGTCCACTAACCCGTGGAACACCAAGCCATATTTTTGGCTTTTAAATTCTTCCATGAATGGTGTATAATCTTCAACCACACGTTCTGGTAGAAAAACAACCATATCCAACATTTCTAAAAGTACAGTTTTCCCATAGTTTGATTTCACAATTTTTGCATCTAATATTTGATATGATGTGCCCACCTCCAAGGAGGATAACTTCACCACAGGTTTCTTTTGCGATAAAACAGACGATTTGTTTATTTTAGAAAAATCCATCTATAAGAAATAAATAAAATTGTAAGTATATAAATATCGTAAAGCTCATTATATATAAAAAACAGATAAAATGTATAATAAATAAATAAGTCAATAAATTAATAAAAAATCATGTATACCTAAAGGATATAGAATAGTAGACGCATATATATATCTGATAAAATGTATAATAAATAAATAAATAAATAAATAAATAAATAAATAAATAAGTGAATAAATTAATAAAAAATCATGTATAAAGAGTATAGAATAGTAGACTTACTGTAATAATTATAGGTAATAGCACTTCAAGAAACAACTGGAACTAACTTAATAAAATTGAATATTTCGCTTATATTTATACCCACTCTTTATATTAAAATCTAATTTACAAGAAAAAAATAAATATAAAGTAAATAATTTTAGGGAAATTTTAGTATAGGGCAAATTATATATAAAGTACTTTGTAGGAATTTTTACTAATTAATTTTTAATGGGAAAGTTAGAATATAAAGTATATGACAAATTATATATAAAGTACTCGAGGAAATTTTTACTATTTAATTTTGGTAATGTGAAATTTAGTATATTAAGTATCGATTTAGAGTCGAATATGACAAATTATATATAAAGTATTTGGAGAAATTTTTACTATTTAATTTTGGTAATGGGAAATTTAGAATATTAAGTATCGATTAAGAGTCGATTATATTTTTTTTATCTGTAACACTTTAAAAATTAATAAATTTCCGTTAATATATTTATTGTTAAATACTTAAACGTAAATTAATGACTTTATATTTCATATTTTCTAATTATGATTGAAAAAACTATTTAAAATATGGTGTTAACAGTATGAGAGTCTTTATTGTCAAAGATTTCATAGAAGTTGGTTGATTTTAATAGTCTGCGAAAAGTGATAATTGAAGTGTGTGTATAAAATTTTTTGGTAAGTTTTTTTATTAAATAATTTTAAATAGCTATAACTGTTTATATGGATTATTTTGTATCATATTGAATTTCAAATTAATGTTTTTTTTTTTTACTAATATATTTTTTTTTTTTAATTTCATTATAATATTTTACCATTATTATTTTTAAAAATTAATTATTTAATATTTCTCTTGCAGTGTAGTTACCTACTTTATATCAGACACATAATTAAATTTCTTTTTTTTCTATCTAACTATTTAAAATTTAGCATTATGTCAATAATTACTGATCTTATTCAACATATAACAGCTATTTTAGGATTTATAAGTATTACCTATGATGGTAAAACAGTGGAGGAGGGGTTGCTGGAATGTACAAAGGCTGTCAGAAAGATAAATAAAGATATTAAAAATGCTACTTCCATGGGCGAAAGACAACACCTAGAGGCTTGTTTAAGAAATGTTAAATCGTTAAGATCTCAGATTAAATTAACAAAAAAGAGAGGATCTGGAATTATGACTAGGGCAAAAGAGTCTGGAATTAAAAAAGTAGAATGGGATGATTTGACTTCAGCTTTTAAGTCTAGAATTCGAACTGGAGTCATTTCAAACCTTAAACATAAAGATCCTATAGCATTTCTTGTCGATTGTAAGACACTCTTCAAACGTAGAATTGGTAACGCACTCAAGAAAGATGAGTCTGTTAAAGTGAACACAGTTTTTTGTGGTGAATTTGAGATATATAGAGGCCTACAGATCATAACTGAATATAAATATTTCACCACAGCTAACTGCCCCATCTATAGAGATACAAATTTAAATAACTGGTTTGATGATAATGTGACAAAACTTATTCTAAAAGACCTGGAAGAATTCCAGGAACGTGATAGCGGGTGGTCGTTAAAAAGAGTAGTAAACTTGGGCGTAAATATTAATAAATTTGTTCCACAACTTGGATCATCATATATTGAACTACCACCTCAAATTAAAAGAAAAGAAGCATGCATTAATGTTAAAAATGATGATCAAGCCTGCTTTGCATGGGCAATTACATCAGCTTTGTATCCTGTTAATAATAATCCGCAAAGAACAAATAAATACCCACATTATTCTGAGGTATTAAAACTTAAAGGTATTCAGTTTCCTATAACTATCAAGCAGATTCCAAATTTTGAAAAAATGAATAACATTTCTATCAATGTTTATATCCTAAAAAAGTATAATAAACAATTTTCGACCCTCCCTACATATTTAACAGCGGAAAAGAAAGATAAGCATGTAAATCTGCTTCTAATACAAGATCAGTATGACAAAGAGTCTACTAAATATCATTACGTTTGGATAAAGAATCTTTCACGACTTTTGTCTAAACAACTCAGTAATGAAAATGGTCAAAAGTACTTTTGTGATAGATGTTTACACTACTTCCGTTCGGAAGATAAGCTAAGTAAACACATAGTAGACTGCATTAAAAGAAATGATACCGCCACCAAAATGCCTACAGATAGCAAAAAGATGCTTAAATTTAAGGATTTTAAAAACAAAATAAAAGCCCCCTTTGCTGTATATGCAGATTTAGAGAGTATTTTAAAGCCTTGTGCAGAAAAGACTGCTTATCAAAAACATATTCCAGCAGCAGTAGGATATTATTTTAAATCTTCTTATGATAACAATCTATCATTCTACCGTTCATATCGAGGATCCGATTGTATGCAGTGGTTTGCTGATGAAATGAATCAACTTGCTGAGGATGTCTCTACTATATATCTATGTCCGTATAATATACACATGACTCCTCAACAAGAGAGTGATTTTCAAGCATCCACCCGCTGTCATATTTGTGAACAACCCTTTAAAGTTGGCGAGAAAAAAGTGAGAGATTATAATTACTTAATTTCTGAAAATAATTACCGTGGAGCTTCACATAATGAGTGTAATGTTAATTATCAAGACACGCACACAATCCCGGTAATCTTTCACAATTTGAGTGGTTATGACGCACATTTCGTGATAAAAGATATTGCAACCCGAATGAAAGGATCTATAGACTTACTGCCTCTCACTAAAGAAAAATATATTTCGTTTACGAAGCATATTGATGAAGCTCGAATTCACTTTAGATTCATTGATAGTTTTAGATTTATGGCATCATCCTTAGATAAATTATCATCTTCTTTAACAAAATTTACAAATCTGAGGTCTCAGTTTAATAACATACCTGAAGATAAGTTTAATTTGTTAACAAAGAAAGGTGTGATGCCATATGATTACATCAATAGTTTTGATCGTTTTAGTGAATCCTGTTTACCTCATCAAGATGCTTTTTATAACAAATTAGATAATAAAGCTTGCCCCCGCCGTATGTATAAAAGAGCACAACAAGTATGGTCTTCGTTTAACTGTAAAACTCTAGGTGATTATGTAGACTTATATATGAAAACAGACATTCTACTCCTAGCAGATGTCTTTGAACAGTTTAGATCGAGCTGTCTTAAGACGTATGATCTAGATCCAGCCCACTATTTTACGCTACCCGGATTTACTTGGGATGCTATGTTAAAGTTTACGAAACAGGAGTTAGAACTTCTTACTGATATGGATATGTTTTTGTTTGTAGAGCGAGGCATTCGAGGTGGTCTCAGTCAAGTCTGCTCTAAAAGAAGGGTTCATGCAAACAATAAATATATGTTGAATTATAATCCTGCAAAACCGGAAAACTATTTAATGTATTTTGATGTCAACAATCAGTATGGTTGGGCTATGAGTCAAGCTCTTCCATATGGAGAATTTGAGTGGGTGGATTCAAATATTGATGTCACTACAATTGCTGATGATAATAATGTAGGTTACATGCTTGAAGTTGATTTAGAGTATCCACATGATTTACATGATAAGCATAAAGATATACCTTTCTGTCCAGAACATATCAACCCTAAGACTATGAAGCCTCCTGCAAAGTTAAAAGAGAGTACTAAACTTATGGCTACACTTTATAATAAAGAGAAATATATCATACACTATCGATCACTAAAACAAGCTTTAGAACATGGCTTGAAATTAACGAAAATACACAGAGTATTAAAATTTAAACAGTCTCCTTGGTTGAAACCGTATATTGATTTAAATACGGAGCTTAGAAAAAAAGCTAAAAACGAATTTGAGAAGAATTTATTCAAATTAATGAACAATGCTGTTTTCGGTAAAACTATGGAGAATGTAAGAAAAAGGGTTGATGTAAAACTTCTTACCGAATGGGAGGGTCGTTATGGAGCTCAATCATATATATCTAAGCCTGAATTTAAGAATTGTATAATATTTGACGAAAATTTGGTGGCGATAGAGATGAAAAAAATTGAGGTTTATCTAAATAAACCTATATATGTAGGGCAAACAATTTTGGATCTTGCAAAGACTACAATATATAGCTTTCAATATGATTATTTACAAACACGATTTGGAGAAAACTGCTCTACTTGCTACAGTGATACAGATTCCGTTTTATTAGAGATACGAGGAAAAGATCCTTATCAAATTATAAAGAATGATTGTGAGAAATACTTTGATACTTCAGACTATCCTACAAATAATGTGTATGGAATACCGCAACTAAATAAGAAAGTTTTAGGTATGATGAAAGATGAAAATAATGGATGCATTATGACTGATTATGTAGGACTGAGATCAAAATTATATACTATGAAAGTGGCCATCTCAGAAGATGAGGTGCAAAAACTGAGGGCAAAATTAAAAGACGAAGAATATGATGATGATGAGATTGAAAAAAATGTTATGAATTATGGTGTAACCAAAAAAGCAAAGGGGGTTAAAATGTCGATAGTAAAAAATAGTATAACTTTTAATGACTATATTGAATGTTTAGAAACATCTAGAAGTAAGACCACTTCACAGAATCTCATACAATCGAAACATCATAAAGTCTTTTCAATAGAACAAAAGAAAATTGCTCTCAGCTCTGATGATGATAAAAGATATCTGATACCAGGGAAAGATGAGACATTACCATGGGGGCATTACTCTATTAACCCTAAAATAAATGTTTATGATGATGATCAAGTAATGGATTGTTTATAGAGTTCAAAATTATTATTTTAAATTTAAATTATTTACATAAAATTGTTTTCTTTTTTTTTTTATCATAATTTAGTATAATTGTAATATAATAAAACTACTTGTTTTATATAAATTAGTATGTATAAGCGTGTCTGATATTATGAAGTTTGATCAAATTGGATAGAAATTTACGTACGACTATGGATTAAAAATGAAGATGGAATATATAAAATGCAGTCTGATAATAGATGAGAGATATATGGATAAAATAATTCTACAAACTGTTTTGAAAATATTTTTAAGACCAAATTGGATAGAAATTTACGTACGACTATGTATTAAAAGATGAAGATGTAATATATAAAATGCATTCTGATAATGGATGAGAGATATATGGATGAAATAATTCTACAAACTGTTTTGACAATAATATAAATTTTTTGAGTTGGATATTATATAGGTGAGTCTAAAAGTTACTTTAATAATTTTTTATTATAATAATGTTTTTTCTTATATATGATTTTAGATCGATTTCAAACAGATGGGAATAATATTTAATCAATCCGGAATCAATCAAAATTTTTATATAAACCTATCATATAGATAAGAAGATTAAAAGTGATTGTTTAAAAGGAGAAATATTAGATTGAAACCCCACTTATCCAGCCTTAAAGCTTAATATAAAACGAAACTTTTATACAAATTTTCAGTTTCATAGAAGGCATCATGAGAATAGCACTTGTAGATATTCAAGGAATTATCTTTGAGGATATATTTTATCCGAAAGAATTGTCTATACTGATTGGAAAACATATTACTAGTTTTCTGTTTAAACCACCAGTACCCTTCCACACATTGAGTTCTAAGGATAAGAGAACTAATAATTATGTTGAAAAATATGTTCATGGAATAAAATACGACTCTGGTGATATTGAATATAATGAAATTAATAACATACTGGAAAAATATTTATTAAATTCAGCAGACTGCATATACGTCAGAGGTAGTCAAAAACTAAATTTTTTAGAAACCAAATGTCGAGAACTTGGAATTTCGACAAATATTTACGATGTTACAAAATATGATGGAACCCCCTGTTGTACTGACGTCTTTCAACCTGTATTCACTCAATGTTTCAACCACGCTTATGGAAAATATATGTGTACTCAACATAATGTAAATTGTTTAAATAATTGGATAAAAAATGTTGTCTTACCATTTTAAATATATATTTTTTAATAAAACAAACTTCTTATTATTATATTTTTTTATTCTTTAATCCTATAATCACCCTAATGATTTTTAATAGTGGTATAATGCTTATCAATATATTACTCTTAATATTAATTATTTCAAACATGGCTACTCAATATCAAATTATGGGTGGGGTTTATTAAATATTTATCAATTATATATTTTTATTATAATGTAATTATTTCATAATAATAGTTGTGGGGCTAATTAAATAATCATCAATCAGAACGAAGCAATGGGGGTAGTAAACATCAAAAAATAATTAAATAAATACAAAATGGGTGGGGTTTATTAAATAATAAACAATCGGAAGCGGATAATGGGGCACTTGTAATTAAGTAATTAAGGGTCGGAGATTGTCAACCAATCAGAATCAAGCAATGGGGCATTTGTGACAAAAGTTGGTAGCACTATAAAGTTGGTAGCATGTAAAGTTGGTACGATGACAGCGAAGTGCGAAAAAAAATTCAAAAATATACAAAAAGAAGAATTGGCTGCTTGCGTCGAATGTAAAAGGTCAAAAGTTGGTAGCACTGTAAAGTTGGTAGCATGTAAAGTTGGTACGATGTCAGCAAAGCGCGAAAAAATTCGAAAATATACAAAAAGAAGAAAAGAGGGTTGGCTGCTTGCGCCAAACGTCAAAGGCCACTCGAAAATTGACAGTTGTCTGCTAGCAGTCAACCAATCAGAACCAAGCAATGGGGGATTTCTAATTATTAAGTAATTAAGGATTGGAGATTGTCAACCAATCAGAACGAAGCAATGGGGCATTTCTAATTATTAAGTAATTAAGGGTCGGAGATTGTCAACCAATCAGAACCAAGCAATGGGGCATTTCTAATTATTAAGTAATTAAGGGTCGGAGATTGTCAACCAATCAGAACCAAGCAATGGGGCACTAGTAATTAACAAGTCATTAATAATAATTAAGAGGCGGAGTCAGGCAGCCAATCAGAACGAAGCAATGGGGCACTAGTAATTAACAAGTCATTAATAAGCAATTAAAGGGCGGAGTCTGTCAGCCAATCAGAACCAAGCAATCAGGTTAAAAGTGAAAGTGGGTGGGGCCGGGTGGGGCTATGACGTCAGACGACCTTGAACGGTAACAAAATTCGCTTTTCGGACCTTCATAAGAAAAAGCATGGGATTTTGGGCTCGTTCTCTTGTAGGTCCTTTACTTCAATATCTGCTTGTGGTATCTCGTTCCATGCAACTTGAACTTCATGGATTAACTGTGCCAGAATTTGTGGAGGATGGTGAAAATTGGACAGTCTTCTTCCCATCATATCCCAAACATGTTCGATGGGATTTAAATCTGGTGAACGGGGTGGCCACGGCAAAACATTAACGCCAGCTTCTTGGAGAAAGTCCATAGCGATAGGGCCTATCGACGTGTCGACGGCCGTCTAGATAAGGCAGTAAAGGCAGTAAAGTGGTTTGTAAGACATCATCAACATAACGTGTAGCTGTCATACTGCCTCGAATGAACACAAGTGGTGATCGGCTACCATAGGCAATAGCCCCCCAAACCATTACTCTAACTGTCGTGTGTGCATGTCTTTCAAGAACAAACCCGGTATCTCGTCGCTCTCCACGGCGGCGTCTTACCCTTCTACGACCACCGTGCATGTCTAAACAAAATCGCGATTCATCGCTGAATGCTACATTATGCCATTCTTTCACCCATTGCTGCCGTTCTCTGCACCAATTCAAACGTTGATGGCAATATTCCTGGGTCAAAGGTGGCACTAGTCGTGGGCGGTATGAAAACAGTCCAAAGGCTCGAATGCGACGGTATAGTGTACGCATAGTAACAGGTCTACCTACCTCTCCAAACCATTGATCAGCGATTTGACGCGTAGTAGCAAAACGATCTCGCAGAGCAAGTAGTCTGAAGCGCCTATCTTGACGCTTTGGGTACGCATTGGTTGGCCAGTTGGTCTCCTTCGTGTTCCTCTACCTTCGTTTGTCCACACACGACACACACGCATTACCGTCATTGCCGTACAATTAACACGAAGGGCAATTTGGCAATACGACAAACCCATATCTTTATAGGAAACAATTCTACCCCTGTCAAAATCGCAAACATGGTGATAATTTTGATGTCCTCGAACTACAATTAGACTGAAGAACAATAATTAAAAATTTAGCAACCGGTCTTTTCTTAAATTTAAGAAAAAAATTTATTTTTACAAAAACTATTAAAGATGAAACATTGATATTGTTATCATAGCATTCTTTAAATACAGTCATTCTGTTGTCAAAAAATTAAGATTAAGAAGTTATTCCTTCTGGGTGTAACACTTCTAATGTCACTGAGTATATTTACAACACTTAGCTTTTTTTCTGAGTAGTGTTTTTTTGCACTGGTTATATTCACATTTAAGAATGTTCTACGTTATATATTCATCTACAGTACGACCAGAAATATTGTACGATTATGGCTTTGACTCACTGATTACGGTAGGAAACATTCGCCCACTTTTATGACTCTCAAGCAACATTCTATTACCTGTAAAAACCATCACAAGGGCCTTAAAATTTATTTGCGATTGTGAAAAGATAATAATTTAATTACTTTATGACAAATAATGACTAGCATGAAAAAATAGAGACAAAAATAAAAATATATTATAACGGTAAAAATAACTATGAAACACTTTCAGTTTTCCCAAAATCGCATTTTTCTTTACTGAATTATCTCGACAATAAAAAATTTAAATTCATTAATAAATTAACAACTTACATTCTTCAAAATACAACAACAACAATAATAAAAAACAAAAAGCCAAAGAAAATTAAACCATTGATTACTAATGGTATTATAACTTCCATAACTAAAAGAGATGATTTGAAAAAAAAATTATTAAAAAATTATTCAGTAGAATTAAATATAGTATATAAGATATACAGAAATACTATAAATACTCTTATAAAGAAAACAAAAAATGACTATTATAAAAATAAAATACATGATGCTGGGAAAAATTATAAAAAAATATGGGATATTATAAACAATATAACAAATAATAAAGCAAAAAAAACTGAATATGCTAATATCATTTCAGAAAATGGGAATATTATATCAGATGAAAAAGAAAAAGCAAATGAATTTAATAATTTTTTTGTAAATATTGGTGAAAACATGGCAAAAACAATAGAAAAAAATGAACTACCCATCAACTTTTTAAATGATGTAACGAATAACAAAACGATATTTCTTAATCCTGTAACTAGAGAAGAGTTAATACTTTATATATCAAATTTAAAAAATAACTGTACACCTGGACCTGACAATATTACTTAAAAAACTATAAAACACCTTCACATTCATCTTATTCAGCCACTAATATATATTATAAATCTGTGTTATTACCATGGTAAAATTCCAAAACAATGGAAAGAGTCAAATATAACTCCAATTTTTAAATCTGGAGATCCCACAAAAGTAGATAACTATAGACCAGTATCTGTAATTAATAATTTTGCAAAGATATTTGAACAATCATTAAAAACTAGAATTTTATCATTTTTTAATAAACATAATATTATAACGGAGAGACAATTCGGATTTATTAAAAACTCTAATACTGAAAATGCCATAATGGACTTTTTAAGAAAAACAACGAGGGCGATGGATGATTCATCTAAATGCATTGCAGTATTTTTAGACTTGGCAAAGGCCTTCGATACAGTTGAACATTTAAACTTAATTAACAAACTGGAAAATTATGGTATAAGAGGTACTGCTCTAAAAATTATGGAAAATTATTTATCAGACCGAACTCAGAAAGTTAAATTAGGAAGAACATTTAGTTCGAGTAAAACAATTAAAACAGGAGTACCGCAAGGTACAGTACTGGGGCCAATTTTATTTTTAATTTATTTGAATAGTATTGCTAAAATCAATAATTTTAAAGGACATATTGTTTGTTATGCCGATGATACAACTTTAGTATTTTCTGAAAAAAATTGGGAATTAGTGAAACAAAATGCAGAACAAGATTTAAAGAAATTATATTTGTGGTTAAATAGTAACTTACTTACACTAAATATTAAAAAAACTAAATATATCACTTTTTCGCCTACAATAGTAGACCAACCTAACTTAAACATTAAATTACATAAACCCTCCTGTTTTAATTTTAAAAACTGTATATGTTGTAATTTAGAAAGAACTCCGTTTATCAAATATAGTAATAGTAGATCAACACTTAAAGTGGACAGAACATATATCATATGTAGCTAAAAGAATTAGAATGCTCATTCATAAATTTTACGAACTACGAGACAGATACTATCAAAAAAAAAATTTATTTATACTATATAATTCTCTAGCAGACTCTATAATAAGATATTGTATACCAGCTTGGGGGGAACATTTAAAAACACACTGAACACACTGCAAACGGCACAAAATATGCTACTGAAAATAATTTTTAAGAAAGACAGGTTATTCTCTACACAATTATTGTACAAAGAAACTAAAATTTTAAATATACAATCAATGTATGCTAATCAGTGTCTACTTCGCCTATTTTATGAACAACAAAATATACCTGCCACATATACAGGTAATAGATCTACAACTAAATTAAATCTAAGAACAGAGTTATTTAAAAAAACTACTACCAAAAATTCTTTTTTCTATACTGCAACTAGATTATATAACCTTTTACCAACTAAATTGAAACAAATAAAATTATATCATAATTACAAAAAACAAATTAAATTTTATATTATAAACCATCCTGATATTCTAAAGATACTATAGGTAAAGGTTTTCTAAAAAAAACAAAATATCTTGGAAAGATTAAAATGTTTAAATATGAACTTAAAAGTATTATTTTTGCAGAACTACACAATTTCGCAATTAGTGTCAAAGGTTTTTATTTTTAAACGAAATCCGCCATGATGTCTTCCATATTTTGCTACTTTAACTTTAATTAAAAAAAATATATATTTTAGTTTTTGTATTATTTTTCGTCATCCTTTCTATTTTTCCTTTTTTCTTTTCGTTTATAATTATTGTAAATTAACTATAAACTTTACTTGCTATTGTATTAAAAAAAAACATTTTGTAAAGTAGAAAAGGGATGAAACCACAAAACAAGTATTTGGTTACTTAGTGTGGTTGCTGATCTTTTCTACTACTTTAGTTAGCAAATTATAAAAAAAGTATGTATAATAATGTGCTAAATAAATTTTGATTGATTGATTGATTGATTACGGACCATCTTCACAAATAAGTGCAAAATGCAATTCAAACAAGCGGTTTAGGTTTAGGTTAACCCAGTCATAAAGTAATCAACGAGTCAAACCAATAATCGTAATATATTTCTGGTTGTACTGAACTAATATTAATACCGTTTTTCAGATGAGTTGAAATTAGGTCACTTAAATATCGTTTAAGATATAAGTACACTTTTTCTTTTCAATTTCTTTTCTTTATATTATAATTTGATACAAATTTTGGATTTATCTGCCAACGGTCAAAGTATTATTTATTTACTTAAAAGTTAAACCCCTTTCACATGATACAATTTAACTGACAATTAGATTGTCGACTAAATTGGCTCACAATCTGATTGCTCGTCCACACATACCAATCTAATTGGTACAATTTTATTTTGAGTGTGAAACGCGCCCTTGATGGACATATTGTAACGAGCGAGACGCCCTTAGTACGCCCCTGTCGCACTCCAGGTAAACAACTAATTCTCGAAACAGAATGATCGAGAGACTTCCGTCGACCATACGCGTGCCTTTCTAGAATTGTTACCGAAGGATGTTCTGGAAGCCGTGAACAGGTATATAAGCGAAGAGCCACGACCCACGGGGAAGTTGAAAAGTTAACAGCGACAGTCTAAATATTCGAGCGATCTACGAAGTGAAAATAAATAGTGAATATAAATCGAAGTTAATTGTTGTACATAAATTAGTGTGTTATAGTTAGTTTAGTTATTTAGTTATAATTCGTTTAGTTTGTAGTGTGTAAATAAATTAGACATTTTCGTTCAGCAGTGATTTTATTTTGAACCCCTAGAACGTAACAATTGGTGTCAGGTGTGGGGTGAATTAAACTGCTGTGTTAATTTAAATTGTGGATTTTATTATTGAACATTTTGTATGCCAGTAACGAGATCACAGACGAAGAAAATGGATCAGGCGACAATGGAATTTTTCAAGCAAGCCCTTGAACAAATGACCCAGCAAATGGAGAATAAAATGGAAGAAAACACCCAAAAAATGGAAGAAAACACTAAGAAAATGGTAGATAATTTGGGAGATAAATTGACATTCATTGAAAATGAGTTGAAGAATAATTACTCCAAACTGGAAAATGAGATTGGAAGCGTAAAAGACGAAATTGGAAAATTTGAAGACAGGGTTGGAAACATTGAAGGCAGATTGGTAAATATGGAGGAAGAAATGCAGGTAAAATTGGAACAACAGGTGAAAACCATGGAAGAGCGATTGAGTAAGAACTTCAGCAAATATTGTTCTGTTAAGCTGGGAGAACGGGGTGAGCCAGGGCGAACAAAGATCAAACCTCCAACTTTTGATGGCAAAACACCCTGGAGCACATATCAGAAACAATTTGAAGCAGCAACCAACGCCAACTGCTGGGACGATGAAGAGAAAGCAACTGCCTTAATCGTTGCGTTAAGAGGAGACGCACTGAATATCCTTCAGACCATTCCTGTAAGTCAACAAGGTGATTATAAGACTCTGACAAGTAGACTGCAAATGAGATATGGTGATGCACATCTCCAACAAGTGTATCACGCACAAATCAAGAGTCGCCATCAGAAGAGTGCAGAAACCTTGCAGGAATTCGAAGCAGACATAGCAAGGTTGGTAAGGCTGGCCTATCCTTCAGCACCGGACAGCTTCCTAGAACAACTTGCTGTCCAGACCTTCGTCGATGAGTTGAGAGACACGGAGACTCAGCAGACGTTGCGGTTGGCCCGGCCCAAAACCCTAGATGACGCCCTGGCCCATGCCCTAGAATTTGAAGCTGTTAAACAAGCTTCGCACAGAGGACAGAGCAAAGTGAGACAGCTTGATGATTTGCCAGTCTGCGACGAGAGAATTGAAGAAGTAGTTCGCCGAGTTCTCTAGGAGAAACGTAATGGTGGACCAAGATGCTGGAACTGCGGCGAAAGAGAACACATTCGGCGTAACTGCAAGAAGCCGGTTAAACCACAACGCCAAGAACAGGAAAACTAAAGCGGGTTGGCAAGAAGGGGCATAAACCGACCCGCCATGCCACGACAATGCCCCTGAAGTTGTAATTCAGGCCATCTCTTCAAGTGTTTATGTCGACGGTAAAATTAATGGGAGGTCCGTAAAAATGTTAGTCGACACTGGCGCAACCCGAACTATAGTTAAGCCGAGTGTAGTTGAAGGAAATGGAAAAACCTTACCAGCGATGGTTCGTTTACGGACTGCAACTGGAGAAGACGTGCCAACACATGGAAAGAAGAGGATCGTCATCAACATTGGGGACAGGTCTCTCGAACATGAGGTGCTGGTGGCAGATATCATGGAGGAAGTCATCTTGGGAATGGATGTCATTAAGGGTTATGGCTTCCAGATGGATATGAGAAACGATGTTCTGAGGATCGCAAGTCTGGAAATTCCATTCTTGGGATGTGAAGATATCACGACTCGAGTCTTACTCAGCGAAGATGTTCACCTACGTGGATAGGTGGAAACCATAGTGAAGGGGTATTTAGATAGAGACCTTCGAGATAGCTGTATAAGACTCATCGAACCAGCCAGTGAGAGTAACCTCGGGAAAGGACTGCTAGTCGGAAAAACTTTGGTGAGAGGCAGAAACGAAGTTCCTGTGAGAATGTTGAACACCAACATGTACCCTGTGATCTTGAAGAAAGGTACGATCCTGGGAGAAAGCTGTTCTGTGCTTTGTGTGACAGGAAGCGTTCAGGATGTGAAGAACCCGCTACCAAGAAGCGAGAAGAGTTCGAAAAAATTATTTGAGACATTGGCTTCTTCCTGCACAGAACTTGCACCAGAACATATTAGCAAGGTGAAGAAACTGATTCATGAATACAGTGACGTTTTTGCTATGGACAACACTCAGATGGGTAGGACGAATGTTGTGAAGCATTCTATCAATACCGGACGTTCAGATCCTATTCGCCAACAACCGCGAGGGCTTCCCATAGCAAAGAGAGAAGAAGCAGAAAATATAATCAAGGACATGCATGAACAAGGAATAATAGAGCAATCTGATAGTCCTTGGTCATCACCTGTGGTTTTGGTGAAGAAGAAAGATGGCAGCACCAGATTTTGTGTCGACTATCGTCGTTTGAACGACGTCACCAAGAAGGATTGCTACCCCATTCCAAGGATTGACGACACTTTGGACACGCTTTCTGGCTCGAAATGGTTCTCCACGCTGGATTTGAAGAGTGGGTATTGGCAGGTGGAATTAGATCCCAAAGACAAAGAGAAAACAGCTTTTACTATTGGGACAGGATTGTGGCAGTTCACAGTAATGCTATTTGGCCTCTGTAACGCACCTGCAACTTTCGAGCGATTAATGGAAACCATTCTTCGAGGATTGTCATGGAAGTCGTGCCTAGTTTATTTGGACGATGTCATAGTATTTGGCCGCACATTTGACCAACACCTGGAAAATTTAAGAGAAGTCCTTGAAAGGCTACGGACTGCAAATTTAAGACTCAGTCCAAAGAAATGCCACCTCTTCAGGAAAGAAGTGAAATATCTAGGACATGTAGGACAAAGTCAAGGTTGTACGAGAATGGCCAGTACCACAGGACAAGCACCAAGTAAGGAGTTTTCTTTGCTTGTGCACATACTACAGGAAGTTCGTCTTGGGATTTGCTGACATCGCGAAGTCTCTAACAAGACTGACGGAAGATGGAAGGGACTTCAAATGGGATACTGAATGCGAGGATGCTTTCAATAGACTGAAGCAAGCACTAACAACAGCTCCTATATTAAGTTATCCTCAGACCAGTGGAAGGTTTATATTGGACACGGACGCAATCAACACGGCCATAGGAGGCATATTATCCCAAATTCAGAATGGCCAAGAGAAAGTTATAGGATATTTCAGCAAGGTCCTGTCGAAGCCTGAGCGTAACTATTGTGTTACGAGGAGAGAACTTCTCGCCGCAGTCAAGTCCATGGAACATTTTTATAAATACTTGTACGGTCGCGAATTCCTTCTAAGAACAGATCATGCTGCTCTGAAGTGGCTTCTACAATTCAAGAACCCAGAAAGTCAGGTTGCGAGATGGATAGAAAGGCTGCAGGAATATCATTTTTCTGTGGAACACCGGGCCGGAAAGTCACATGGCAACGCTGACGCATTATCTAGGAGACCTTGTCCTTCCGACAGCAAACACTGCAGCAAAGCAGAAGAGAAGGAATTCTGTTTAAGAACCACCGTCGTGGATCTAGATTGGCTGCCAGAATCCCTGAAGCGAGACCAAGAAGGTGACACCGAACTAAAGATGTTGCTTGACTGGAAAGCAAAAGGGCAGAGACCAAGATGGGAAGAAGTGAGTCACCTGAGTCCTAGGGTCAAGTCCTACTGGGCGCAGTGGGACTCCATCATTTTAGAGGATGGATTGTTGAAGAGGTCCGTCGAGAATGACGAGGGTACTGCAGCTAGGACTCAGCTGATAATTCCCCGGAGTCGGACGACAGAAGTATTAGAGAAACTTCATAATGGAACCTCCGGTGGACACTTCGGCATCAAGAAAACGTTGGAAAAAGTCAGAGAACGTTTTTACTGGGTCAACTCCAAAGAAGACGTCAAGGACTGGTGCCGAAAATGTAGACTGTGTGCTTCAACGAATGGCCCAAGAGGAAAACGACGAGCGCCAATGAATCAGTATAACGTAGGCAGTCCTATGGAAAGAGTTGCTATAGACATCGCAGGCCCATTCCCAGAGACCGACGATGGGAACAAGTACATATTGGTGGCGTCGGATTACTTTACCAAATGGGTTGAAGCACATGCCATCCCAAACCAAGAGGCCTCAACAGTGGCAGACGTGCTGATAAAAGAGATGTTTAGTCGGTTTGGAGTGCCACTGGAGCTACATTCTGATCAGGGACGAAATTTCGAGTCTGGCCTATTCCAGAGCATTTGTGAAATACTCGGAGTCAAGAAGACCAGGACAACGCCTCTTCACCCACAGTCAGATGGCCTAGTCGAAAGAATGAATAAAACTGTGGGAAAATATTTGGCTAAAGTGGTCTCTGACCATCAAAGAGACTGGGACCGGTACCTTCATCTGTTCACCATGGCCTATAGATCAGCCGTGCAAGAGTCTACTAGAGAGACACCAGCTTGTGTCATGTTCGGCCGGGAAATAAGATTACCCTGTGACCTAGAGTTTGGATGTAAGCCCGGAACAGAGATAGCTGGTGAGGACTACGTGAGCACATTGAGGAGCAGGCTACACTACATTCATGAGAAGGTCCGACAAAACATACAAGTAGCTAGTGACCGAATGAAGACCCGCTATGACGCTGGAGATTTGGTCTGGCTGTACAACCCCCAGAAGAAGAGAGGATTATCACCTAAGCTACAGAGGAATTGGGAGGGTCCATACAGAGTGGTAAAGAGGATCAATGATGTAGTGTACCGTATACAAAAACTACCAAGGGGCAAGAGGCGCGTGGTCCATGTAAATTGGTTGGCGAAATACGAGGCGGACTACGACGAACAAGACGAGACCCATCTGAGAAGGACGACCAGCCCAGAGCATGTTGAGATGAGTTTCGACCAGTTCATGGAGAACTATGGTGGAACTGGGAAGGCACGATTCGGAGTTACCACCGAGCAGCAGCAGGACCTCTTCTCTGTGCCTGGAGATTATTCCCTAGCCCATTGTGTCGCTGAAGATCTGCGTATGTCCAGGGGAATAGCATTAGTCTTCAGGAAGAAGTTTGGCCGTGTATCTGAGCTCTTCAGACAACAGCCCCATCCCGGAAAAATTCTAAGTCTCACTGACGGTCATCGTCACCTCTTCTACATGGTGACTAAGAGGTTTTCCGATCACAAGCCCAGCTATAGAAGTATGTGGAATACCCTGCTAAACCTAAGAGACGAACTCACCAGGTTGGAAGTGAAGAAGCTGGCTGTGCCTAAGTTGGGTTGTGGTCTAGACCAACTGAACTGGAGAATCGTCCGGAACATGCTCGAGGTGCTTTTCCATAAGACAGGAATAGAGATACTCGTGTGAATTTTCAACCCGAGCGGAAACACAATGAAGGAGAAGACTGTGGACGTAACAATATATTTAAAATGGATCCATTAAGTAAGAATTAAAAAATAGGATTATCACACTTACTACAAATTTAAATAAGATATAAAAAGAGAACAATGGCTACTAGTCCAGGGTAATAAGCAAAAACAAACCCTTTTCGTGACTTCGAATAATCCAGGTATCTGACAAGTTTTTTTGTTATTATAGACCTGTAGGAAGAAAACCTACCGGTTTCCTGCAGAGGTTTCGGAGCGGTATTTTAATTATTAACAATTTAGTGCAAATAACCCGATTTTTTCGGTTTTTGCATCCCTAGTAAAAAGGTAAATGGTTGACATACAATTACAAAATTTTATCTTTAAGAACATTGCAAATGCTTTAAAATGGCGTTTTTTAAAAATTAAAAAATCAATTTGTTGCTCCGCAAACTGCAAAATAAAGCAAAACCGTTATTTGTTAATAACTATTATTAAAATAAATTTGGACCTTTAATATTTTACCCAAAGGTGGGCATTAGGGTACTTAATAAACCCTTAAAATTTCAGACCGATCCATCAATCAGTTTAAAAGTTATTCTATTTGCTTATCCCAGAGAACTTTTTTTTGCAATAACATTAGACAGAAAATAATAAAGATAGGGCAATTCTGCGACTGCCAAATGAAAGTAGAAGACTTATAATATTAATATATATTAAAAAAAAAAATTAAAAAATTTATTTATTATAGTCCAAAATTATAATGCAAAATTATTAAAATTGTTAGTTTATAAACATTTACAATAACTTTAAAAATATTATCCGCAGAAAAAATCTTTTTACATATTTAAAAAGCTGGCATTTTTACACGAATTTTCAAAAAAAAAAAGATGGTCTAGGTCAATTTGGGCCAAAGTTAGCCATTTTTTTTTTAAATTCACAACTAATTTGTTTATAATAATTAAGGAACGTAATTGGTGCCATTTTAATGAATGGGGTTATTATTTTTTATGAAAAAAATTGCACAAACATTGAACCTTTACAGGACCATCTACGAATTTTAGTCGTGGTAAGTGGAGGGGGAACCGACAAATCCACGATTTCAAAAACTGAAAAAGCAACTTCAAACTGCTACAATTTTCTATATCTCCAGATCTACTCAATGGATTTTGATCTTTCTTTTTTTTAATTTGTATGTATCTTTTTCCTACATTAGAAATATGCAATTTGTTTATAAATTTATTAATTATTAAACAGTCTAATTTGTTTAAACAATTTTTGAAAAAACAATTTTCTTCTAAAAATCTATTTTTTTAATCATACTATCATTAATAATCATATAAAAACTTAAAGTACACTTTTATAAATAAATTATCTTTAATAAATAATTAATTATTATTAAATTTTACCTAAAAAATGTATGTTTTATATAAATATATAAAGATTTAAATGTATATACAAATAAATACTGCTCCTAAAATAATAATATTTTCAAATATTGAAATCTGAGTAATCCAAATATTAAAACGTCTCAACTCAATGATGTTTACTTAAAAATGTTTTCGATTGTGTTGGTGGGGATATTCAGATTCCGAATTGACCTAGACCAATTATTTTTTTTGAAAATTCGTGTAAACATGCCAGCTTTTCGAATATGTAAAACGATTTTTTCTACGGATAATATTTTTAAAGTTATTGTAAATGTTTATAAACTAAAAATTTTAATAATTTTGCATTATAATTTTGGACTATAATAAATAATTTTTTTAATTTTTTTTTTAAATATATTAATATTATAAGTCTTCTACTTTTATTTGGCATTCGCAGAATTGCCCTATCTTTATTATTTTCTGTCTAATGTTATTGCAAAAAAAAGTTCTCTGGGATAAACAAATAGAATAACTTTTAAATTGATTGATGGATCGTTCTGAAATTTTGAGAGTTTATTAAGTACCCCAATGCCCAACTTTGGGTAAAATATTAAAAGTCCAGATTTATTTTAATAATAGTTATTAACAAATAACGGTTTTGCTTTATTTTGCAGTTTGCGGAGCAACAAATTGATTTTTTAATTTTTAAAAAACGCCATTTTAAAGCATTTGCAATGTTCTTAAAGATAAAATTTTGTAATTGTATGTCAACCATTTACCTTTTTACTAGGGATGCAAAAACCGAAAAAATCGCGTTTTTTGCACTAAATTGTTAATAATTAAAATACCGCTCCGAAATCAGTGCAGGAAACCAGTAGGTTTTCTTCCTATAGGTCTATAATTACAAAAAAACTTGTCAGATACCTGGATTATTCGAAGTCACGAGAAAAACTAACTTCCCTGGACTATACTAAAAATAAAACAATTTAGCCATATGAATATTGTTAGGGAATTGGTTAATGATGACTACCGAAATTTTAGGACAATGATTTCCGGAAACTTTGAAGAATTGTTAAATTTAATAAAACCATATATAGAAAAGCAAAATATTGTAATGCGAGAAAAAGTAGTTTAACATATTCTCCTATTTATTTTTCATTATTTCAAAGATTATATTTTTATCGATAATCTTCCATTTATCGAGCCACACCTCCAGAGCATTTTGTCGTGCTTGTTTATTTTTATAAAGTGTGTGTCCTACATCCCATAGACATCTCAAATCTTAAAATAAATTAAGAATATCCCTCATTAATTCTCTTTTGGTACAAATGAATGTATGTTATTTAGCCATCTTAAAAGTAAAACACTCAATTTGACTTTACACGCTGCAATCAAATTGAAAACTTAGAGGACTCATACACCTACAATAAAATTGCGCAATGTTGATGATTGCACAATATGATTGATGAGCTCCGAAACCCACACGGTATACTCTTTCCAAAGTTAATGTAAAATCTCTTGGTCTTTGTCGGAATATTAAACTCCTTTGTTTACCATGCCGACCATTGGCGTGGAATTAAAGAAATTTTTATTTTAAATTTCAAAAGAAAAACGTATATTTGTATATTTTGTATCAATTTTAAAATTGTCAAAGAAATTAATTCTTTCAAATTAAAACTTGTTAATTTTAGTTCCTAATAAGAACATTTGACTCATTATTCAAATGGCACGTAACTCATAATATTTTTATAACAATTGTTTGCAAGTAATACTTATTTTGTCAGACAATCTTAAAAGATAGTCTTTCCAGCAAGGACCACGAGGAGGTATAAGCCTTCCTTGCCCCTAGAAAGGAAAGGTTGGGTATGCTAGTAAGAATCTAAAATTAGTTTTCTTTTTAAAAACAAGTTTTCACGATAGTCTTAAAGCAAATTGGTTAGAATAACTAACAAGAATTGTCAGAGTCTTCTGAAATAAAATCGGTCCCAGGTTGAATAACTAATGGTGCTATTAGCGATACAACAGGATATTCCTTTTCTATTTTTATAACATGAGCTTTCGCAATTTTGCCATACATTGCTATTAATGCCACTAATTACCTCTCGAATATAATCAAGGACAATTGCGCTTAAGGTTGTTGACGAATTATATTTTGGTAAACGTTTTTTCACAGTACTCCAAACCATTTCGATTGGATTAAAAATACAGTTGTATGGAGGTAAACGCAAAAGGATATGACCGTGTCTGCTACAAATGGTGTCAATGACGTATTCATTTTTAAAATTCTGACTTTTGATCATTCTTAATTCCTTCTTTACTGGAACCTTTTTAGGAACATCGATATTTTTGATGGCCATAAATCTTAAAATTTCATTCTTTTTTGTGTTATTATTAGGTATTTTGTTTAATATGCGGAAATGATACGACGCATTGTCCATAACAATTACTGAATTGTAAGAAAACCCAATAGATAGTGTTGAATTTCGATTCATAAATAAATAAATAAACGAAAAACTAAAAGAAAGTGGAAAATTAAAAACAGAAAAAATGCGAAAAAAAAAAGTCAAAAAATACCTTTCTAAATCAAATAATATAACGCCAACGTAAAATCAATAAAAATCACTAACGCTACTGTGTACTGTAATGGGGAACAAGACCATGTGCGGTATTTAACTCACGCAATTTTGATGTTTCGTTTGATGTACCACCGCGCTTAGTAAGAGCCTTCGGCATTACTTTACATTAATATCAAAGGGGTGCGCACCGACTTTGAAATGGCAAAATATATACACAATGTTGCCTTTACTCAAAAATGTCTTTAAGTATAAGTAATATATACAAAATTGATATCATTAGAAGTGAAAACTTTAAGTATGAAGAACCTAGTTAATTAATTTAAGTATATATTTTTTAAGAATATTTTCATATTATCTTTCTAAGAGTCATTGACGAACAATTGAATAGTAAAGTAGAGAGAACATTTTCAAAATAGATAAACTTAGGAATTTTCGAAAATATATCTGGCAACCTAGATTCGAATGTCGGTTCCTTCGTTGGGGTTAGAAGGCGTGGTTGTCTTTTCACATTAATATTAGTTAAACTATACAATTAAATTGAACAAGCATTCTCGTTATAACTTTCTTCAGTGCACCATGTCCAATAAAGATTTGGCTGCAGCTATCGCGTGTTTAATTGTAGCGAAACGGCAAAAACGAAAACGCCGAATCTGGACTAAGGACTGGTTGATGAAAAGGCCAATCTACAATAACTAACGCCTATTAAACGATCTAGAATTATACGAGAATGGATCCTATCACATATTGGGCAATATATACCATACACAATACACAAGACACAATAAATAAATATTGTGCAATAAAATTTAAAAGTCCTCAATCTTTTATTTTTTTTGCAATTTGATTCTTAGTCCAAAATTTTTGCTAAATTTTAGATTCATATGCCAATGTGATTCAGCATTTTTTTTCTACAAATTTTATTTCTACTTTATTGTTTTTTGTTTTGTGATTTTTCAACTCAGAATATCAAAAAAAAGTAGCAGAGACTTTAAAATCGTTTCAAAATTTTATATGCCCAGCCTGTAGTCTAAATATCTAATTTCTAAATTTCAAAAATGCCGTAAAATATGTTTTAAATAAAATTAATCTACTAAACGAATAATTACAGAAAACTGTATCATTGTCATATTTAATAAAGCTTTATTAAATATGACAATGATACAGTTTTCTGTAATTATTCGTTTATAGATTACGACGAAAGTCTTGTGTCTAGTCGAATTTTAGTTTGCAGTTGGAGGTATCTATCGTGTCCTTTAAACTTTCTTTATTGAAAGATATATAAGGATTACGATTTTAGTTCAGTCTTTAGTCAGTGATTATGCTTTACAGCTCGCTGACGGATAACATATACCTTATACTGACGAGGTGCAAAAACACCGAAACCGGTCTATAAGTTATGTTGTCCCTTCTAACTGCAAACTAGAATGGTTGGGTTAAGTTATCTTGTAGATATTCCAACCCCGTTTGACTTTGAAGTATAATCCAATATCCGTTGGGGCATATAGCCCAGGAAGTAGTTGTTTCTTCTTAGTTGAACGGTCATTGCCTTTGAAATTTTCAAAAACTTGTAAAGCGTTTGAGAATGAAATTATATTATTCTTAGCCATCTATTAATCTACTAAATACCTATTCTTCTTCTCAATTCTGTTCTTTTTCTCATGTCCGAATGACAAACATTTGACACATAATGAAACAACTGACTGGTAAAGGAATGCAAATAATATTGAAACACTTATGGGGACTTTAACACAATTTTTTACAAAATTGTTAAAATACACAGAACTCTGCTCGATAACGTCTAAACTGCTTGACAATACAATGAACTCTTGTTAATATTTGAACTTGAACTGACTTTAACTGCCCATACATCCCCTTATATACAACATTATTTAATCTAGTCAGTGTGTTTAGAACTTTCTAGAATCTTCTAGAAACATTATTTAATCTAGTCAGTGTGTTTAGAACTTTCTAGAATTTTCTAGAAATATTATTTAATCTAGTTAGTGTGTTTGGAAGTTTCTAGAATAATAATCTTTCAAATTAAGGTCATTTTCTTTACGGTTATCCCGTTACACTGCCCCCTCCTTAGATTCATTCCTCCTGGAATGTAATTTCCTACATCGGAATCCCGCACACTCCCTGAGCCAGCCAAACCATCTTCCTGGAGTTGCTGCGCATCTCCACTGTGGTTTCTTTGGTAAGGCGCCAAACGATCATGATGGACCACGACGGGTTTCCCTCTGGGAATTTTCACGATCCGATAAATGACATCGTTAATCTTCTTCTTGATGGTGTATGGACCTTCCCAGTTCTTCTGTAATTTGGGACAAATACCTCGACGCCGTCGGGGGTTATAGAGCCAGACTAGATCTCCAGCTTGGTAACTCTTTTCCATTGTCCGCGTGTCATAGTACCTCTTCATGCGATCACTAGATAATTGAAGTTTTCCACGCACCAGGTTGTGTATATTCTCCATTCGATTCTGAAGATCGGCGACATATTGTTCACGGGCCATTTCTTCACCAGGTTTACAACCAAACACCAAGTCACATGGTAACCTCATTTCTCTACCGAACAGGACCTTCGCAGGCGTTTGGCCTGTTGATTCGTTAATGGCCGATCGAATTGCCAATAGAAATAGTGGAATATGTCGATCCCAATCCCTCTGACATTCTGACACCACTTTTGACAGATAGTTGGTTATAGTCCGGTTCATTCGTTCCACCATTCCATCAGACCGAGGGTGCATCGCTGTGGTTCTCGTTTTGTGGACGCCTAATCTTTGGCAAACTTCTTGAAACAGCTTGCTCTCAAAATTTCTCCCTTGGTCTGAATGTAAGTAATTCTAGTGGTACCCCAAATCGGCTTACGAATTTTTCAACCAATATATCTGCTAAAGTGGTGGCTTCCTGATTGGGAACTGAATAGGCTTCAACCCATTTAGTGAAGTAGTCCATGACAACAAAGATGTACTTGTTTCCTACATCGGTCTGTGGAAGTGGCCCCAATACATCTACTGCGATTCTTTTAAAAGGACTTCCAACCAGGTATTGCTGCATTTCCGCCTTTGGTTTTCGGTGCGGACCGTTACTGGCAGCACATGTAGTGCATTTGCGACACCAATCTTTAACATCATTAGTGCAATTTACCCATCTATCTCGGATCTTTTGCAGCGTTTTCGTGATACCCATGCAGATGTCCTGCAGAACTATCATTATGCATCTGTTTTAAAATTTCTGGTACAGCATTTCTTGAGACCACTATTTGTTTCCTTGTTTCTGTGCCCTCGGAATTTTCTACAAGTCTTTTAACGAGCCCACCGTCCAAAATTAAAGAGTTCCATTGGGACCAGTATGCTTTTAAAGCAGGAGAGGATGAGGATATCTCTCTCCACAATGGACGATGGTCCATTCTCTTCCACTCCCGAATCTTTCTCAGAACGGGATCCAGCATAGAGCTCTCGTCTTCTGGCACAACCTTCTAAGGCAATTTTTTCCACGTTCTGCTCCATACGGGTACAATGGGGGCAATCAGGTCGACATGGTCTTCTGGAAAGTGCATCAGCATTACGATGTCTTGTTCCAGGTCTGTGCTCGATTTCAACATCATATTCCTGCAGTTTTTCGAGCCATCTTGCTATCTGTCCTTCTGGGTTTCTAAAGCTAAGTAACCACTTTAAACTAGCATGGTCTGTTCTGATCAGGAATTTTCTGCCATACAGATATTTATAAAAGTGTTCGACGGATTTTACAACTGCTAACAGTTCCCTCTGAGTTACACAGTAGTTCTTTTCAGCTTTCGATAAAGTTTTGCTGAAGTAACCAACCACTCTTTCCTTACCATCTTGTAGCTGTGACAAGACGGCTCCAATTCCCACATTTCTGGCGTCGGTGTCCAGTATAAGCTTACCATCAGGAAGTGAATAAGCAAGAACAGGTGCTGACGTAAGCTGTTTCTTCAATATTTCAAACGCCTCTTGACATTCCTGATCCCAACAGAAGGACTTATCTTGTTCTGTCAAACGTGTCAAGCAGGATGTTCTCCATTAGCCGTTCAAACGTCGCAGGAGCATTACAGAGGCCAAACGGAAGGACCGTGAATTGCCACAAACCTGATCCACTGGTAAAGGCAGTCTTTTCTTTGTCTGCAGGATTCATTTTAACTTGCCAGTATCCGCTTTTAAGGTCCAAGGCAGAAAACAAAGTAGAACCCGCCAAAGCGTCGAGGGCATCATCAATCCTTGGCAGAGGATAACTGTCCTTCTTAGTGACATCATTTAGCTTTCGATAGTCGACACAAAACCGCAATGATCCGTCTTTCTTTCTTACTAATACCACATGAGAAGCCCACGGACTACTGGATGGTTCGACTATGCCATTTTGAATCATTTCTTTAAGGGCTCTGTCTGCTTCTTCCTTCTTAACTTGAGGCATCCTTCGGGGAACCTGTCGAATCGGACGTGCATCAGCAGTGTCAATTCTATGTTGTACAACATCAGTTCTTCCCAGTTTACTTTTAGAACCAAATACAGGTTTATAACGGTAAAGTAGATCTCTTACCTGTTTCTTTTCTAATTTTGACAAAGAGGGATCTAATTTTGTCCTTAATTGTTCAATTCCGTTGGTCTCATCTGTTTCCATAACGTTTACCTTGTGAATTATGGCCGTTACTGGTTCTAAACTTCCCATTTCCGTGTCCTTTCGGAGAAGAACTGGATGATCGTTTAAGTTGATAACTCGGATGGGTACCTCTTTGGCGGATCTAAGAAGAGTCTTACCCACAAGGAGTCCTTTTCCAAATTCATGGTCATGGTTCTTTGGCTCTATCATGGCTGGGGCACCATCTGGCTCCAGTCCATCCAACCGCTATGTGACGACACATTCGCAGCTCGCCGGAAGTTCGATATCATCGATTAGCTTAATCGAGGCATTGTCAACTTGTTTTCGCTGCAGGAATATTTCTTCATTACCAGTACGAAGGATACGTCGGCGAAGATCCAAATGAAAACTACAGTGGAGCATAACATCCATGCCCAGAACAACATCTTCATCAACGTCAGCCACCAGCACCGAGTAAACAAGAGAGGTTGAACCAAACTGTAGCGTCACCTGTATCCCACCGTAGACTCTAGCAGAATCTCCGGTAGCGGTACGCAGTCTCCAACTGGTAGGCCACATCTTCTTTCGCATAATGATGGATGGTCGAACGATAGTTTTCGTAGCTCCAGTGTCTACCAGCATGCTAAAGTTCTTCCCATCAATGTTGCCATCCACATATAAGCTATCCACGTGATGTCGCAGAGTTGCCAATTTAATGGTGTCAGGGGCTTCGGGAATGTTTGGGGTCGATTTCGCCCTCCAGGAGTCGACCCGTTCTAGTTTTCCTGCTGCTGGGGTACTTTTTCTTTTTGGGGGCAAGTATTTTTTATATGGTCTAGTTCTCCGCAGTTCCAGCATCTCACTGGGCGCCTTCTTTTTGGGGATAACTTCATTAACCTCTCTACTACCGCTTCGACGTCGCTAACGGAATGAACGGCATGGTCATAGTTACCGGTGACTTCCCTTAGTCGAGCAATTCCACGTGAGGCCTCTGTCGCCGCCTCAAACTCCAGGGCAATGGTCAAGGCGTCCACAAGAGACTTCAGCCGCGCCAACCATACAGCCCGCTGCAACTCGACGTCTCGAAGACCATCGGTGAAGGTTTGGACTGCCAGGCACTCCAGGAAATCCTCCGCTGCATTTGAATACGCAAGTCGTACCATTCTTGCTACTTCCGCCTTAAATTCCTGGATAGTCTCTCCATTTTTCTGCTTTCGGCTCTTTAACTGCATTCGGTACACCGGTTGTAGATGAGTTTGACCATAACGCATCTCTAGACGATTCACCAATAACTCGAAGTTGTCAGCTTCATCCGGTGTCAATGATTGCAAGACGTCCAAAGCTTCGCCTCGCAGAGTTACGGTTAGGGACAATGCCTTCTCCTGGGATGATCATCCATTCGCACTGGCCGCTGCGTTGAATTGTTTCAGGTAATTTGGCCAGGAAGTCTTCCCGTCGAAGGCCGGGGGTTTCATCGTAGTTCGTACTTGGGTTTCCTCCCCGTTTCCTCGTCGGTCAATGTCTACTTGGCAGGTTTCCATCCTTTCTGCATCTCTGTCGCCGTGGTGGATGGTTTGGTTTCGACGACAAGCTTCCTGTTCTTGTTGAAGCTTTCTTATTTCAGATTGCATTTGTTGTTTGATCTCGTCTCGCATGTTGACCACTTGCTGGTTCAAGTTGTCCACTTGCTAATTTAAGTTGGCCATTTGCTGGTTTTGCTCGTTTCGCAAGTCGGCCACTAGCTGATTTTGTTCGTCACGAAGAGTGCACATTTCGGAGCGCAAATGCGATATTTGCTGGGAGAAGGAACTGGATAACTCTTCTGGTAGGGCAGACATCCGTTGTGACAGCTGGGACATATCTTCGCGCTGGCTCTTCATCTGACTGGAAAGCTCCTCTTTCTGGCTCTTCATCTGACTGGATAGGTCCTCTTGTTGGTTCGTCATTCGTTGGGACAGCTGGGACATATCTTCGCGCTGGCTCTTCATCTGACTGGATAGCTCCTCTTGCTGGCTCTTCATCTGACTGGATAGCTCCTCTTGCTGGCTCGTCATTCGTCCTGATAGCTCCTCTTGCATCCGGGAAAGTTGTTGAGTTTGTTCTTCTTGTTGGCTCGTCATTCGTTGTGACATCTGGGAAAGTTGTTGAGTTAGTTCAGAATTTGCTTTTTGAACTGGGTCTTCGAACTCCACAGCGTCAGGGTCCAAATTATTATTTACGTAGTATTCACGGAGCCTTCTCAACAATACGGATGTGCTCCCAGTAGTTTCCAACTCTAATTCTTCGAGCTCTCTTCTGAGCTCAGCCACCAAAAGTTCATTTATCCTCTTTCCAGGCATTCTTGTATCTTCACCCCACACCTGACACCAATTTTAAATACTTATGGGGACTTTAACACAATTTTATTTACAAAATTGTTAAAATACACAGAACTCTGCTGGATAACGTCTAAACTGCTTGACAATACAATGAACTCTTGTTAATATTTGAACTTGAACTGACTTTAACTGCCCATACATCCCCTTATATACAACATTATTTAATCTAGTCAGTGTGTTTAGAACTTTCTAGAAACATTATTTAATCTAGTTAGTGTGTTTGGAAGTTTCTAGAATAATAATCTTTCAAATTAAGGTCCTTTTCTTTACGGTTATCCCGTTACAATATAAAGGAATGCAAATAATATATATATAACAGTTCCTATTCCTTTTCTGCCTTTTATGTTAACATCAGCAACGATTATCTAATATATGAACTGGTATTTTTATTTCACAAGAAGTGTCTTAGTTAGATGGAATGTTTTTTCTTCTTGATTTTATCCAATACTTCATGTTTCTAGTTTATTTATGCCGTGAAGTACCTATGACAAGAATTGGACAATTGACAATTAGTGACACCGGATATAACATGGTGAATGATAATACATTTTTTTTAAGGATGTCCTCGTAGGTATAGACCTAAATACAAATATACCGAGAACATCTATTGGGGCAGAAGAGGCAATTTATCAATTTGGGATTTAACAGACTGCAAGTTAAGACGAGTGGGGAAGAAGTGGGAAGGTAAGGAGATCCGCAATCTTGAGACCCTGAGGAACGATCGAATCGATCCGTTCTCGATGTCTGACACTGAACATTATAAGGGTGCATGGACTTGGCACGTCGCGGTGCTCTGGCTGGTCTAGCAAGTGGAGGCACGATCGAGCGGAGTTCTTCGGAGTGAAATCCGTATCGGTAAAAGAGTTAAAGGTCAGACACTGCTCTTCGGTGGGGCTAGGTTTTTGGTGATACTGGTATCGTTTATTAATCGAACAGCTCTTCTCTGTATTGCATCAAAAACTCTGAGCCTTGACGGAGCCGCTGATCCCCATACATGCGAACAGTATTCAAGATTAGGTCTTATTTGGGCTTTGTAAAGAGTAGCTAAGGTGGATGGAGAGAAATATTTCCCAGCTCTAAAAAGAAAGCCTAACTTCTTTCTTGCTGCATTTTGCTATGTATGCAATATGTTCGTTCCAGAGTAAATCCCGGGCGATCGTTATACCAACCAGCGTAATGGAGTCGCTTGCTACTAGTATCTGATCGTTCATTTGGATGGATGTGTCGTATGTTTGCCTCTTGTTGGATGGGCAACATGTGTTTGTCTTGAATGTGTTAAAATTAACAAGATTCTTTCATCCTCACTCGTCTACAATTTTTAAATTTTAAATGAGGGAAGCCGTTGTGGATCTTCTGTCTACTTCCAGAATATCTAGGAATATGGGACGGTTGTGCGCTTTGCTACAGTGTAGGTTGCAATCATCAGCAAACCGTGTATCGGGTTACTAGTGGCTTCTAGTAGATCATTAATATGTAAAAGGAATAGCGTAGGAGCTAAAGCCAATCCTTTGGAAACTCTAGCGTTGATCTTGTAGAGATTAAAGGAATGTCCATCTACGGCATCTTGGATGTGCCTGTTGGAGGGAAAGTTGAATATCCAATGGCGAGAGTCCGTATGAAGGCAGTTTGTTCAAGAGAGCTGCATGCCAGAATTGATGTCTAGTGACACTATTTGAGTCTTCACATGGTGGTGGATGGCATCACTCCAAACATGAGTTACATATGCTATCAGATCGGCTGTTGACCTTTGTTGGTGAAAACCGTATTGCCTGTCACTCAAGGTAGCTCAGGATCTTGTGACTGATGTATTTCTCCATAGTTTTGCTAATAACAGATAGAAGAGCTATGGGTCTGTAGTTAGAAGGCAGGGTATTGAAGCCTTTCTTAGGGGAAGGGTGTACTCAAGCAGTTTTCTAGGATTCTGCCAGTATCATATGATAGTTGAAATAGCTTAGTAAAAACTGGCGTTAGTTCAGGAGTACAGGTTTTTAAGTGTAAAGCAGGTATTTCATCAAGGCCGCTTGCATTTTTGGTATTTAGAGTCGCAAGAACTTTCTGCACACGCTTAACCCTAAATGAGATATTTTTTATTGTGTTGGGAGCCTGTGAAATAGCAGGTAGCTCCATGTTATCCGGTGGGTTTGGTGTCGAAGTTCAAAAAAACATTCAGGCAAAGAGTTCTGCCTTTCCTGTGGAAAATGTAACTATCAAGTCGTCATCTGCTGTAAGTGGAGGGAAGGAACTATTTGTAAAATTGTTATTGATATGTTTGGCAAGAGTCCAAAAGGACCAGCTTCCATTAGGGTTTGACATTACCTTCTCTCTCATTCGAGCGTCAAAGAGATATTTGAAATTCGAAACAGTGGTGTTGTATCTGTTTCTAGCGTTTTATATCATCTTCTTTTGTTTCTTCTGATGAATTTTGTAGAAACACTTTGTGAGACTTGATCTTGAGCTTTTAGAGCTACATCGTAATCTTTATTTAATCATGGCTTCTGTTTGGCTTTCAAGCTTTTGATAAAGTGAGGAATGTAAGCTTCCATGGCACACTGAATGATTTCAGTTAAAAGGCGGAAACATACTATTAAAACGTGACACGACGCCACGCATGTTAGTCCATATATTTATATTGCGGCGTGTGGTCACATAGCGTGTTGTATATGTGCTTCTAACTGTATTAAATATATGGAATTGAGAGGTACTAACATGCGTCGGGTGGCGTGGCGTCGTGTCACGTTTTGATAGTATGTTTCCGCCTATACTGTTGCAAACTGCCGATGGATCTTGAGGTTCGATTTGACATTTGACTTCTACTATAGAATTACCTAGGAGAGAAAGAGAACATTAACATTATATTGTTCATGGTCATAAAAAGATCCAGAGTATTAGAACTGTGGTTGGCAGCTCTGGGAAAGTAAGTAGGTTTGTCGATTAGTGCTTTATTTTTGCGATAGAATATATTACCTAAAATATATAGGTTTTATTATACAATTAGTCATAGCATAGCTATTAATATTTTTATTTACTTAAGGTTGTCAGATTAAATAATTATATAATTAATACAGATTTTAGACTGTCTTAAAGAATTCTTTTTTTTAAGTGCTCTTCATAACTCATGCATATCATTGGTTTTAATTTAAATGGATCATTCAACGAAAGACGTCACAACACGACACTAAATTAGTTTCACAGCCGTTTACCGTAATATTAGACATTGCTAAGTTTGACGTTAGGCAACAGTGGCTCTTAAACTAAGTAGTTCTAATATAAAAATTTAAATATATTTTTTACACTGAACATTTTCTGTGAAAGTCGTTATATTAAGTTAGTACCTAAACAAGTAAAATGAAAGTCTATTCGTAATTCGATATAATATTGGTTTACTATAAACGAACACTGATCATTTAAGATTACAGCCACAGCGAGTAATTCCAATGTTTGATAGCCACTGTTTCTTTTACCGAGTCCGGTATGTCATGCGTAGAACGAATCACCTTGTCACCGACGTCATGAAACAGTGATGTTGCTACGACCTACGTTCCTATATCCTGCAACGCGGTGCTGAGGGCGATTTCGTTGAAGTAGGTCTTAGCTCGATCGGTGTGTATACGTTCAGTCTCCCAGCCATCTTGTACGAATCTAAAAGTATGCTTTTTTTAGGTGTGTGTTGATTTTAAGGGATTTTAAAGTGACCAGGATTATTTTATGGGTGAGTTAAAACCTTTGTAAATTCTAGTGTAGTGTTATTTAGTGGTTTAAGTGAAAAAACGTATCAATGGTGACAATTTTTGATCGTAAAGTGTGTCCCTGTCAAAGCTTTCACTTGATCCCTAAACACAGGAAAATAGTTTAACGCTTAAATTTAGCATTAGTGGAAACTTGAGATTGTATATCTGTGTAAGGAATGTTTTTTGATTTTTATTGGTTTCAATATACAGTGATAACCGTCGGATTTGTTTTCGATTAAAGGCCAATATTGCTTGGAGAAACTTAGCCTTATTAGGTAGATCTTTGACTTTTTCTCTTGGAATGGTATTATTACCACTTTACAGGTACTAATTTTTAGTTACTAAATAATGGTAGAATATTTTTAGCTTATTACTTGTTTTTTTATCTTACAATCACGGAAATGCATTGCAATTCGTTATAAAAATGGGTAGGTGTTCATATTAAGACAGGTTCTTCATTCGCTAAGTGTAGGTATCTAATATGAGTCATCATTGATAGAAGACCCTGGGAGGTCATTACTTCTTCACCGCGAAAGAGTTAATTGTAGACTTCAAATTTAATCCATAATGTAATAGATTGGACATTACTCTTTGTTATAAGATAATATTTATGAGGAAGAAGCATGGATACAGTTATAAATAGGAATATTGCATCTATTTTTACTAATACTTGGTAAGATTATCTATTATTAGGTAGTAACTTGTCTTGATTAGGTAATATTTGCCATTCTTACATGATTTTGAACATTAAAACATTCATGAATTTTTCTAGGTTAACCTACATACTTTATCACAGATAATTTAGCCACATTTCTTTCCTGCTTTTTATTTATAAGATAATTTACAGTTAAAAAACATTCTCGTATATAAATTCGAAATTATCCATTTAATTTTGTACATTACAAGTCAGTGCTTTAATTGATTCAAGTTGATTTTAATAAACTAAAACGTTTGAAATTGGTATTAGCAATGTCAGTACCATTCACTGTTACTCACACTAGAAAAATTGGTACAATTTTGTTATTTATTATCTGGTACAATTTTTACTATGTAATCAGTTTGTTGGTTGGTTAAATTTTTTTTATAAACAATAAATCTAAGAAAGATAATTTTATTTACATTGTGTTTAAGGATTCTGTTATATTTTGAATTTAATTTTGTTATGAACTTATGTAGGTAAATAGTAAAAGCGATTTGAATTCTTGAGATTTTATGTTTTTAATATTGCTTTAAATTGTAAGGTTAAATTAAAAAAAATTGTTTATACTCATATGTTTAAGAGAAAATTATATTTAGTTAAGTCAATAATTTTTATTCACTTATTCAAAATAGTGTTTATGTATTAAATGGATTTTAATGTTATCGATACTTAAACAATACAAGAATGATCCTAAAAATGGCTTCTCCATCTGATCTAAAAAAGGAGAAAATCTAGCAATATTCAACACATTAAATTACTTGTCACGAAAAATCAAGATAAGTATCACTTTTAGATTTATTTAATATTAAAATTATACTAATCATTCTTATATTTATCGATATTTAAATATTTACTTTTGGTTCATTGTCAAGCTATAAGTAATTTTAGAAAAGTTATTAAAAACTAAAATTCCGTGGCGAATAATTTGATATCTAACCAATAATTTTCGAAGTAACAAAATGAGCGAAAACTAGCCTTTTTCGTGAAATAGTTGTGTAACTTTCTCTTTTTTTATTGTTTAATTTATCTTCCTAAAGATTTTAAAAATTAAATTTTTTTAAAACCTTCCACATATTCTGTTTTCAAATAAAATTATTATTGTCAAATTTTGTGGGGAGTTTTAAAAACATATTCTCCACTTTTTACTGTATGTGTTACATGATTGCTGTAATTTTATTTATATTACTTAATAATCATATCTACTTTTTTATAAAGAATAATTTCTCTATTTTTATGTGATTTTTGCTTTATATATAATTTTTGGTTAATTTAATTTCGGTCAGGATAATAGTTATACGATAGACATTTTTGGATACATAGATATATATATATATATATAGTTCAATTTTCAAGAGATATGTTTTACAGTATTAATATGTAAAATAAATGTAAATTTTATGAAAAAAAGTGAATCCAGACCGGTTTAACACAGTCCAAATGATATATTGTGTTGTAAAGTGTTGAATAAGTATTTCTTAATCATTATATAATGTTCTAATTATAAGGATTATTTTTTACTGAATTTTTTTAAATTTATATTATTACTTACTGTATATGTTTTATAATATCTTCTAAAGCATTACCAACGTCGTTTTTGCTAATTAATTAAAGATGAATATGTTAATTTGCGGAAATGATGCAGATAACAAATTTTATTTTTCTTTTTTCTTTTTAAAGTATTATTAATAGTTTTTGTTTTATTTATTTATTTATAAATACTATATAAAATAATAGTAATTAATGTTATTTAATCATAGGTATTTTTTGTTCGTAAAATACTTGCTTTTATTGTACATATATCTAATTGCTATCTTTACTAAAAAATATTTTTCGATATATTTTTAATATTAAAATTTCTTTAGCAATGACCTACCTATATAAGAGTGTACTCTTTTTAGTTTTGCATATAGCCGCTTAGAAGGCGCCACTAATAGAAACTAGAACCATCATAATCATACACAAATCTAACCTCCATCTTTTGTTGACATAAATCCAGAGTTTCATTGCGATACAAGTTATGTAGGTACATTGAATTTTTGAAATATGCAAGTCTGTCGAAAAATGGACCTTAGCCGAGAACATTTTCAAGCAATAAATTTTTACAATGTCTCGATGCAATGGTTTCTGTGTTTGGAAATGAAGCACCACACCAGTCAACAATTTCCCGCTAGTATTGAAAATTTCATCGTAGTTCCACCCAAAACAGCAGTCACACAGCAAGACGTTGATGCGGTTCGTCAGCTAATTATCGACGAACGCTGTGTAACAAACCGGGAGATAGAGGCATCTTTGGCATTTCAAAGATTTTGATCCAAAAGATCCTACATAAAGAACTGGGTGTTACGAAGTTGGATCCTTCATTTGCTCACAGAAGAGCAAAATCGGTTCTCCTC
The DNA here is from genome assembly GCA_964028335.1 of Altica lythri. Taxonomy (NCBI): domain Eukaryota; kingdom Metazoa; phylum Arthropoda; class Insecta; order Coleoptera; family Chrysomelidae; genus Altica; species Altica lythri. The sequence goes on from OZ034801.1 coordinate 42,446,074, forward strand.
AATTGGTGTCAAAAAACATTGAAACGGTTTAACAAAAAAAGCTCAAAACACGTTTATAGTATTGTTAGTGGCGGTGAATCTTAGATAAAACGTATAATATTGTTATAAATAAACGCCAATACGCTGTGTGGGTGTTTCACGATGAGTAAAAACCAACAAAAGTTCTCGAAGTGTGTCAAAGTAAATAGTCGCAACTTTTGTGTCAAAATATGGTCATGTGGCACCAATTGCTTTAGAAGAACGGTTGTTTCCGATTGGTATATAAACGTTTGTTTACCAGAATTTATCACAAAACTCCGACAAAGCAACACACAACGGCGAATCATCCTATATCCGGAAGTGCTCATACTGTCCAAAAGACAATTGAGTTTTTGGAGCTTCAAAACATCGAATTGTTGGACGATCCACTGTAAGGTCCCGACCAAAGTGTCAACGACATCTTCACTTTCCCAAAGATCAAGAATTCAATGTGTGGGCAGCGATTCCAGTCGCCAGAAGAAGCCATCGATGCCTTTAAAACAGCAATATTCCAGGTTTCAACTGAAGACTGGAATAACTTTTACAAATTGGTTTGAACGTATGCAAAAGTATCAATCTTGGTGGGACATATTTTGAAAAGCAATAAAGTCTTTATATTTTTTGTCTTTATGACTATATGCAAAACCAAAAAGACAACCCTCGTATTTGTAAAAAAAATTAGAATAATTAGTTACTTAAAACTATTCTGCTAAACAATAATTAAATAGCTCAGTAAAATTAGTCATACTGCTTATTGTAATTAGCGGTAGGGTTTCGTATTTAAAAAAACGATGTATTTATATATAAAAGAAGAGTTTATTTTAAGATATTCAATTCTTTTCGCAAGGGTCGATTATTAAAAATATTTTGAGATAACTTCGAGACTACTTAATTAAAAAATTTTAAATGTAAAGTTTACATATTTAGCTACAAATGGTGAATGTTTTAACCCATAATATTTATAAATGAACAATTAAATGAATTTAAAAAAATATGTTTCTAAATAAGCTAGAATATTTTTTTCAAATATATACGTTGAAATGTTAGTATGTTCTGTAAACATATTTTTAAAAAATGATACATTTTTAATCGCTATTTTGAAGATAAAAACAACACGAAAATTCGATTTTCCCTAAACATAAAATAAGTACTTGTCTATGAGGACAGCAACTGGGTCAATTTTTAATTTAACCCTTCTCTGTAAACTATTTTTTATGGTAACAACGGTCATAAGCAGCTTATCTCCAGACCGTAGATTCGTTTACCACAAAATGAAAACCACTTCAGTAATTTGAAAATTTCATTGAAGATTTGCAATTATTAAACCTCTTATTAACCGATTTTAATTTAACTGTTTTTTTTTAATTTTAATTGTATTCAGATTTACCTCAAAAATACGTGACTTCCCATTTTTTTGTGTATTAAATTTTTGATTAAACAATGACCCACCTGAAAAAATTCAATGTTTGGGAATAAATACATCGATTTGCGGGACTAAAAGTGGTTTTTCAATGATTACGAGTTTTATATTCTGTACGTAAATTTGCGAAATAAAAATGAAGAATGAATATTTATTAGGTGACTACTTACATGTATTTCAGTATTCTACTTTTTGTATTTTGTCAAACTTTTTCTCCTTACCCACTAACCTGCTTATCTTTATCGTTTACCCACAGCAAATGTGTCTTTAATGTTCGTTGGAATTGTAAATAAAGCTAATCATTATTTACAAATTTTTTAAAGCACTTTTATCCTGTCTGTCATTAGATGATTGATAATATTTCTTTCTTTCTTTAAATTAACTTCTTTAATTTGTGGTGTGTTAAGAATTTCTATTTTTTAAGATTAAATAGTTTATACAGGTTCCTTTAATAACCACATGTATAAAATCATTAATACTCAAAGCCAACCGTTAGACGATTTTTGGTAAAAAAAATCTTCGTTCGTTTCAGCAACATGCTGAGCATTTGCTCCCTTCCAAATGAGTGTACTTTTAAGAACTGAAAGAGGATTTTTGGGAACAGCGGACATGCTGGATCGAGGGACGAGGAAAGGGTCGCATTTATGAACCGCCCGCTGTTCTTCAAAGACTTTTTAACCGAATTGTGATTGAAATTTATTTCAAGTGTTTAAAATTTATTAAGAAATATTGAAGTTGTATTATATACAAGGCTGTTTTTAACTTCGATTGGTAATCTAAGAGGATTAGTTGGTAAAACACCAGACGTTAAAAATTTAATCTTTAAAAAAAATCTAAAGGTTATTAATAATAATAATATATATTGAAATAATAGTAGTTTACGTAACAAGTCCCAATAGTGGTCTTTTACTGGACGAGTCGGCAAATTGCAGGGCGAGCCGCAGGCGAGTCCTGTAAGCCTGCGATTCCAGTAAAAGCACTTTTGGGACGTATTACGTACAATATTTTTTTTAAAGCGGGCATTGTTGTACCATAAACTTCATATTATTCAGTTTACATTTTTATAACCAGAACTCTTTATTAACTAATTTTAACATTTTTTTTTGCTTGCCTTAACAATAATTTTATCTGGTATAATTTCATCTTCCATTAATTCACAATCAAATGCAACATTTTGAATATCCATTTTATAATAAATTTCACGTTTTCAACTAAACGTCAAAATATGTCAAGTTATTTTATAGTTTTAAATACATAAAAAATTCGGTTACCATAGAAACCAATTGACGGCTATCTTAGACTAACTATTTAATTGTTTTTTTCATTAAAGATAGGCCGGAAAGTAAATAAAAATGAGATTTTCTGACCTAATTTCTGGCCGGTTTAAAAAAAAATAAATTACAACTTAAAACTAAAAAGTTTCGAGTTTTTATTATTTCTTCGCCGTTTTTCACATTTTTTAATGAATGATCTGATTTTTCACGGTTATTTCCAATTTTTAACAATTTTTCACATAGTTATATGTATTCAATTAGCTTAACGTTTTTTGGTGTCGTTTTTTTTACGGTTCAATACGATATTCATCCCAAAATGGCAATTAATAATGCGAATAAGAGAGTATGATACCTTTGATTAAATAGAATAATAGATGGTTACTACCTGGTTCCTGAGAAATAATTATATTAGAGTACAGAAAGGAATGCAGTTTATGCATGACGTTTATACAGCTTATAATCGTGACGTGGTAAATAATTGTTTAATTTTTTTACAAATAAAGTAGCTGCTAATAATAGAAATGCGTGGTTGTGTACACTCACTAGATGCAACTATATTATATATATTTTTTATGTGGTACGTAAAAAAGAATACTTTCTTTATTTAAAAGTCATATAGCATTGCGTATTAATTCTAATCTCCTTAAATTTAATCACTAAAGTCATTTTCAAGAGAGTGAAGCATAGACTCATTTGCACCATTTTTAATATTTTGAGCTGTTTTACCTTAAATGCGTTTAAATACAAATCATTTTGAACGAATGTTTGGACAATGACCTAATACGATGATTCTTCAAAAAGAAACAAGAATTTTGAATTTCACGAGCTACGTACATTCGATTCTCGAACTTTTTTCCTAATGTTTTTACACATGTCCCTAATATATGTTGACAATATTAGTCATTTTCCATTGTTAGTTTGGGTTTGAAAGGTTAGACGTGTTTTGGTATACTCTTCGACAATCTACTATCGAACAAAATGGTTCAAAGAATCTGCATTAAATTTTCTGTTAAACATGAAATAAAGTGTGCCAAATCATTCCAACTGTTGACTGTGGCATTTGATGAATTTACTATGGGTAAACCAAGAGCCTATGAATGGTATAAACACTTCAAAAAGGACGAGAAGACGTTGATTACGATGACCGCTCTGAACGCATGAATATCGCTCAGACTCAGAAGCTGTTTAATACCGCTAACGACGATCTAGATTTCCGCAAAAAGATCATAACTGGTGTATATGTGTATGTATATGTTGTATATGGCTATGATATGGAAGCGACCAGAGGAGCTAAGACCAAAAAAAGCACGTCAAGTTCGCTCGAATGTGTACCTAGGTTTTGCTCAATGTTTTCTTCGATTATAATGGCTTAGTGCATCATGAGTTCTTGTACAAGGTTGTACGGCCAACAAGGAAGTTATAAGACGTTTGCGCAAAGAAATACGACTTAAAAAGCAAGGATTCGTGGGAAAACCAGTCATGGATTTTGCACCATGATAATACACCGACACATCAAAACTGCTTGTTGTCCAAAAACAACACCGTTATCATGCCTTAATTACCGTATACTCCGGACTAGGCCAGCTGCGGCTTTTTCCTATTCCCAAAACTAAAGAGACCAATGAAAGGACTACGTTTATGCCTTAATTGAGGAGAGGAGATAAAGGCCGCGTCTAAGAAAGAGCTGATGGCCATATCCAAAATCGAGTTCCAGAAGTGCTTCGAAGATTGGAAGAAGCCGAAACAAAAAGAAAATTGATAATCTCAATAACCCGCGTTAGGTTGCTGTTGTCAAGATTGTCTTGGGGTAAATATTCTTTGTAACTTTCTTACGGCATCAATTTCTATTGTCATTGGGTATGTTTTCCTATTTTGATAATGCTCTGCGACATTCTCTGCTTAAGGTCGTACAAGTGCAGGCCTGTTTAAAGCTGTGGCACCTTCCGTTTTAAGACCTTCTCTACCCACTCTAATTCTATGGGAAGGTGCATTGTCGTCAATTACAAGTCATTGTAGCCTAAAGATTGATTTTAGCAATAAATTAACATACCTCCGACCGGTTAAAGTTTTTTGCAGTGGTAACCATACTTATTTTTTGGCTCCCAGTATTATAATTCCCCAGATCATTACAGTTCCTGTTTTAATTTTGAGACAAATCTCGCAACCAAGAGTCTCGTTCGTCTTCCTGAAGTTGTGACCATCCAGTCTCATCCGGAAAAGAAGATTTTGCCAGGATAACTGTGGGACCCGTAACTCTGTCTTATTGTACAACACTCGATCGCGAAGTTTTCTTCTTATAATTTCAACTAAAATGTTTAAACCTGTTACGGCATGAAGCCTAAAGTTGGATACCATTTTTTTTGTTGGAAAAACTTGTCAAATTTACCAGTGAAAGTATTTTTTAATCATTTGAAAACCAGAAAAAATTTCTACCAACTGTTCAAAAGTCAGGAGACTGGGAATCTAATATTGATAGGACCAGACGAAAATTTTGATTGGACCAGACGAAAAGTAAAATTAAAACAAAACATTTTATTTGCCATGACAAAAATTTTGATTGGCTCAGACCATACAAAGATTTTGGCTTAGTGATAAGAACATTTTTTGTCGGGCTAGACGAAATTTTTGATTGGATCAGACAAAAATTGTGCCTGGGCTAGAAGAAAAATTTGTTTATGTCACAGGAAAATTTAGATTGACCAAAATATTGATTGGAAATTTTTACAATTTTTTTGTTAATATTGTTTATATTGAACATACTGAGACCAAGTGTTACCAAATGAAAACGCTGTAATTTTTTTAATTTTGATTATTTTTTATTTAAATTTCGTGGAATATGTTAAAAACAAATTACATTTTATGAAAAACATGTTGCAGTTCAATATGACCTCCTTTGGCTACCTATCATTTGCTGAGCACACGCATATTTATCTTTAATATTTACATAATCAAAAACGGTTACCAAATCGTATATTCTCTAAAAGTCAAATCGTAAACAAGCCACTTAAAATTTAAACATGTATAATACATATTATGTGTGAATTAAATTGTATAAATGCATAATTGTGAGATATTTCTAAGATGACCTATATTTATCACATGCTTGCAGATAAATGATTATCTCTTTTTTCTTTTTATTTCGACTTACGTCAACACAAACCTTTATAAATAATATAAACGATATAAACCTAATAACCTTAAAAACATTTCAATCGGAAACATAATAAATGGAAAATGCTTGTTTGAGTTCAGTGTATTCATCATTTTCGTTTTCGTTTGTCGCTACGTTCAAATGCAGAACGATGTGAAGGAAATAGATTAATGAAGTAAAACTCCAGTTTAAAAATAAAAATATAACATCCAACCTTTTGTTAAATGTATGTCGTATTCAGATATTTGACGTTCATATCGAGTCGATATTAAAAAAAAGTGTTAAATGGTTAAGATTTTAATCATCCAAATTTCGCCTACATTTCTCACTAGAAAAAAAAACTTTAATGTACAGTATCAAACGGTGGTTTTATATTTGTCGTTAATAGATATTACTCTATAAGTACGTTTTTCTGGTTATTGTTATTCTTAAATAAGTAGTCTGAGTAGGTAATCGTTACTTAAGAAATTTAAAAAAAAGACGAACATGTGTATATACGAGGTGAGGTCTATCGCAAATTAAACAGGAGATTTTAGAAATATCCAATGCTAGTAGCGCGTTTGATAGGTATAACCTCTTCCATGACGCCAAAGCTCCCGGTCTGTATATCGGTTTGGATCGTTGTCGCTCACCAGCAGCGTTGTCAACCTAAAGTTTCTGAATTCGGTACATTGATACAAAAAAATAAAAAATAAAAATCGGTATATTTAAAAAAATGGCGTCAATTTTAAAAAAGTGTTTATTTAATATATAAATTTTAAGTTTAAATTAAATTACAAAATACACTTGGGAGCAAAGAAATCGAATCATTATTTTTCGGGCTTTTTGTCACTATGCGAATATTTATATAAAAATTTGTTATCATTGGAAAGCAAATGAAGAGGTTTTTCAAGTTTATCTGGTCAAATGTTGAAAAGAAAACTCAAAAACCTACCTCACATATCAAAAGTAATGATTAGTTTAATAACAACAAACATTTCTTAACAAAAATATCAAATCAATATTCATATATCATGGTTGAACCGGAAAATATATTATCTTTTTAAAATTATTCACATTTCGTTAGGTGATTTGATTTCTTTGCTCTCAAGTATAGTTAAATAATTATGAAATAAAATTATAACGGTATATCCACCAAAAAATCGGTAGAGTTGGCATCGCTGCTCACCAATTCTCACAAAAAAACGTCGGCAAACCGGACTGAAAAAGAAGATCAAAGACGGCGGGTAGAGTGATCCTAGTATTTTTCTCTATATACGGTGACAATATCGGTCGAAAAATGAGCATCGAAACAAAGAGCCAGTATTAAGTTCTGTTTTAAACTTGGTAAAACAGTTACCGAAACACATCGATTGTTGAAAAAGTTTGTAGTGATGATTGTTTATCGTGTAGCAGTGTACACGAGTGGTTTACCAGGTTCAGAGAGGGTCATGAGTCATTGGAAGTAGACGAAAATATTGGCCAGCCGATACATGCTAATGGAATTAAATGCTTCCAAAGATTCGATTTACCGCATTTTGGCCGGGAATCAGAAAGATGTGCTCACGGGTTGTTCCGCACAAGCTCTCGGATGATCAAATGTTTCGAATTCAACATTCGAGAGACATCATTAAAGAGGACAAGAAAGATAAAAACTTTTTGTACAACATTGTGAATGATGATGACGAACTTTGATGTTTTCCGAAACCAAGCGTCAAACTTCCGCATGGAAGCACTCATGCGAGCCAAATCCGAAAAAAAGCAAAGGAGAAGTCAAAAGTGAGGACAATGTTGATTTGTGCGATTATTCATAAAAAATTCATTTCGGCGGTTCAAACGGTTAAAGCTATGTATTATCTAGGTGTTATGAGGCGTTTGCTCTCGCGTATTCGTCGTTTTCATCCAGAATATCGCGACGACGGAAGCTGGCGCTTGTTGCACGATAATGCACTATCACATCGATCGACACCTGTGTCCAATTTTTTAACAAAAATCGCATTTTAATCATCAAACGCTCCCCATATTCTCCGGAAATGGCATCGTACGATTTCTTTCTGTTCGGTAGACTACATTTGCTCATGAAGGGGCAGTGGTATGCCGACATAGAGGCCATCCAAAAGGCGTCGACGACTATTTTAAAAAACATCCCGGTCAATGAGCTGAAATCCTGTTTCGAACAACTGGTGGACCGTGCAAATCGCTGTATTAAATTGTTAATTTTTCGTTGTCTGTTTACTTTGCGACAGACTTAGTATACTTAAATTAATGTCTTAACCAAGCCAAAATCGATTGTGCTTTTACTTTTAAAAACATGTAGTAAACTAAAATACATTGCCAATGCATATACCTACACTTTAATCTCAAATATAAATTTTATTTATGAAAGTACGAGCAGATTGTTGGACGTGTCAGCGACTCATCATCGCAAACGTTAAATTTTTGATCAGAGTCAGAAATTTTTATCACCCTAACCATCAAAATTAGAGTTAGTATGCGAATTTGTCGCTAGCAGTCCAGTAATATACAGAGCGAACATAGTTGTAACGTACATAATTCGAATGTGGAGAAACATGATTTACCTCATCGTAATAGTTTTGTCTATCTCGCGACATAGTGTTTTCGCTGTACGAACGCGAGCGAAACTGTCAGTTTGGTAAAGCTGGATGGAACACTTTACACACAAATATTCATTTCGCGATTCTTCCAGAAAACTGGAACACCTGTAAAGAGTTCTTGTTTTTTAACATAATAATTGAATAATGGGTTACTATACTGGTATTTTTTTAATAGTTTTGATTCCTTTGGTCTTAGCCTCTATGGTTCATTTTCTTTTGTTCTACATTCTTCTGCTTTGAGTTTTTGTTCCAAGTCTCAGTTAATAAATCGCATGTTGTGATTGCAGCACATAAAAATATAATTAAATTAGTATATACTTATAATAATTTTATTAATAAATAATTCACCTAAGTCTAAAAACTAAAGCTAAAAGAAAATATGCCTTGTATGTATAGAAATTCATAAACTTTGATAACTTATTATATATATCAAGTTTACAAAAAAAAGTAAGAATCGGAATGTACGAGAACCTTCATTCATGCAAATCAAGAGTTGTTTTTGCAATTTAATAATGTACATTTACCGTGATACACGATGTGTAGTTACCACATCACCGGCATCTGAAGTACTGGTAGAAATAAATAATTTTATGTAAATTTTATAATCTCAATATTGCAAAATCCTCTTTATTAACATTAATCAATAAATCAAACAAATTATACTTTAATTACTGTTTATAAAACATTACGTATATACCACATTGATCATTAATATCCATTGTAGTTCATATGTCAAGTGATTTGTCGTTGAGGAGGTCATTGAAAATAACCACTGAATAATTTTGTCTCGCATTTCGATCTAACTGATAAAACTGTAATATTTTAATTATAATTTATGTTCATAGAAACTAATATTTTTTTACTTTGGAAAATTACACTCCATATATTTTGAAAATGGATAAGTGTAAACAATTGATCAAAAAAACTTAACACAGTAAATATAGCAAATTTGATAGAAAAGAAAAGAAATATGTAATTTAGACTGAGATCTATTATATACACTATAAAGGACCAAAAATTCAGCCTATGTTCCATTAGATAAAAAAATATTACAACGACAAACAACATATCACTTAGTAAAATTGATATCGGCCGAAATAAAAAAATTGGAATATCATCTAGCCATTATCAAGTATCTGCTTTTGCAAGGATTAAGCCGTACGCAGATTTACGACGATACGCTTAATTGGCTTGGCGATGAGTATCGTTCGTAAGCGATCCTGAAAAATTTGATTGCAAGCTTTAAAACAGGTAATTTTTTTATTGTTGATGAAGGTTGACACAAAAGGCTAATTTCTTGGCCCACCTTTGTAAGTATCTAAGTAGTTCATTTGATAGAGCTAATACTAATAAAGCATCCATCATATACTTAATGTCGATTTGAACATAAACAAATATGAAAAAGTGTTCCCTAAATGTCTAAATGTTTACCAAAAGTGTAAAAGGGAAGAAGCATTACATTCGATCTGTGGTGCGGAGTTTTTGCTATAGCTGAAGGATATATGTGTACGACCCAGAAACAATGCAGCAAACGATATACTGGAGAAACTACAAGGTCTAAGAAATTTTGTGTTACTGGACGAGTCCTTGCGTCAGTTTTTTTTTGCGATTTAAGGATTAATTATGATTGTTTTTTTACACATGGAGAATAATAAATAGGAATTGTTTCTAGCCACTCTACAAGAAAAAGTTATAAAGAAAAGACTCTGAAGGTATTTTGCTTTTGCAGGACAATACCCCTACACACAAATCGCAAATTGTCATGTAAACAATTCGTGATTAGGATTCGAATTACTGGAACATCCCGCTTATTCACCTCATCTGGTTTAGCTCGACTATCATTTCTTTCCTTAACTAAAAAAGAGTTTATAAGGTTGTAAACTCTCTTCCAACAAAGTGGTGATAGAACCTGTTGTTTCCAAAGCCAGATAAAATATATACACTCTCATATGCTGCATCTAAAACTAAGTAAGAACCCTTAAGAAACACGTAAAGACCATATCGAAAACCAAACGCTTTTGTAAAATGCTAAGATATAACTGCTCTTAATCATTTAGGTGGTTACTTAAATCAAATAGAAGATAATGATAAAATATTTGATTCAAGTGTTAATTAGGGCTTCACACGAGACGAGAGTAACAAAAATCTTGTCTCGGTCTCGTCAATTCCCAAAAAATTAAGTTTCGTTCAAGTCTCGGTCTCGTCTCGTTACTAGTTGTCTCGTCTCGCTTAATTGTAAATAATGATTATAAATATTATATAAACTGAAATAATAAATAATTTTTTAATGCTATATTTATTATAAGAAGTTACTATAAGAAGCGTGAACAAGTTGAAGTAAAAATGTGAAAAAATCATACTCGGTTAGTGATTTCTGTTTAAATTTACAATAAAATATATCACAGATGGTCACCAGATTTTATATTTTCTAAAATATATTGTTTTCTTTTCTATACAGGCCATAAAAAAAATTAACGAGACTCTCGGGTTGCCCTGTATGTGGTCTCGGTATCGCCCATAGTATTTTCCAAAACGTCTCGTCTCGTTTCGGAAAAGCGAGACGAGAACGAGACGAGAAAAATCTCGCTCTCGTGTGAAGCCCTAGTGTTAATTGTACAGCTGATAGTCTTGGAGTTATATGTTAGGGTGTTAAAACTCCTTAATAATAAAAAATAATAAAATAAGACAGTACAGATTTATAGATTCGGAAGGGTAGAAAAGTAATGGGACCTAACAACACAGCAAGCGATCTCGCAACGCTGTACTATCGTCCTTGATAGAATATTTGTATCATTACTCCACCATAGCTATTAAGAATGTTGACTGAACAATTGAATTTAAAAAAAAGATTTACTGTTAATCACATTTTGGCTGATCATTCAAAAGGTGTGTTTCAAAAGGTTTACAAAAAACCTCACAGTTGAGCAGAAAATTTTGTCTAAAAACGTCTTTGGAAGGTTCATCAAACGAGCCATTCGCGTGAGACCAGACATTGCAGACAAATGGACGATCCATCATGACAATGCTTTATGTCATACTGCCCTCTCCATCACAGAATTTTTGACCTCAAAAGGTATTCCTACGGTTCCATAGCTTACTTGTTCAACTGATTTCAGTTCCTGTAACTTTTTCCTTTTCCGTAAACTGAACCGTGTTCTTAAAGGACGTCATATCGAAACTTTAGAAAACATCTAAAAGTGTTGAACACTGCTATCAATAGTGAAAACAATATCACGTTGTGTAGCTACCAAAAGGAACTATTTCGAAGGGGATAACATTGATATTTTTAAAAAATAAAAACTTTGGTTAATAAAATAATCAGTGTTTTCTCATGTAATACTGTTACTATCGCTAAAAATTAAAAAGTAAAGAAAAAATAGACAGGAGCAGCCAAATTGGTAGAGTATTTTTACAAGAACAATGATTCTATTGATTTCTTATATTGCACCAAATTTACTAATTGTATTCGAGTTTCAATTAAAGGCGGAAACATACTATCAAAACGTGACACGACGCCACGCCACCCGACGCATGTTAGTACCTCTCAATTCCATATATTTAATACAGTTAGAAGCACATAGACAACACGCTATGTGACCACACGCCGCAACATAAATATATGGACTAACATGCGTGGCGTCGTGTCACGTTTTGATAGTATGTTTCCGCCTTAAAATTTCTCTTTCATAACATTGTACAGAAATGATTTTAGGTTGTGTTCTATTTTATATAAGCCACAATTGTATTACAGTTCAGAACAATAACGCGCAAAAATGTTACACAAAACGTTAAAAATACGAGAGAGAATGATCTAGCTTTCCACATTCCACGTGAACAGGCAAATGAGTTTCACCTATAGTAAACGTTGACCTATATATGAAATGTATTTTTGACCAAAACTATTTTAAAATAAAAGGAAAAGTCGCTTTTCTCGGTAGCGGTTTTGCTGGTGCCAGATGCACTCCGAGCATGTTGGTAAACAAGTGCATACTACATGATTAAATTTCTAAGATGCAATATTGTTTTATATATCTAAGAGTTTTTCGGAGTTACAATAATAATAAGAAATATGGTTGTAAAAGTATTTTAAAGAACTTTCCCAAACCATTTATTCGCGTTATTAAACATGGTAACACAGAATAAATACTTAAATATATATACCCCATTCTTTGATTATACAAAAAATAACACGTTTTTATTTAACTGATAATCACTCTCAATTACATGGGTCTACAAACTTCAACTATTTCTGTCACACTTATACGTACTGTAATGATAATTTTATGGGATTTTTTTATTACTTTATTTTTACACATTTTTTATGATTTTTTACCAGCATTTTTCAATATTTTTTTACAGTTTTTGTGATTTTTTATTTTAACTTTTTACAACTTTTAACCGTTTTTACGTTTTTTTTTTATTTTTTTTTTTCATTTTGTATTTTTTTTTTGTTTCAGTTTTTTTCAATTATTTTTACTATTTTTTTTTTCATACACTTTTGTATACTTTTTTTTAATTTCTTACTGTTTTTAAGCTTTTTTTATAGAAAATAGTAAAAATATAGAATATTTATTAAGGAGGCTCAAAGTTGATGAGTTTCAGGGTACTTTATACAGGCTGGAGATTTTATTATTAAACTTACTATTATAGAAGATATCGGTTTGAAAAATTATTTAAAGCTTATTATTATTTGAAAGCTTGTGTTCAGCGAGTATTAATAGTATATTGTGAAACAAGTGGGAAAAGTGCTTTTCTCGCGTGTTACACACTATACTTTTTTTACGACTGCAACTAAAAATACGTTTTTGTATTCAAATTTAATAATATAATATATAGATATTGTTGTGTAATTTTAACTGAAACTTACCTTCATTAATGGGTATACGTCACCGGGAACCTCGTTTAAAAATTTTTGGAGCTCTTCCGCTGATAAAATTTTAAATTTTTTAGGGATATAACTACTGTGCGCATATTAAAAATATCTTGTTTTTTTATATTTATTGTACTTCTTAACATGGAGTACTGGGATCAGGTTGTAGAAGCCTTTAAAGTTTTAAATAAATGTTCAAAATAAACTAAAAAACCTTTTCTGAAAGGGGTTGCACTTTACAGTTTTTCTTCCAATCCATAAACTTATCGTAAGCCTTGATACTATTAAAGTATTATTACAAGAAACTGTAATAGTGTCTTATTTAATAAAGCGAGTTATCAACCAACAAATGTTGCAGCATGCAGAATATTAATTATTCTATCGCTTTTCGAGTTTTTGAAAAACATTTTCAAAAACATTGACCATTTAACTAAGAAGAAACAACTACTTCCCGGGCTATGTGCCCCGACGGATATTGAATTATACTTCAAAGTCAAACGGGGTTGGCATATCTAATAGATAATTTAAACCAAGTTTAATGTGATTTCAAAAACTCGTAAAGCGATAGAATAATTAATATTCTGCATTCTGCAACATTTGTTTATCGTAAGCCATTTCATATTTCTTTCTGGAAGTTACTGGTAATAAGTCTAGAGTGACATTTGCCGCTTTGTCCAGTATTTCTGGCGGGGTAATATCACAATCACTTTTATCTAAATCCATAATAAAAATTTAAGGAATTTTGATGAATTGAAATTTGACAATAGATATCTTTTAAACGCTTAATTTAATTGAAAAATCATAGTAGACTATTTTTGTAGAGCAGTTAGTTTTCTACAAGATTATGAGTTGCCCATTTATAATGAGTTTTAACAAGTTTAAAGATTTATAATCAAAAAAGAAACTTGTATCAAAATAATTTTCAAAATTTAATATATATTTTAGACACTGGTTTTACAAAAAAATATAGGAAACTTTTTTTGTAGTGAAATTAATTTCCTACAAGCAAATATTTTTAACGCGTAGTTGGAAAAGTGATTTGATTTTTTTTCTAATGCTGAAAAACAAATGAAAAGTTTAAGGCGAAGAACTCCATTAAAATTATGACCTCATATTTGCTGAGCCTTTTTTAGATGTGTCTAGCATCCTATTTTTCAGAGTACAAAGTAAGAAAAAAATTTAACCATTTTTTTAACCACCCTTATATAATTATAGATTTGAGAAGTGGTAGCTGAAATAATTAAATATCAAAACTGATCTTCATCTGTAATTTAACTACTTGCCTTTCAAACAGTCAATTATGGAAATATTTTTAATCTTTGGAATTTCATTTTGAGAATTACTAAAAATATCATTTTTGCATTATGATAAAGTTTAATCTGACTTCAAAGTAAATATTTCGACACTGGAAATTTGTTTTCTTAACCGGGCAAAAATTGTTTACCGCCTCATGCTCATACGAAAACAATTGGTCATGTGCTCACGTTCTGTACTCATACTTTCAAAAGAACACAATTTTTTCCAATAGTTGTTAAAGTGGAAATTTTTCTAACATAGGAAATCATTTTCGAATGTGAGAGAGATCTCAAAATCGTTTACAGCTTCTAAATCATATGTTCGTTCCAAAGTCTGCAAAAGTTTTCTCATTTTAGAATCTCTTAAAGTCTTAAATCATGAATTTAAAAACATGAGCGGAATGGTTTATCGACAAGTTTTTAAATTAAAATTATTATTAAGTTCTGGTTTGGCCAACACTTTCTGAACTATATTTGAGTGTAGAAAAATATATTACGAAATTCTTAAATGTTAAGTCACAAATTGCTATGGTAAGTACTTTCAGAACAAACATTTTTTTTGTTTTTCAACGGAAAAAGTAAATCTAAATTTCAAATGAATAGATACTATCATAAAACTATATTTTGAATAAAATAATAATATATTGTAAAATTAGTATAAAATTCTGTTAAAGAGTGTTTACCTGGGAACAGCGGGCGATCTATAAATGAGACCCTTTTTCAACCCTAGAACCTCGATCTAGCATCACTGCTCTCATCAAAGCAAATGTAAAGATCTTCGCTTTAATAATTTGCTCCACGATTTTTGAACTCATCCTGTATGAGTGAAAATGCTTCTTTGTTAAGATCTCTGCATATTACTTACAGAGTGTATTAAAATGTTTAAAGAATCCCTTTTAACATTTTTGTTGGAGAAAATAATTTTTGATACCATAGACTATAAATGGTGTAACGATACGAGTTTTGAAATAACAACGGATACAATTAGTTAAGTTAGTTAATTTTCCAATAGTTTTTGTACACTTAGTATAGTATAATACTAAAATATATTCTTTACGAAGATACTTCCCCTCCTCCGATATTTTGATAGATTATCAGGTACCTTCTATTGAATCTGCAAAATACATAAAATTTTCCTTAAACATTCTGTCTGCCCTCTGTATAGTTTCTATTTTTTGCGTTGCCTCTTTAAGTGGCGAAAAATTTTATTAGTTATTTAATGTTATTTATCTTATGAATTATACATTGTTCATATTGAGCACAAAAACAAACGTGATCAAACTCTTATCAATTTTTTTTATTTTGCATTGTACAAAACATATTTTTATTCGATATTCTAATCCATGTGAATAATGCATTTGTTCTTATTTATTTGTTAATTAAAACTAAGTTGCGTTTTATAGTTAATAATAATTTATATTTTGTTTATGGGGAAGTTATTTTTTTAATGAAAAGATAAATTCGAGTTTTGTTTTATAATTATGCTACAACATTGCAATGTGTTAACTTTTTACTGTACAATAAACATTAAACTTTCTTTAAGAATGTTTGGGAGTCACAGAAGAAATGAAAAAATTAAAAATAACATTGTACCAGTTATTTCCACAATTGATTGTGATGTCTTACACTTACACATATAAAACTGAGCATTTTTGAAGGCCTAAATTGATGTTTGGCTAAAGTGAAACTACTTGATTTTGGTTACTATTAATAAAATCACACACAATAAATAAAATAATTAAAGGAAACATCAATTAAATCGACTTGTATTTTGAAGAAGTTTTACAAAAAAGAAACGTACTAACTTGCACTGGTCCGAGAATTACTAATCACAATCAGAAAGAGCCGATAATTTTACTGTAACACCGCTCACGGTACATTTTTGAACTACAGCTATTAAACTAAGTAATTCTCACCGATATAGGGACAATAACAATAACTGGTGAAATTATTCTTTATACAAAACGATTTAATAAATCGTTATATACGGTATATTATGTAAATTAGTATTACAGAAAACTGTAACATTGTCGTATTTAATAAAGCGTGTTATCAATAGATATCAAAAAAAGAATAATATTATTCTAACGCTTTACAAGCTTTGAAAAATATTTTTCAAAGACAATGACGGTTCAACTAAGAAGAAACAACTACTTCCCGGGCTATATGCGCCGACGGATATTGGATTACACTTCAAAGTCAAACGGTTGGTTTAAATTATCTATTAGATATGCTAACCCCGTTTGACTTTGAAGTGTAATACAATATCCGTCGGGGCATATAGCCCGGGAAGTAGTTGTTTCTTCTTAGTTGAACGGTCATTGTCTTTGAAAAATGTTTTTCAAAGCTTGTAAAGCGTTAGAATATTATTCTTTTTTTGAAATCTAGGTATATTATGTAATTAGAACTCTTAAAAATCAATTGAATATTTTTGAAAATAAATTTCTTCTCCTAAAATACTTAGTAAATCCTTTTAATTTTATTTATTAAATTCATATATTTTGTGGAAACCAGTCCTGTGTAACTAAATTAAGATGTCATTATCATACTCAGGTACATCATTTATTAATCGAATAAATAAGCTGCAAATTTATTGTTATATCTTTATTATTCATTGTGTTTTTGTTGTTCAACAAAACTTTTCATAGATATAATAATTGTTAACTACACGAGGCTATGACTAGTTGATAATATTGATGTTTCATAAAAGTTAAAAAATGCTACAATGAAAAATATTTAAATTTTAAACCGGAAGTCGATCTTCTCGAATTGGTACCTTTATTAATCCAAAGATTGATGTATCGGTGATTCTGTTACCTCATAAATTCTAATGGTTATGTTCAAAATGAAAAAAAATATCACACTTTTTGTTTAATTTATTAAGTTAACAAATTCCGGTTCAATAACTTTTGGCTTTATATTTGAATGAATTTTTGAATTTGAATTTGTGTGATTGGATCACCATCTACCTTAAGATTTATGAAACGTCTAGTAAACCACCTTGAAAGTACGTCCCGTGAGAAATATTTACAAACATTGAGTTGATGAAATAGTGCCAAGAGTTTGTGATTTTAGGACTCAATTTTTAAAAAGCTGTGTCATAAATTGTCTTGTCGATACCATGGCATCAACTAATAACTTTTTCTGATCAAAATAATAAATTCTTGTTTTAATACCGATCTAAATGTTATTATAAATGGATATTATCCAATACCTAACCAAACAATTACAGTTGATGATAAGCCAGCCATGTTATGTTGCGTGTGTGTGGGCTTAACGAATGATTGTGTATTAGTCGTTCCAGTTTCGTGCGGAGTGACTAATCTTAACAGCTACCTAAGCTGACACTTTAAAGCTCAGGGTCATAATAGGATCTATATTATACCAGCAGGTATCGACTGTTCTTTTTAATTATCTTACTTGACCGCGGTATGATTGCAAAGATGTTTTTTTCGTAAACCCAATAAAAGACTACTATTTTTCAAATATTTTAATTAAAAGGTTTTAATTCACTTATTAATCTACTTTCTTTACCGTTGAATGTGTGTCGTTCCAAGTATCACCCAGGTCATAAATTGGTCCATATTTTTTAATTGTAAATATTCCTTTCTTTTACAACCAATCTCTTGCTCTCTATGTAGACTGATGTTTATCGATATACATAATTTTAAAACCATTGTTCTTCAAAAATCGCCACAGAGTTGCTCTCGCACAATCTATTACTGCTTTCTTTTTCAATTCGATTTTACTGCTACTTAAAGTAGTATAACTTCTTAAGCCCATATCTATCTATCTATATATATAAAAATGAATGTTTGTATGTATGTATGTCTGTATGTACTCAATGAACTCAAAAACTACTGGACCGATTAATATGAAAATTGGTATGTATATGTATTTTTCCACGGAGAAGGTTTGTATGATATGCTCATTGATGTCACTCGCCACCAGGTGGCGCTGCAGACTAACAACTTCTGCCCCTTTAACCGATTGTCATGAAAATTGGTATTTATATGTATTTTTCCACGGAAAAGGTTTGTATGATATGCTCACTGATGCCACTCGCCACCAGGTGGCGCTGCAGACTAGCAACTTCTGTCCCGTTCAACCGATTGTCATGAAAATTGGTATGTATATGTATTTTTCCACGGAAAAGAATTATATGATATGCTCATTGATGCCACTCGCCACCAGGTGGCGCTGCAGAGTAGCAACTTCTGTCCCGTTCAACCAATTGTCATGAAAATTGGTATGTATATGTATTTTTCCACGGAGAAGGTTTGTATGATATGCTCATTGATGCCACTCGCCACCAGGTGGCGCTGCAGACTAGCAACTTCTGTCCCGTTCAACCTGTTGTCAGGAAAATCAGTATGATGATGTATTTTTACGGGTAAGATGAATATGATATTCGTATTAATGGAAGTTACCACCAGATGGCGCTTCCATGTATAAAATTCAATACTGATTAATAAATATCTACACGAGTTCGTATAAATATAAGTTCGAAAAATATATTTTTGGTGCGATAAGTAAAACAAAACTATAAACTTTCTTTCCTTCTCTATCTCTTCTTCTCTTTTATTTTCCTTGAATTTATTTTAGTTGCTGGCGTAGCAACGCGCGCCGGATACAGCTAGTATTATGTATAATATCTCGTACTTGTCTTAAATGATGCGTTTTTATAACATAAAACCGCAAGCAACATGCGTTTTTCCCGGAAGGTCCATATTTTATTAATTTATATACGGCGATGGTTCACGACACTTTTGTCAGGGTTACAGTCTGGTTTACAGCATCTATGCTACACATTGTTTTCTGAGTCCTTCATACACATTTAAGATTATTTGTTGATCATCTTCACTATAAAAACTGTGTTAATACCTCATTAAGATAAGAAAGTTCAGTCCGCTCGAACTTGAAACGAATACGTAACGCTTTTATTTATATTTGTTAATTACTTCTAACAGGGTTTCAAGTTATTTTTTAGCACGTGCATTCTTTAAGTTTTTTAATTATGTTTTGCTATTATTCTATATCATAATATCATTACCATTTCTTGGCTAGTGATTGAAATTTTCTTTGATGTTTATCTTTTTAGTATAGCATAGCTATTTATTTTCCAAGTTCTTCAGAGTATACTTTTATATCTACCCTCATTATTTCTTACGATTATTTGCATACTTCCCGCCTTTATAATAGAAGAGAACTCTAATTTGTTGTTCTAGTGTCGTTAATAATTAATCCTTATAAAAGCTACTAAATTAACTTCTATTGTTCTTTTTTAAAAAGTACATTAAAATTATATACCTCATACTGCATACTGCATTTTAAACAAACAGTAACCCTTATTTGCGCCAAAAAAAATTTAGCTTCAATTCGATATATCAATAATACATGTTATGAAGATATAAATGCATCACAAATATACCTGTTTATACCTGGCTGCAAAGAAGAACGCAACTGCACAACGGCAACCGTGATAAGTTTTTTATATTTTCGCCGTGTTCTGTGTCTCTATGTCATTCCGTGGAATTTGTAATCGAATTTAAACCTATTTCCCGACTACCTAGAGCTCTGAAATTTTCAGGATAGCTAAGAACTGGATGACAATGCATGTTTCAAGTGTATTTAGGCATATACATAGATTTCGAAATTTATACCGAATTGATATAAAACATGATATAAGTTGTGTATAGATAATATTATTTTGAAAGTTATTAAATAAATCGTTCGTGGCGTACTTGGTTAAGCGGCGGATCAGTCCACTTGTGACAGTTCTGTTATGTTATCATAATGGGATCGATTACGCGACAGAGAAGTTTTTTTTATTTTTTTTTTTATTTATTATTTTAACTGGTAATAAAATAAACTGTTTTAGAAAGTTTTTAGATACAACTACCCTTGATTTTGTTAACAAGGAAACAATCTTCTCTATGATCAATCACAGCGTTGTATGACTTAATATTTTTACAATGTCAGGGATGCTGTGCATTGTTGAGATGACACAAAATATGACCTATAAATCAGTAAAAAACTTTCTATTATAAAAAGTTCTTTTTGTAAATTGTGCTTATTATGTAAAAAACACATGAAGGATTTTTTTCCAAAAAATTAATTAATAATAAATAATTTAATTAAAAATACTAGCGTCTAAATTTTGATAGGCACCCTTGGTCGATATATATATATATTTTTCTGGAATCGCTGGAAAATGTCTAGTTTCTCGGATCAAATTCGAGCCGTAAAATACACTATTCTCGTTTTAGTCCGTTGCTGGGCAACAAACTTTTTCGTACTCCGTACTGCACGTACTGTACGTGAATAATCCATAAAACGTTTATAAGCAAATTCATATTTTGCCTTGGATTTATTTGGCAATAAATTTAAAACCACATTTGTAGCGGTGTTTAGTAACTCTGGAGTCGTTTTGCACTTTTGGACATCATCGTCACTGTCCATTTTAAATATAATTTAAAATATTTGAAGCAATACGTAAATAACCGAACTGACAATTTTGTGACACTAATAATAGTAGTTTACGTAACAAGTCCCGAAAGTGGTCTTTTACTGGACGAGTGGGCAAACTGGATACGTATTACGTACAATATTTTTTTTTAAAACGGGCATTGTTGTACCATAAACTTCATATTATTCAGTTTACATTTTTATAACAAGAACTCTTTATTAACTAATTTTAACATTTTTTTTTAACAAACCTTGCTTGGGTGGCCGCCTTAACAATTTCATCTGGTATAATTTCATCTTCCATTAATTCACAATCAAATGCAACATTTTAAATATCCATTTTATAATAAATTTCACGTTTTCAACTAAACGTCAAAATATGTCAGGTTATTTTATAGTTTTAAATATATACAAAACTCGGTTGACTGCTATTTTAGACTAGCTATTTTATTGATTTTTTTAAAAGATAGGCCGGAAAGTAAATAAAAATGAGTCCAGTAAAAGTTTTTACCGGACTCATTTCTATTTTCTGGCCTTGTCCGACAAAATGAGATTTTCTGACCTAAAAATAAACCGGAAAGTATTAATTTCTGGCCGGTTTTAAAAAAACAATGGTAAACAAACAATGTCAACGAAATGGTTTCATAGAAAATAAGATGATAATCAAAAACAGTTATGCATATATAAAAATTTCTTAATTTACGATTATATTTAATGCGATTTCAGAAAAAATATCTGTATCTCGTAGTAAAAGCCCATTCCCGGACTTCGATGTTTGTTGGCCTCGGCCGACAATTTTCATTTTCTTCCGGGAATGTACCACTTTTCCTACTAGACACACAATATACCATTTCCTAATCATAAATGTGCGAACAAATTTGGTTTTTAGCATACTCGATGAGTACATTAATTCTACAGTCTGATCTCGTACTATATAACCAGTTGTGTGAACATTTTATTTACTTACTCAGGACCTTCTTACCAAAATAGTTTTACGAAAATTATTTATTTTTCGTGAGTGCATAATGTAATTTAAAAAAAAAAGGCAGTTAATTGACATTTGACAATGATTTGTTTGATGTAATATGATAAGACTAAATTTTAAAGAAGTCCGTCTAGTATATTTTTCATTTACACCCGGTGTATGTACTTACCTTCGTGTTTTAAAGAGATAGCATACGCACGTCAAAATTATTCGTTTTTAATTTGTTGGTCTAACAAGGTTTAATTACCTTATTCGTTCCTGTTATGATTATGACATAAAATTGTGCAACACTGTCTGGCAGACTAGTATAACATGAAACAGTTATAATGTGCTATTGTTTGATAATAGCTAAATTGATTTGGTCTTTGTAATTGTTGTTATGAGTGGTTTATTACGAAGCAAATTTGTCGGTTTCTTTATGTTATGATTTATATTTTAAGGTAACTTTCCCGATTGGTAATGCGTGAATATTCTTATACCTTTTAGAAAGTTACGTAACTTTTTTCTATATTTACTTCGTTTACTCATTCTTTAGTTGTAGAAAAAAAAAACTAATTTATATAATTTAAAAGAGTATTAAAAACAGTGAAGATATTGGACGTATAAATAAACTGCTCAGTAATCATACGACATGGTTTCTAAAATCCCAAATACCTGAACTTTTAAGCAATTAATTTTTATTTAAGTCCCAAATTCTAATCGAAATAAAATTTTATGATTGTTGCCGAACTTTTGTAAGTTTACAAGACTGAAGGGTTGATTCTAATAAAACTATCCAAAACAATTTTTGTGACATCAAAAAATATATAAATTTTATATATTTTCTCTTTTAGGTATATAGGTTTAATAAAATAAAGAGTACAATATTATTTCCTTTTATTCACTATAATCACATACATACATCACAATTTGATTCAAATTCTTTATTTGAAGTTATTAATAAATAGCTGTGTTCAAAGTAAGTGCTTACTTTTTTTTTCATACGTATTGTAAAATACATTTCTAATTCCATTTGTATTTAATACCTCGGTATTAGTATTTTTTTTATACTGACGTTTCTTTGGAGGCAACTTTAATAGTATATTGTGTATCTAGTAGGAAAAGCGATACATTCCCGAACGACGACGTAAATTGTTGGCCGAGGCGTATAGCCGAGGCCAACAAACATTGGAGTCCGGGAATGTGCTTTTACTACGAGATACACATACTATTTTTTCTGAAATCGCATTAAATATAATCGTAAACTTAGAAAGTTTTATATATGCACTAGCTGACCCGGCGGACTTCGTACCGCAAATCATCGTCATATTTTCTCGTTAGTTATCAGGTTTATACTATTTTTTTTTTCGTTATATTTGGTAGTTTATCGATAAAATATATTAGATGCATCACAATACTTAAATAAGTAAGAATTTCTCGTTTAAATATAAATGATATTAACTGCGCTACCTTCCGGTGGCATCACAATACTTAAGTAAGGATTGCTCGTTTAAATATATATGTGATATTAACTGCGCCACCGTACGGTGGCGTGATATAAAGTAATCAAATAAGTAATGAAAGCGCCATCTGGTGGTAACTTCCATTAATACGAATATCATATTCATCTTACCCATTAAAAATACATCATCATACTGATTTTCATGACAATTGGTTGAACGGGGCGGAAGGCGATACTTTATTGCGCCGCCTGGTGGCGAGTTACATATAAACCTTCTCCGTGGAAAAATACATGTACATACCAATTTTCATAACGATCGGTCAAATAGTTTCTGAGTCTATCGATTTCATATATGCAAACATCCATTTTTATATATAGATAACGATTGCTCATTTAAATATATGTGATATTAACTGCGCCACCTTACGGTGGCGTGATATAAAGTAATCAAATAAGTAGGGGTTGCTCGTTTATTGGAAGCGCCATCTGGGGGTAACTGTCATTAATACGAATATTATATTCATATTAACCATTAAAAATACAGCATCATACTGATTTTCATGACAATCGGTTGAACAGGGCAGAAGTTGATACTCTGCAGCGCCACCTGGTGGCGAATGGCATCAATGAGCATATCATACAAACCTTCTCCGTGAAAAAATACGTATACATACCAATTTTCATGACAATCGGTTGAACAGGGCAAAAGGTGCTACTCTGCAGCGCCACCTGGTGGCGAGTGGCATCAATGGGAATAGCATATTCGTTTTCTCCGTAAAAAAATACATATACATACCAATTTTCATGACAATTGGTTGAACGGGGCAGAAGTCGCTACTTTACAGCGCCACCTGGTAGCGAGTGGCATCAATGATCATATCATATAAACCTTCTCCGTGGAAAAATACATATATATATATATATACCAATTTTCATAACAATCGGTCCAGTAGTTTTTGAGTTCATCGATTTCGTACATAAAAACACATCCTTTTTTATATATATATAGATAACTGTTTTTGGTTATCATCGTATTTTCTATGAAACCGTTTCGTTGACATTGTTTGTTAATCATTGTTTATTAGTGTTTATTTTATTTATCAAAATGATTGAGAGTGATAGCAGTGGTGGAGAAGTTCTTGAAATTAACAAAAAAGCAGAACCAGCAATTAATAGCTTGCGTCCTCAAAAAAATCGAGACCGTTATGATGAAAAAACATTTTGGATTGGTTTATGGATAAAAAAGTCAAGAATATTAATGAAAATGTTGTGCTAGCGTATTTTGTTGACCAGTAAAACAGTATATTAAGCTCTCTCTGAAGCATTTTTTCAATGCTCAAATTATGTTCATTAACATAAAAACACTTTTGTTACCAACTGTTTAAAACAAATTTCGGTAAAGTAAAAATCACGTGTGCGTAAAAGAAATGTTTATGCACTCCGGAGAAAACTGTAAATACGCATTTAAAAGCAATGAGTACAAAAAATTATATGTTATTTTACAGTTTGCAAAATACTGGAAACTGTAGCTGTACTGAGGTTGAGTGCAGCTGCCACTCGTTAAAATTCAAAAAATCATATTTTGTTTAATAAACTGTTAAAATTTTTTATTAACGCCCGAATAACAGGTACCAAAAGACCAGCGTATCAAAGAAGCTACCAGATACTTTAGTAAACCATTATTTGAGATTTCTCTCATTGGATTTTTTGAAAATTTTGAAAGTTTTTAGAAAGTATACAAACAAAAATATATGTATATATTTTTTCAATTTCTCCTTAATGTCTTTTAATATATTCTTGTTTGTATACTTTTTAAAAAAGAAGCTAGCAGATCTTTGCAGCAACTATTTAGTTGCTTTTTCATTTTTTTCACTTATTGCTAGTGATGAGCAAATGCAAGACCAAGACCAAGACCGGGTTAGTCTTGGTCTTGGTCTTGCATACAAGGTCTTGGTCTTGTAGTCAAATAAGCGGTCTTGGTCTTGTTCTTGCAGGGTCCAGTCTTGGTCTTGGTCTTGGTCTTGCACCAAGACTCCTGCAAGTCTTGAACTTTTTTTAAAGATTTACTGGGGTCCATTTTTACCAAAAAAAAAAATAGGAAAACATAGTTTTTAAAATCATTAAAGAAAGATTAAATGAAAGGGATAGTATTTTGCATTATAAAAATTTTGTTTTTTTTTATATTAAATTGTAGCGATAAATCAAGTATGAAAGTACAAATCCCATGCGCAGTTTTATGAGGCAAATATCTTTTTAATTTTTGAGAGGTCGACGGTGTAACATCTTCATCACTTTCTGAATCACCTTGAAGTGTCACTAACACACGACGATTCCAGGTCACTGATTGTTTTCTTCTTTTTTTTTTAATTTACCGATCCTATTCCTATGAAGGACAGATTATTTTAGGCGCCTTAATACTAAACTGATTCCAAAATAATAATTTAACAAAAAAATGTTGGTATGTTTATTTACAACCCCAATATTCAACACTCTTTGCAAAGTCTAATAAAATACCAATAATATAAATTATTCCTTTTGCCTAACCGGCCGCCGGCCGCTTTTCTATTGTTTGGTGATTTATGGCTCTGCTTAAGGGTATCGTAATTATTGATATTATTATTTGTTCTAAAAACATTATGCCATTTGAAAGGTTTGTAGAAATTTAAAGTGCCCAAAATCGTCGCAGATAAACTCGTTTAATATACATATAGAAGGTTAATTCTAAATTAAAAAAAAAGTGTGAGGTGTCAAGGGACACCCGGATGGAACGAAGTTCCTTTCGATTAATTAGTGAAGGAATTAGTAATTTGTAAACACAACAGAGTGTTTATACAAACGTACTTACCTAACAGTTCGTTTCTTTTAACAAAAGTGTCCATTTATACAATACCAGAGCTTTAGATAACACATCTTTTTAGAATTACTTTTTATAATTTAAAACAGAAATTAACAATTCAATACAAAATTTTAAAATTAAAATATTTGACAGTAACTGACAGTTAAGGTAATTTGACGTAGGTACCTAAATAGTCAAGTTACGAACTATTTTTAAAATGTTTATGAATTTATTAATTTATAAAAACAGGATGAAATAAAATGTAATACTATTATAGTTAATTATTATTTTTTCTACAGTATTTTCTTTTTAATGTACATTTTCTTTTAATTTAAAATAGTGTCTTTTTAATTGTAATATAATATCTATCTATGAGAGAGAGAGGGAGGGAGAGAGAGTTATTTAGTTTTTGGTCTGTAAGAGAGAGAAACATGCGTGTGTCGTGACAACTTTTGGTATGAATTTTTTTTGGCTAGCTCCTAGCGTCAGTCGTAACTTTTCGTAACGCGCGAAAGGGAACTTCGTTCCAATAAAGCGATATGATTTTATTAGTATTGGACGAAAGAAAAAGATTTTTGAATGTTATTATGGCCATAGGTATGCCCTTTAGATATTGTAATAAGATGCATATTCTGATAATATAAAGCGTCATCCTAGATTCTTTATAATATACACAGTGATTTATAAGTATTGCACAAAAACTTGAGGTCGGATTCCTTAGGTTAAAATATACATATATGAACAAAAAAAAAATACTTCGTTAAAACAGGTTGTGGTTAGTAAATGAGTTGGGGTTAAAAATATCCGCGGCAGTTTTATTTTGTTTTTAGATTGTTAGCACAAGTTGTGCTTAGTAAAAAGGTTAGAGTTTAAAATAATCCGTGGCTGCTTTATTTTTCGGTTTATTTGTTTAAAAAACGCAAGACCGCAAGACTCTTGCAGGCTTGCTCTTGGTCTTGCGTAAGTCTTGCAATGCTAAGTCTTGGTCTTGCATAAGTCTTGCACTGCTCGGTCTTGGTCTTGATCTTGCAGCCTGAAGTTGATCTTGGTCTTGGTCTTGCATTTTCTGCAAGACCAAGACCAAGACCAGTCTCGCTCATCACTACTTATTGCACTGATTGTGTTCTTAAAATAAGAGTTTTGTTTAAAATTTTAAAATAAGAACAGCACAAAAACACAACAACCACAAACAAAATGATAAATGAAAGTTGAAAAATAATAATACTGATCGGATGATAACGGCAACTACGCAACTTGACAATCGGTGCTACCATACCTATTTAGATAGAATTAAATATTTTATATTCACCTATCCACTGAATGATTTATTTTGAAAGTTAGAAATAATGCAATTATTACGAAATTAGTGTCATACATCAAACTTTGTTTTGTACAAAGTTTACAAGAAATTTACTGGCAGTGTTACTAATTGAGGGCTATTTAGATTGCAGAAGCTACTTCAAAAAAATAAAATATTGACATTCATGAATCTTTAACGTTTTTCTGTATTATTCTAAACTCGTTCGAATAAATAAAAAGATACGACACTCATTGGTTACTTTATAAATTCAAATCGTAACCGTGTAATGGCAATAAATATATGTATGTTACTCTATAAGGCTTAATGTAATCCAAAAATCATTCAGAATGTTTTTGATACGCTGAATAGAAATCTGGCAACTGAATCCTTTTACCACGCCAGATATCTTACAGCAAATAATACGCTGCTTTTGGCCACACATGAGGTTATATAGACCTAAGAATTTTTTTCTTAAAAAAAGTGCACAAAACACACACGTACACGCACATATACGCACACACATACATAAATATATACATAATTACACACATACATACATTGTAGTGTAAAGGAACTTTTGATGGAGTTCAGATTTCAAAAATTTTCCTAAAAAAAGCAAAGTAGATATTTTTAGTCAGCTGAAAGTACAAAAACTAACATAAAAGCATTTACAATTTGGAAAATTTTAAACCTTTTAGTTCACTAACTTGTTCTTCGATATTTGTCTTATAAACGATTGCTCTTAATAGTCTAAGAGCTAGCAACGTTTTTGAGAGAGAATTTCAGGTAGGCCAGTTTTTAGATATGTTCTCTGTCTTACTTTCCTGGACATCATACGAGCTGCCTGGCTGGCGGTAGTGGTTGCGGTCATCAGTGCGCATCGTACCTGTACAGGTAAATTATCAATTTTTCAAATAATTTTAAGAAGTTTTTTATTTTTTTTATTTTTTTTATTGAACTGTTCGCAGCATGAATCTATTATTGCCAGGCATTTTTAGTGTTGTTAAAACTGTGCCAGGCGCCAATTTGGAACAAAAAAAAAAAATTTTTTTCGAATTATTTTAGTATGGCTAAAATTTTAATATGATGTTATTTAAGTAACTAAAAACACAAAATTAATTTGCCAAGCAATAATTCGATTGTTAACCTTCGGCCAGACCGATCTAAAAGTGAAAAGTGGAGTGGTATCATTTTGCTTGGTATAGAAATAGTTGTCAAATAAATTACAGAGATCGGATTGAAAACATGTTACCAAGAAGTATTATTAAAATATCTGTGGCGGAGCAGCGTATCACAACTTCGTCATCAACATTTATGTGACAAATGTGATATATTATTCGTGAATCGGCTTCTTCATGTTCTTCGCCAGACAATGAATCTTCCACAGTTTTAATTACTTTATTACTTTCAACCCGGTATGAATAGCACTTGTTGAAGTTCACATAAATTATTTTATTTCCAATATAATAATAGGAGCCATTTCATTACCATTGTTAATCCATGGCCAGAGCGATCTAAAAGTGAAAAGTGATTTCAAGATGGCGTCAGTCTAGTCACGTTGGTGTATTTATTGCCGGTATTTTTTAATGTTTTTAATAAAATTGTGTTAAAATGGCTAGTAAAAAATTAACGTGTGTTTTTTGTAAAGACAGTAGTGGAAAAATAATCTCTAGGAGATAAATTAAAAAAGTGCAAAGAAGTTTTACAAATACGTGTAAATTTTAAACTTAAATATCATAGTTTACAGTTACCAGAGCAAGTTAATGACACTGATGGTTATCACAGAAATTGTTACAACAGTTTTACAGCTCTAATGGCAAAATATCGCAATTTATCTGAAATTAATTTTTCATCAACAGTAGATCTTCCTAGCACATCTAGTGCAACTTCGATATTAACAACAGCAAATGTTAGCAAAACCCTGTCAGATAATACGTCTCAAAATTCACAAACAGAGGTTAATATTCAAGAAATTAAAACTTCTAATGCATTCATTGAGCTTGATATTGTGGTAAATACAGAAACGAATTCAAATGTCAAACTAGTTTGTTTTTTTTTGTGGAAAAGATCGCAAGCAATCAAAAGGTAAACAACAAACTTTACACTCCTCAAATGATGCCAAAATTTATAAAAAAATTCGAAAAGAGGTTGACCTTAAAGGCCATCCTTGCAACTTCCCGCTAGTTTTAACCGCAAAGCTATAGTAACGTGACGTATTTTGACGTTTTTGACTTTTTTTTGAAATGTTTAAAAAGCCATAACTTTTTAACGCGTTACGATTTTGATGTTTAAGATGGCATTCGACGCAGTTTTTTGAGACCTAAAAACGTTACCGAGAGTGCAAAATCGGTTAGTCAAAAAATCTCTAGGTAAGTTATTGAAAAAAAAAACACTTTTTTTAAAATTTTTCGACAACGATATCTCACGAACGAATTAACCGATTTTAATTTGAAAAACGGCATTCGACGTGGCTTTTTAAGCTTGAGAGCTGATTAGGTTATGAAATTGATCGATGCAATAGCCAAAAAGATATGCCCAAAAAACATAATTTTTACCAATTGTTTTTTTCGGTTATTTTGAAATTTTTTGAAATCTACTGGCTCGAATCGGTTCAAACTTACAGGGAATCTAAGTTAGATGGAACTTTTTGGAATGCTTTTTACTTCATTCCCATCGGTCAAGCCGTTCAAAAGTTATAAGAGATTTACATACATCCACACACACATCCACACGTACATAAAGACACCCTCGTAAAAATAGTCAGGGGAGGTTCCTAAGACCTCAAAACGTTGAGATCCGATGAAAACTCAATTTTCGAAAAACGGGGTGAAACCAATAACTTCCCGATTTTAAAAAAAAATTTAATTTTTTTTAGCGGGAAGTTAAAAATAGCAAAGTGGATGACAAAATTAAATAATCAAGAGCTGCTAGACAAAATAGGAAATTTACAGTCAAAAAGTGAAATTATTTTTTATCATCATTCGTGTGAATTGGGGTATTTAAATGATTATAATAAAGTTATTGCTGATAATTCCCAGTCTCCCTGGCATGACAATCGAAGTATCCACCAGCGCATTTTTAAAAAAATTGAATCATTAATAAAGGAGGAAGTTATCAATAGTAAAAACTGTTTGCTGTTATCTTCTCTTTGTGATACATACAATGATGAATTAAAGCTTCAGTCTCAGTCAGATGTAAATTTAATGACTAATCATTATCTTGAGGAGAAAGTATTAAAACAATTTAACAAATCAATCAAAATTATTTCAAAAAATAAAAAAAAAGTTATCATGCATAAAGAGTGTAGTTTATTAGAAGATAATGATTTGACGAGACTCGAAGAAAATGAGCTTATTGATAAAGTTGCATTAGTCCTACGGAGCACCATTTTAAAGATGGAGAAATTAGAATTACCATCAAAAAATAAGCCACGTGATTTAATCAATGGTGAATGTACCATTCCTGATAAATTAGATCGATTTTTTAAAACGTTGATATTCGTCGCAGAAATGGTGTAAACTGTAATCGATTATGCAACTCAATCGCCTTTGATACTATTTTTTGTGTGACCAATGGTACAATTAAACCATCCAAACATATAACTCTCGGCATGACTGTTAAAAGTCTTACAAGTAGTCGAAGAATCATCAACATTCTTAATCGCCTAGGACATTGTTGTAACTACACTACACTGAAGGAGCTGGAAACTGAAGCTACTTATTCATCCGTACATCGCTCTGAAATTTGTCCACCTGACATTATTCGGCAATCATCGTTATGCACAGGTGTCGCCTTCGATAACTTTGACAGATACGTAGATACGCTTAATGGGAAAGAAACTTTACATGACACTGTAGGTATAATATATCAAAATATTGATAATGATGCTCTCGATAAAAGTGTTACCGATTTTACAAGTGATCAATCAATCATGTTACCACCACCAGCGAAAAGGAGACGAACCTTTGAAGCCATCGTTCCTGAACTTGTCCCGATTTCTGCTCGATTGCAAATGTTAGATCGATTAAGACCTCTTGGGAACATAGCGCAAAATATTCCAAGTACTTGTTCTTTAGTGCAAACTATTGATTTATTACATATGGTTTCACTCTTTTTCCATGTGCCAAATACTCCAATGTGGACGGGATTTAATTGTAGAATTATAAAGGATAATACTCCAAAACAAAAAGTATCCTACCTTACTCGAATTAATTTGTCACCAACTGAGACATCAGTAGTAAAATTAACAATGATACAGGCTCAAAAAGTTGGCGTGGAATGTGACCAAAAATATGTCCAAGTAACATATGATTTGGCCATTGCTAAAATAGCTCTCAAAATTCAGGCAACAGAAGCTCCACAATTTGATAATCTGTTTATACATCTAGGCTAATTTCATCTGATGATGGCGTTTTTTAAAGCTATTGGAGTATTTATTAAAGAATGTGGATTATCACATATGATGGTTGAAAGTAACATTATAGCATCTGGCTCTGTGGACGGAATCATTGGAGGGAAACATTTCAACCGGTGTAAACGTTTGCATCCGTTAATAGCAGTAGGGTTGCAAATATTACATTTTGACCAATACTTAAAAACAAAACAAGTGGAATACGATTTTTTGAAAGAACAAATCTTTGATGACCTTTTACAATATCAAGATCTTCAAGTTTCCCATTCGACCACGATTGCTGAATTATTACCGAATCAGGAATTGTCCCGACTGCTCTCTTCCTATCAAAAATTCGTAGATAAAACAAGACAAGGTGATCATGGTAAAACTGCTCAATTCTACATGATCTACATCCAGCTAGTTAATTATTACATCATTTTATCGATGATTTTGAAATGTTCAAGCATATTATTCCAAAAATCACAAATTTATTTTTTATAGTTAATCAGCCAAACTACGCCCGGTGGTGTGTTAAATATTATGACAATTTGCAGAATGTGGAGGAAACACATCCAGGACTTGAGGAGGACTTTAAATCTGGATATTTTGGTATTAAAAGAACAGATAAATCTTTTTCAAGAATAACAATAGATCTTACGCTGGAACAAACAATCAATGCTGATGCAGCTAAACGTCTCAGCGGCATTGCACATTTGACAAATTCGCTAGCTGCACAAAAAGCCATAGTATTAGGGCTGCTTTGATCTCCCATGTTCTGGATGTTTGTGGATTAAGATACTTGCAAGATATTACCGCAGACTTACAACCCAATCGTATTAAAATTTTTGAAAAACAACTTGCCCTATTCATCGATATTTTGGAAAAAAACTGTAATCCATTCGATCCAGATTTAAACAAACATAATCTCTACAATATAGCTAGTGGAAAGTCGGTCTCTGAACAAATAGCAGAGTTCCTCCTGAACATCGAAGAAAGTGGTGATGAGTTAAGAAAGCAATTCATTACTGAATGTGCTATAGATGGAAGCAGATTTGACAAACCTATAAAAAAAATCAAATACTTAACTTCGCAGAGGCTCCGAAAAAAAAAATTAACTCTCGGAAATAAAATTGTGGAGCTGAGAATGCAACGGGACTTATTTGGGAGAATGTTGGGGATATCCTTAACTCATAAAGTGGATATTGAAAAGGTTTTAACGTTTCCACTGACACCACTGCCAACATCAATGTGCCACACAGATGGCAATATTTGTAAAACTGATAAATCTCAATTAATTAAATTGATTGAGAAGAAAATCGGTGATAACGTCGATAAGCCACCTTCGTGTTTTAATGTAGCTATTTTAGATGATTTCTTCATGCTACACTTAATGAAAGAAGTACCTGTAACCTTCGACGCTTTATCTAAGAAATTTCTGAGTATGATACTACGATTTAAATCTACTCGTGTCGATGTTGTTTTCGATCAATATTTTACACCTTCAATCAAAGATTTTGAACGCACACTTCGGGATGAATTAATGAGCCAAGTGACAATCGGGCCCAATCAAATCCGTCCACATAACTTTGTAACTAAACTAAAAAATATAAATTTTAAGGAAGCCCTTGTCAATTTTTTTATTGACCATTGGGCTAGTGATGAAATGGCTCCTATTATTGGAAATAAAATAATTTATGTGAACTTCAACAAGTGCTATTCATACCGGGTTGAAAGTAATAAAGTAATTAAAACTGTGGAAGATTCATTGTCTTGCGAAGAACATGAAGAAGCCGATTCACGAATAATATATCACATTTGTCACATAAATGTTGATGACGAAGTTGTGATACGCTGCTCCGACACAGATATTTTAATAATACTTCTTGGTAACATGGATCATTTAAATGCATCTCTGAAACTCTGGATACATTTGGGTATCGGGAATCACCAACGATTTATAAGCGTCAATCAAATATACGAAATTCTCGGGATTTCGTTATCGAAAGCTCTACCGTGCTTTCATGCCCTCACTGGATGCGACTACACACCAGCCGTTTTCCGGAAAGGTAAACTTCGGCCTTTTAAACTGTTAGAGCAATCGGAACAGTATCAGACGGCCTGTCAAAATATTATAACAGATGATGAAGAATTGTTAGATGAGACATTTAAGATCTTAGAGAAGTTTATTTGTCATATTTACGGAGCTCGTGATTCTTGGAACGTCAATGAAGTTCGGTTCCAACTGTTCTCAAACACTTACAGGTCCAAAAAATTAGATGATAATTTTGAAAAAAGATTTCGTAATTTTGACCCATCAAGCCTACCACCATGTAAAGCTGAATTATATCAGCATTTACTACGAGTTCGTTACGTAACAAAGTTTTGGAGAAATGCTTATATGAAATATCCTACATCTTTATCGCCTCAAGCTTCCGGCTGGACCATAAATGACGGTAAATACGATTTTGTCTGGTTTGTTGGGGAACAATTACCATCATTAATTGCCGACATTATAATTAAAGGTAAAATTAAAAATAAAATACTTACAAATTTCTTTGCCGGAAAAAAGTATAAAATTTTTCATTTTATTGCAGATAATAATAATTTATTACAACATGATACCAATTCAAAAAAAGATGATGACAATCAAAATGGCAGCGGTGATGAAGATGATGACGATGATTCTCAAAATGCCTCTTTTTTTTGTGATACAATTATTGATTAAAATATCTAACCTTGATTTTTATGTAGGTACCTAACCATCCAAATTTTTGTTTACTTTCATACTTTGACATCAATAAATATCTAAATTTTGTACAACAATAAATTATTATTTTGAAACCGTATTAATCCACAGATTAGTTCAATAGTTTTCAATCCGATCTCTGTAATTTATTTGACAACTATTTCTATACCAAGCAAAATGATACCACTCCACTTTTCACTTTTAGATCGGTCTGGCCGAAGGTTAACAATCGAATTATTGCTTGGCAAATTAATTTTGTGTTTTTGGTTACTTAAATAACATTATATTAAAATTTTAGCCATACTAAAATAATTCGAAAAAAAATTTTTTTTTTTGTTCCAAATTGGCGCCTGGCACAGTTTTAACAACACTAAAAATGCCTGGCAATAATAGATTCATGTTGCGAACAGTTCAATAAAAACAATAAAAAAAATAAAAAACTTCTTAAAATTATTTGAAAAATTGATAATTTACCAGTACAGATACGATGCGCACTGATGACCGCAACCACTACCGCCAGCCAGGCAGCTCGTATGATGTCCGGGAAAGTAAGAGAGAGAACATATCTAAGAACTGGCCTACCTGAAATTCTTGTTTTCCCGACGTTGCTAGCTCTCGTACTATAATAATATCTTGCTTCTTTGTAATACCAGTGCTAGTTTTCCGTTTCCGCTCATATCTCATATCGCCATTCTATCTACAATTTATGGGTCAGAAATGCTCAACCTTATAACTAGATTAAATTTGTATTAGTATACTTCGATAAAAGCTGACACACGCACGCGAATATGAATTACTGATGTTGGTTGTTATTAAAAAGCAAACCTGAAACACTCATGCAATCGATTTTCTACTTCTGTAAAGACGAGCAGATTTCCGATTCTAGTTTACGATAATACATACTAAACTGATATTTAATTATTGAATCAGGCATTTTAAATAATAATTAGATAGTATATTGTTTTACTTTTGACTTGTCCTATACATTATTTGTAAATGTCGTAAAGGATCAATAAAATTATTATTATTATTATTATTATTATGTAAAATCTCGTATATTAACGCCTTACACTATTTTGCCTAACATAACGCCCGCCTTAGAGGGCAGTATAGCGAGGAGTAAATTGTCTTTTAATTTACAGTTTTCAGATTGTATTTAAATATATAATAAATGCATCGTATAATAATCCAAAAATATTATTAAACTAAAAATGACAAATATTGGTAAAAATAAAAATATTTCGTTGACTTGGTACCTGCTCTTAACTGCTCTTAAGGGATTACTAATAAAAGGTGGTTAATATTTCTTCGAACTTTGGCCGTAAACCGGTGAACTATTTACAGAAAGGTATTATTTATTTTTGTCCAGGAAGATATAATTTGTATTTTTTATTTTTCAGGTAAAATTTTAAATTATTATTACTGACCATCAATAGTAAATCATTAGTAAATGATTTTTGATTTTTTTAATTATCTTGGAAGAGAAAGTGGGAGTTTCGGGGTAATTTGTTTTTAAAATTCTCTCCTAGAATTTTAGTTTGTACTAAACATTATACTCTGAAAGTAATCTTGTGTTTATAACTAAGTATGTGGCGTCCTTGGGCAAAAAAAGTGCATTTATCGCCGGATGCGAAACAAATTGTGAAAAATGTGTTTGAAACATTGAATAATCGAGGTTATAGTGTAACCGATGCAGCAGAAAAAACATGTAAGTTAACCAAAACCCCAATATCCACAGTAAAAGATATTATCAATAAGCCAATAAGTAAACGAAAAAAACGAAGTGACGTTAATAATACCAAATGTGTTGATGAAATACAAAAAGATATAATCCGACGAACGATATATGTCCTATACCAAGAACAAATGATACCAACCCTAGATTGTATAAAAAAACGGTTACTTAAAGACGACACGGGAATTATTTGTAGCCGTACAAGTTTGTGGAGAATTATTTCTCAAATGGGATTTAAATATTGTACCATTAATAAAAGACAAGTGATAATGGAGTCATATCGTTTACGAATGTGGCGTTGTCATTACTTACAAGCTATTCAAAAATATAGAAGTGAAAACCTTTCAATTATCTACCTCGACGAGACATGGTATGACACCCATGATACTCCAACGAAGGGTTTTGTTGATTCATCGGGAAATTGCAAAACAAAGGCTCCATCAAATAGAGGACAAAGAATTACAATAATACATGCCGGATCAGAAACAGGTTGGGTTCCAAACGCTTTATTGTTATCAGCAAAGAATATTAAAGATTCAAGTTTAGATTATCACGAAGATACGACAGCAGACCTTTTTGAAGATTGGTTTGAGAATTATTTATTGCCGAATATACCAAAAAAAAGTATAATTGTAATGGACAATGCAACTTATCATAGCCGTCAATTAAATAAAGTACCAAATAGCAACAACAATAAATGGGAAATTCAAGAGTATTTGTTAAAAAATGACCTTTATTTTGAAGAATCGTACACAAAACGTGATCTCTTACAAGTTGTAGCAGCGTTCGGTATTGAAAAAGAATACGTTTGTGATACTATTGCTAAAAATATGGGCCACACAGTGTTACGGCTTCCCCCATATTATTGCATGTTCAATCCTATAGAACATATGTGGCATCAGCTAAAATCCAAAGTTAGATCGGAAAACGTTTCACCCACATTAAACTCAAGTGTTATAGAGTTAATCAGAAATGTGACAAGTAATATTCCCATTGATAGCTGGAAAAATTCGATTCAGCATGTTATTAAGGTTGAAGGTACATATCGAAATGTTAATGTAACTGTAGCACCCTTAGTTATTAATTTAAATGAAGACGATAGTGATACTGAACTACATTTAGATTAAATAGTTGTAAATAATGTAGAATTAGTTCATTTGTTTAATTGCAATTAATAAATAAAGTTAAAATTTGTTTTTAAAAAATTTCGTGATTTTTTTTACAAAATAAATTTAAGTTTTATTAAATGTTACTGAGTTTTATTTAAATCTATTTTGAAAACCGGATTACGGATCTGTTAATGTTTACTGTACAGTGAGAAATTTATAACCTTTCATTACTAAGGTAAGGTACCGAGTCAACGAATTATTGTGAAACGTACTTTACCAGCGACGAAAGTGACATTTTTTAAAGCGAGAGAACAATTTTCACGAGCTTCAAAAAGTGTTTTCGACTAGTAACACTCACTTTAGTCTTAATAATATACTAAAAAAATGTAGATTATTTCACTTTAAATTAAATATAACAGAATTTCCATATCTAGAGGATGAATGTTCATATATATTTTAGAAATCTCATAGAAGAAAGCAGAAATATGGAAGCTACGCGAAATTTTTGTGCTAAGACTACCTACAAACATTATTAATATCATTAAGAATTTCTCGCATTAATAAAGTAATTTAACTTACCTTTGTCATTAAGTATTTGAAATTGGGTGTATTCTTTAAGAAAGTATGTATCTTATCGGAAGAAAAAATTTAAGTTTTTTACTTTTAAAATCATCAGATTTTCGTTTCAAAAACAAACATAACTTGGGGTAATTATTTTACCTCGATGCTCAATTGTCTGGGAGTGACGTCATTTTGACGTAAATGCAAGTGGGGTCCGCTTCAACCAATGCGAGTTTCGAAGGAATGCTAGTTGTCATGTTTAATTTAGAAAGACTTACTATCTTTGTCTTATTATAGCGTATCAGAAAGAGCTACTTTTAAGAAACATGTCAACACTGGAGATGATTATAAATTATAACATTATAATTAAGTCCGCTAGTGCCGCTCGACATTTTTCTTAAAAGTATCTCTTTCTATTGCGCATTAATAAGACAAAGATAGTAAGTGTTTCTAAGTTAAACATGGCAACTAGCATTCCTTCGAACCTCGCGTTGGTTGAAGCGGGATCCCAACTGCATTAAGGTCACAATGACGTCACTCCCAGACAATTGGGCCTCGAGGTATAATATCGATATTATTTTTAATCGATAAAGTTGTTCTCAACATGGAATACATGGACCATAGCGTCGTTGACTTAAATTTTTTTGACAAAGATTCAGCACGGATTCCGAAGATGTATTTACGTGATTTTCTGCTTTCCAATCCATGAATTTTGCGTATACACAAATATTTCTTTTTAGATTTTACTGGTAATAAATCTAAACAGGATTGTTCAGCTTCATTTGCTATTTCTGGTGGTGGATTTGGATAATCTGAATCAATGTTTGATTCCGAAAACAAGATAACTTAAACAATTAACAATGCTTTCAGTACAAACAGACAAGTCTAAACAACTAATGAGAAACGTCAAACTAATAAAATCAGGCGACCAGATATAAATTGTTTCTAAATATAACTTTAATCACTAGTGATGAAAATTAACGTTATGAGAATTTCTCTTACTTTTGACAGAAATCGCGTTTTTGTTGAAAGTATTTAATTACAAAATGACGACTTTTTGTCACCATTGTAAAAAAAGTAGGTTAAAGAGTCGTTGAAGTCACCCCTTACTTGGGAACAGCGGGCGGTCTATAAATGAGCTATAAATGAGGTATGTTCTCAATTCGGGCGTCGCAACTCGGGCGTTCTCCAAAATCTACCTGAAACCTTCGCAACTCGGGCGTCCCTAAAAGTGAGGTACTTTAATAATTCGCATTTCGGGCGTTATATTTTCATATACGTACCTGCTTACCTTAATTACGTGAAGTAAGTGATACCTGTTATAACAATAATAGATTAACGAACTTTCACTAAACTGACTAAATTCATGAAAATCATAGATTTATAGTTGATAGAGGGCAGGTCAATTATCCCTGTAATTACCAGGTACCTGGAATTTAAAAGTGTTATGTTAAGATTAAACAACCTTAATGAACTACAAAGCTAGGTACCAAATACATTTCATTCTTGATAAAATATTCTGAGTGAAAATACTAATTCGAGCTATGGAAGTTCAAGTTGTTGAAACTCAACGGGGTAAACCTGCAATATTATTTTCGGGATATAAGTATTCCCTAAAGTCCAAAAACAAGGATTTAACACAACGTTGGATCTGCATGAAACGTCCATGCCAAGGTGCAATTATAACAAGTGAAAGCAACGAAGTGTTGAGAGAAAAAGCTCATTCCTGTGTTCCTAATGTTACTAGAAATGAGGTTGAAGTTACCTTGATCAAAGCAAAAAAACGTGCTCGAGAAGAAAATGTTCCAGTGCCACAAATCTACAGTAACAAAATTACAAGATGCGGGATTGGATCGAGTTGTTGAAATTCCAGCATTCATGTCTGTCAAAGACACATTATATAGACAGAGACACAAGGCCTTGGGAATTTCAAAACTACCAACAACTAGACCAGAAATAGAGCTTCCTGATT
Organism: Altica lythri; assembly: GCA_964028335.1. Taxonomy (NCBI): domain Eukaryota; kingdom Metazoa; phylum Arthropoda; class Insecta; order Coleoptera; family Chrysomelidae; genus Altica; species Altica lythri. The sequence goes on from OZ034801.1 coordinate 42,486,242, forward strand.
CAATTAAACATTACGTATTGTTTGATGACATGCATAATGAAGAACGTATTATCGTTTTTGCCAACATGAGAGGACAATTGCTGATGGATGGAACTGAATTTTTTATGGACGGAACTTTCAAAAGATTTACATAGCACTGACCAATCGACTATAATTGTTCCTGGGGCGTATGCTATACTGCCGAACAAACATCAAAATACTTAGAGAAGACGTGCCTAGATTCATACCGAAAAAAATTCATATTGATTATGAAAAAGCTGCGATTAATGCCATTAAAGAAGTTTTTCCCGAGACTATAATAAAGGGATGCAACTTCCACTTCAATCAAGCTTTATGGCGAAAGGTGCAGGAGTTGGGGTTGGTAACAACATACAAAGAAAACCAGGAAGTTCGGGATCATATTCGATTATGTGCGGCGCTTGCACTTATGCCAGAGTATATAGTGCCAGATGCATGGCTTATAATTATGGAAACTGCACCTAGTGACCCACAAGTGGAAAAATTCAATGACTACTTCGTCGATCAATGGTTGGAGCAAGATTTAATATGGGTAGTACATAAAGAAAGACATAGAACCACTAATGCAGTTGAAGGCTGGCACAATCGCCTCAACAAGAGAATTGGAAAAGCAAATCCGAATATATATGAATTGCTTAAAGTGATAGAAGAAGACATTAAATATACAAATTTAACCAAAAATCAAGTATATTTACATATAAGTCTCCGAAAGAGATCTAATAAATACATAATTCTTGATAGGCAGTTGAATGCAATAGTCGACGATTTTACAAGTGGAAAGACAGACCTGAGAAGGACACTTCAAAACTTGAAATATGTTATAAAATTTGATTAATTAATATTCCATTAAAGCTTGTGTAAATTTTTTATCATGATATAATGATAATTAACCTTATTTGATACCGATTTTTGCAAAGTGTTCATCAGTATTAACAACAAAAAGACAAAGAACTGACATCTAATAATTATCATTTCTAACCTTAAATTTGGAATGATTGTTAGGCGATTATACTTATAGCCCATTAGCTTATAGAGTTTTTACTTAAATGTTAGATTCGAATTGATGACGATCCTTATTACCCTAACCTTCATTTTATCTACCAACAGTACCAACTTGAGCGGCCTAGAACTGAACGCCCGAGCTGCGAACAAATTTAGTTACCTGCTCATGTTACGCCCGAGATGCGAAGGTTTTATGATTCCGCCCGAAATGCGCATAAATCATAAATGAGACCCTTTTTCGACCCTAAACCCGAGATCCGGCATGTGGTTGTATGCATTCATAAGTTTAAAATCTATTGTTTAAATTTAAAAAATATATCTGATTATTTTTTTATAAATAAAAATAAATAAATACTAGAAACGTAAAGATAAGTTTTTGTGATTACAACCATATATAATACTTACGCAAAATTTTGAAGTTTACAGACTAGACCCCAAAATATTCTACATTGAGAAAAGAACAACACTCATAATAACATAAAATACCTCTAGCGCATAATCAGATAAATTTTTTAAATTTAAACAATAGATTGTAAAATTATGAATGCATATACAACCACATGCCGGATCTCGGGTCTAGGGTCGAAAAAGGGTCTTATTTATAGACCGCCCACTGTTCCCAGGCATAGGGTGACTTCGATGACTCTCTAACCAAAAAGCATTATTCACTTTAATATAAATTTTATTAACCTTTCATTAAATATACCAATTGATATTTTCTGGAATAATATTAGACTATTATTCAGACCGGCAATAATCCTAACTGTTAAAATGTTCTGTCGGATCCGTTTCAAGGTGTCTTTCATTACTAAAAAGTCAATGACTTATATTTCGTAATTTGATGTATAGTAATTATTTATAATTATTCGCCTGAACTAAATAACTAACAATATTACAGAATTATTGTTGTTGCCCGGTCGTTACGCTTGTCAATAAATTGTACTGTTATTTCTCCGACCACATGAATCATAAAAATATATTGTGTAAAATAGCATTGGCAAAGTTAATTCTTAAAATATAAAATTGTTTGACAATCATTTTACTGAATACCGAATTTTTTTACGACTAAAAATAAACTGAAAAATGTTGGGATTTACGATTTTAGAATATTTTGTTTGTAAGTATGTAAAAGTTTTAATGAGAATAGATAACAAGTAAGCAACTTAAATTTAATTGTTTTCTAATCGCTATTAAAATAACCTTTTTTTTTTCTGAAACTATTTAATTTTAGAATAACATTATTATTATAATTTATTGCTTCTTTTAAAAATGACATCTTGTTGCAACTAACGTATTTACAAATTAACAAGATTAGCTATAGTCTATTTGTTTGCAGTTGGCAGCTAAGAAAAGTCATTAAATCGTAAAATGTTGTAAACAAGACCCTAAATCAGTAGCGCACGTACTTATTTATATCGGTATAAAGAAATTCTTCGTAGGTAAGGGATAAGTAGTCATAATACGATATTAGGAATATTTTGTTTTTCGATTTTACTTTTTAATATGTAGCAAATTTTTATTTTACTTTTAATTTTTATTTTAATTTGAATTATGCTTTAAAAAAACTTCGGTTCTACGGTCATGGGATCTACTCAGCTACCTGTTCTAGCAATATTATCTAGGGTTTCTATTGTGTTTGGGTTAGTTAATCCCTAATTACAGGGTGGACTCTTTGAAAAATAACAACTATGACTTTGTTTCAATAGAAATGTATACTACTTTTAGTTATTTTTCATGAACCACCCTTGCTTGGGCTTTGAAGGATTTGCATTTATAATGAATTCACTGTGCTGCCAACTGCAAACAAATAGACTTTAAACGGAAGCCAAAGCAACATCTCTATTTACAAAAGAAATTAATGTGTTTATATATAAGGTGTCTCATTAAAAATTGGACTTAACAGTGACAGATTCTTTATTTCAAAATGTGACAAATAAACTAATATCTAATAGTACAAATGTTGTTCCTTAACTTTTTATATACATTTTCCATATAGATTTTTATAATAACTAAAAAACAGCGCATTTAATTTAAGTCAAAAATTTTACCGAATGGGTTTTTAGAGATTAGGAAGAATGTTAACCCATTCTAGGGTGCGCCACTTACGTTATAGTCGATGGAAAATAATTGCGTTCGTTTTTTTTTCTGTCAATTTTGATTTGAAAAATTGATTATGGCAACTTTCTGTTCACAGATAAGTCAGTGTCTAAAATGGCACATTTTTTAATAAACACTTTTGAAACTATAGATTTTTGAGTAAACATTTACAAGAACAGTACTTATTTGTTATTTGCGTGTAATTTATTAACCAAATACCTGAACACTTTTTGGAAACGTTAATAATAATCAAGAAACTGCTTTTAAAATTTAAATTGCTGCCGGACTTTTCTTGTTCGCAATCAAATATCTGATTCTTAGCCCATATCTGCCCAACTAACAATTTAAGTTTTATAATGGCTTTTAGAACGTTTACAGAACGTATTTTATAAAACAGTCACTGTTTTATAAACACTTACACAATGTTCTTACAGCTCTTATAAGCATGGAATTGGCACATATTATAACAGAAATGGCCTGTTAGACATGCTCTATAGATGTTGTTTGTTGCTATAATAAAACAGTTATAAGAACATTTATAAATGTCTAATAAGAATTTTAAAAAACATTTATAAAACTGTTTTATAACAGCTCTGTTACTACGAGCGCCAATAGTTAAACGATGAAAAAGTTTTTTTAACATTCCCATTTACACAAAACTGTTCGTGAATATGCAATTAGTCTCTCTAGCTGTTGTAAAAAGATACTAAATCTGTTAACATGGTAGCAAAAATTGAATAGATGACATATGGCTGATTCGATATAAAAAGTACTTAATAAAAAGAATGATTTGAAAAAATTCACCCATGGAGCAGATTTGGCTGCGAAATTAAATTTACTGTTAAGTATATGGTACAATTCTAATAAAATTTTAACGCGCCTCCCGAATTATGATAATTCAGGAAATTTAAAATATAATTTAATAATGAAAAAATATATATATTATATCTATTTTTGGTAAATAGTTTATGAGGACCTTCTTCATTATAAATTAACCAGTCTAGCATATTTGTATTTCATAAAAATGTTACAATAGACACGAAAAAATATAATTAAAATATACAGCCTGTCTCTTTGAGGCCTCACAAGATGGCCATTTACTTATACGATCCTTATAAATCAAAATTGTCTGAAACAGTACAATTATGCTCTTTATGTAGCTGTTATAAAAATAAAACAGGATTTGTCTGGGCAGAGGTGTACTCGGTATAAAAAGTAAATAATATTATGTTTTACCTACAATTGTGTAGTGTATATTAGTAAATATAGACACTAATAATAATGTCGCTTTTTCTCGTAGTGCCTGATGAGAAACGCAATTAATGTTGAGTCCATCAGTCTCCTCTGTTGGAGTATAGTCATTTCGATTGCTAATCTTCAAGGTCTCTGAATGATTGTTAGAGCTAGAGCCACTATTGCTTTCTATCTGTGGATCACTTACGATCCCATAATATTTACTTTTAAGTTTTCTGTAAAATGAACCACTTCTCTTAATTTTTCTCCAGCTACTGCACGACATTTTTTTTGTACGTGCAAACAAAAAATATTATTAGACTAAATAAAAATTATGGATATTTTATAACAGTTTTATAATTATTGTTGTGTTAACATTTTAATGTTAAAAGACCTCCTTATGCAACATTTTTGTTTTTTAACTGTTTTTTGTAAAACTATAAAACAACAATTTTATAATTACTCGCTTTTATACCAATCTGCTGCAAAAAAAATTTACTTTTATTAATAACAATTAAAAAACTATTTTATTATTAGTAAATATGTTCGTAACAAAACAGTTTTATTATTGCTTTTATGGCGATAAATTAATCCAAAAAAGCACCATTATAAAATGCTTTTAGAGCAAAGTATAATTCAGAGCTAATATGCTCTATAAAAAGAATTTTATAAACGTTTATAAAATAGCTCTATAACTTATTCTATAATTATTTTATAATTTTGCTGTAAAAACGTTCTCAAAACAATTTTGGTGGCAAAACAGTTAAGCGCAACAAATTTATCGCGAATTAATACTTTATAAAACATAAAAGATTTTAAGAAGCGTCAATAAAGCAATTATAAAATATATTAGTTCGCTAACGATATCCAATTGCTAGTTGGGTGATCTATATCTATTTTTTCTATTCATTGTGGTTGCGTACTTTGCGAGCGTACCTTGTATAGATGCAAATAAATCAACAAAGCAGGTCTATAAAACAACTCCTGGTTCAATATTGGCAATAAAGAACCACCGTTTAGACTGTAAACGTTATCGAATCATTTCTTACAAAGTGGGAAAGTACATAACTTCATAATTGCACACCTCTTCGGTAGCTACTTATTTTGCAAAAAAGTAGAGAAAATTTGTTTTAACCAAGTTTTTATACATAAAATTACTAATTTAACGAGACTAGAAAAAGTTCTGGATCAGATCGTATACCTATTTTTTAACCCTACTAGAATAATTATACTTGCTATAAGGGTATACCATGTATTTTTTAGGGGTTTAGTTCTGTTGACATCTGAAGTTGGTTGTCAATAGCCATAGAAAGTCCGTGTAATATCTAAATATTATCATTATTTGAAGAAAACGCGTACCGGAAACTTTTGAAATCCGCAGATTTGTTAAATGCTGTAACTAATGTACAAAAACGTTGATGGATTGTGCTTATTGTCATTTATAAACGCATTGAAATCAATGGTTAAATTTGTAATTGTTTTTTTTTTTAACTAGAAAGTTGAGAATAATTTTAATAACAAAAATGAAAGATTTTGGAAAAGTATACAAGGCTACCGAAATTTCAAAAACTCTTTAAGATTTATCTAATATACAAAAAAACAGTTCTAAAAAAATCAGTTTTAGCTCAACAGCATCCTAAGTGTTCTGACAACCAATACACAATTCACCAAAATAAACTGAATGACACAAGCACTATGCTCTTCTTTTTGTTACTATCACTTCGATTAGCCTAAACTAATTCAAAAGGTTTCGATCTTTTGAGCCTTTGCAGTGAGCAAATATTATCTAGCAGCTGGATAGCTTCGATATTTACGTGATTGTGAAGTCGTTTTTCGTGACTTTCGAAAACTTCTTAATTACTTTGTAACAAGGTGCATCCACGATGTTCCTTAATACTTTGTTCTGACAGCTCCTGATAATACCTTGATTGCTGTTTTTAGTACAGCTCCAGAGCTGTATACCGTACGTCCACACAGGTCTTAATATTTGCTTATATACTAAAAGCTTATTCAGTAGGGACAGAGTGGATTTACGCCCAATCAGCCAAGTTTGTTATAAATACCCCTACTTCTTTAAAATTTGTTCCTGTTTACCGCTATATACATCTCGGAATTATCTTGGAAATGCAAACCCCCATTTTCAATACTCACGAGCCGCCACTGCAAAGAAGTCGAACTAGTACGTGCGTACAAAGTACACACTTACACCTTCATAAGTATTGAATTTCTTTCCAACAAACATTCTTTTGAGGTCTGCAAACAGAAAAAAGTCACTGGCGACCAGATCTGGATAATACGGTGTATGTGGAAGCTATTCGTAATTCATGTAATTTTATCGCAGTTTTAATTTATTTGTGACACCATGTATTGGTTTGATGAAAAAGGATTTTCTCGTTTTTTCGTGAATTCATCCTTTCTAATAATTGCTGTTACTGGTCTGGTCTTTTCGAAGTAATTAATGAAAATTATTCATTGCTACATTGCTATCCCAAAATCCTAATGCCATAACCTTGCCAGCAGACTGTTACGTATTTCCACCTTTTGGAGTCCGTTCATCGACTGACTGTCGATTGGACTCCAGAGACTTTATATTGTAGTAAGGGCGCCATGTTTCATTCATTGTAATATAATTACGGAAAAATCGTATTTATTATTATTTTGAATAAGTATCGCTAAATATTACTCTGATCCATTAAGAGCACGCGCTGCATACACTTTGCAAACAGATTCCCAATGTCCAAATATATGCACGATATGTTCAAAACCTTTTTTTATATTTTGCACCTATAATATTTTTCATTATGACACCCAAATGAGTACTAGAATGTTTCATTAAAGCACTCAACTTTGGAAACTTTTCCTGTATGCGGTTGGTAGCATTGGATAGTATGATACGTCAAATAAATAAACATCACGAAGTGAACCTCGTAACAAACAAAGAAAAGTTTGTTTGATTGTTTGCTACCAACTCATTTAAAAAGAACTAAAATAAAATACAAAATTTAAATTTATTTAAAAAAGCAATAAAATAGCAAAATATAAAAAGTATTATAAACAACTTATTTCATATGGCTGTTATGACATTCGTCCTTTAAAAAACTCATCGCTACGCGATTCGTTTTTTAAATTTGGACTCGTGTCATAACAGAGCGCCATATGAAATGCGTTGTTTAATAATTATACTAAAGGGTTTTTCAATAAGAGCGGGTAGATGTTGAAATGGAATAAAACAAGCTGTGTGTGAGGTATTAACAAAATTGTTTTTTTATTTGAAAGGCGCATGTATGCCATTAATTGTGGAATATGACATCATTCAAATGCCCGCCTCTGCTTCTTACGGTGGCACGGATCCGAGTGGTCCAATTTTCAATGACTCTTCCGCATAGATCCGGCTGAATTTGAGCGATGGCCTGTGTTATGTTCACCTTAAGGGCATCGGTCGATTGTGGTTTATTTGTATAGACCTGCGACTTCAAGAAACCCCACAGGAAAAAGTCTAGCGGGGTCAAATCGCATGACCTTGTTGGCCAATTCACATCACCCCTGCGAGAGATAACCTTACCCTTAAATCGTTCATGCAGAAGGTCAATCGTGGTGTTTGCTGTGTGGCACGTAGCACCGTCCTGCTGAAACCACATGTCGTCTAGGTCCATATGGTTCAATTTGGTTATCATCGTTCTGTAGCGCTCGCTGTTGACAGTGACCACCTCACCAACGTCGTTTTCAAAAAAGTACGAACCAATGACGGCGCCGGCCCAAAATCCACACCAAACAGTAACTTTTTAAGGATGCATTATCACCTGGTGAACCTCACGTGGGTTGGTGTCATCCCATATACGGCAATTTTGATTGTTAACATACCCATTCATCCAAAAATGCGCTTCGTCACTAAAGATGATTTTTCTGCCAAAATTGGGGTCCTCTTCCAAACGATTCGAAGCCCAGTCAGCGAACAAACGGCGTTGTCTATGGTCATGAACTTTGAGCTCCTGGGTCAGTTAAATCTTGTACGGGTGTAGGCCTAAGTCCCGACGCAAAATTCACCAAGTTGAAGTCTGCGAAAGGCCGAGTTCTTGTGCACGGCGAGGAATAGACTGCCTAGGGTCCTGCTGTACACTTTCACGGACTGCGGTGATGTTCTCTGCCGATCTTGCGTTCCTTGAACGTACGGGTGTTGGCTGATTGTTTACTGAACCGGTCGTCTCAAATTTGGCCACCAAACTTTGAAGAGTCGACTGTGACGGGCCACCACGTCTACCGTAAAACGGGCGCAATGTGCGCAACGTTTGCGTTAACGAACACTCATTTTAATAATAAAGTTTTATCATTTGAACGTGCTGTTCAATTGTGTAACTTGCCATCAAGATTTGGCATAAACCACTGAGTAATAAAAAAAAGATTTGACAGATGTCACCAAAACAAAATGGCCGCCAAGGGGCGCCAAAATCTACCTGCGCCAATTGAAAAACCTTTTATTTTGATGTCTTGATCAACTTTACAATTATTAAAAATTATTTTGTAGACTTTATTTGATGTTTCCATCTGTAACAACCCTTTTTGGGAGTTCACTGAGTGCATCGTCTTCGATGCTCATATCGCCTCGTATAAACCACTTCTCAACCGTTGAGTTTACTAATGCAAAAAAATAAGAAATTTGCTAGTCCGACAGCTGTCAAAAGGTTTTAAAGGTTGGTACTAACGAAAAATAATATAGCGAACTTTCTGCCGAAGCTAAGAGCTTATCTGTTATTTAGCTGGTGAGTTAATTTCTGATTGGAGCAGACTTGAAGAAAACGAAGTAAGGTGCCTAGTTAGTTGCCTATATTATTTTTAAGACATAAAATGTGTATTTTGGTTTCTAGTGAATTATCCTTTTTGAAGGAGGTTCAATTATTTTTTAGTTGCTACAACATACAGATAACAAACATACTTTCATACGGGTTAAAATGCCAACCGTTTTTTAAAATCAGTTTAAAATTTTAAAATCCCCTAAGCGTAACAAATACTTTTGGGGAAACTACTTCAAAATGGCTTCTGCCAATCGCAAGATAATTGCGGACAAATATACATAAATACATATACTTAGGTGAAACTCTAAATCTTCTTTTAAGTCGGTTAAAATATCAAAATACCAAAACCTTTTTCTAAGCGTAACAAATACTTTTCTGAAAACCGTATCAAAATCAGTTTAGCTATATTAAGCCACTTTACATATAAGAAGGTTTAAAATTGCTAAACAAACCTCTAAGAGATGATAAAACGTTGGCATAATTTTAAATACTAAACAGTGTAGTTACGAATTACGAATTTTGGTTATTATTTCCGGATTCAAGAGTATGTAAAGCTATAAAAAAATAACTTATAGAAGTTATCACGTTTAAATGAAATTTTGTATAAAGCTTTTCTGTTCTAATTACGTTTTGATCAAGTTAAAGTTCAGTATATTCTGAAAAAAAAAAAGATGAATCGGATTTGAAAGGAAATGAATTAGGTATGCATGCTTAGAGGTGTGTGAGTGTCTTCGAGATGTGGCTGACATTGATATCTATTCATTATTTTGAATTTGAATATTAGGAGCGGGCATCAGAGTGTTGTTTGGTTATATATTTCATGCAAAATAAGTGCAACTAATACTATAATCATTTTTTATCTAAGTTTCTTGCACTATATTTAATCACTTTACAATAAAAGTTATGTTAAAACATAAATCACTAAAGTGTAACTAAAAACAAAACTATGGCAGCCAGTTGAGTAATTCCAAGTCAAATGAACAAAGTTCATTAACTGACCTTCTCCGTTTCGCCTGAACTTTGGTAACCTTAATAATAATCAGAAAAAATTACCTATATTAATTTTTACCCCGATTGGTCTATTAGGGGCCTTGAAAGGGTCTCTTAAATTTTTGAACAAAACCATACGTTAAATTTGTTTTTACCACGACTTTGAACAAAAAAAATCTAAAAAGACGATTCAAAATTGCCCACTGATTGTCATTGCAAATTTTTTAAATATATTTTGAAATAGAAATAGTATTGATTTTACTAATCGATAAATACATCTGCATTAATTTCAAATATTTCTGAAGTCACATAACTGTCTAGGCGTTTTTTATGTAATTTGGAAGAGGTTGTGTAATATATTACTACGACAAATTGACTAATCAGACATATTTCAAATGTTTTATTACAATTTGCAGAACAAATAAATATAAAATTGATAATTAATGTGTTTATATTTATTCCATGTAACTTAATCTTGATTGTTTAAAACTTTATCGTTACACTATTTGCCATGAGATTTGTTTGCTCATTCTCTTTGTTGTTATTTCTTTAAAGATGGCGAGTTTCTTTTACTTTGTGCTTTGTGCTACACTTTATAGTTCATGTTCATTATTATTATTGTAGTACAAATGTCTAATGGCTCATATTTTGTATTAACAGATACAAGTTTTCTCTTAATAACTAACGACTTCTGGTTTGCGAGAAACTTCTGCATAATAAATTCAGAGGCGTTTTGAACTTTAGTCTTGTAATTATGTTTTCTCAACTTGTAGTCTAATTTTAGATGTTTTATCCGAAAATAAAACCATTTTGCTAGCGTAACGGGCATGTACGCAAAAAGGTTCATAGTTAGGAGTTTTTTGACACATGTTTCCCTACCATCCTTTGCTCCCAAGTACCCAACACTTTTGCTAGCTAAGTGCAATACCTTACTTGGTTATGCCGCACTGATGACGGCTAACGCGCCAGAAACATACATGTCTGCGGTTATAGTATAACTAGACCCACTTGAATAGGAATTATTTTTACGATTTTACCAGGGGAAACTCAAAAGAACGTCATTGTATGAACGAACCTAGTAAAATATCTATTTAATGTTGCTTTTAACTTCCCGACTCACACCTTACACCCATGAAGAGAATTCTTGGAAATTCGAAAAGAGCGTTGACCACGCCTATTCAAGTGGTGTTGGATAAACTATACCATTCCTACTCGTAACTATGATCCTTTTTGCGTACATGCCCGTTAATTTCCCCCTTTTGTTTGTCATTAGTACGCATACTTGGCACCCCTTTTTTGTCTATTTTTTTATACTAGTTTTTTTCAGATTCCTATAGATAAATCTGTAAAACTAACTTAGGTCTGTCATAAAATTTTAGGTAGGATATTGCCTATTCTCGAGCGTACCCGGGATCTTTTTTTCTTTCGATTAGTACAACGACGTACTGTTTTTTTTTTGCCTATGAAGGAATAAACAAAATTTCATTTAAAAGTATTTGATTGTTTAATACGAGGGGTAAACCGCTGGGGAATTTTGGTGTACAAGCTTGCGGTATTAGCAGGAATTAGTGGGTATTACGGGGAATTACCGTGTATTACACAAGTATTACTGTGTATTACTAGGAATTACCGTGTATTACCAGGAATTCTTGGGAATTTTATGGGTATTATATGGTACTACTACTGTGTAATACAGGTATTACTTGTATACTAGTTGCTGCGCAAATACATAAATAGCACATGTGCCATAGAAAATAAGTGGAAAAATTTCAAAGAGACAATATTGAAACTGGCAAGACAAATATGCGGATATAGTAGAAGTAGTTAGACCAAGAACCAAGAAACAAACAAGCTGGTGGAGCGAAAATATAAAGAAAGAAATAAAAGACAAGAAAAGATTGTGGAAAAATTATAGTATTTACAAAGTAGAAGTCAACAAACATATGGCATATTTAAAAGACAAAGAACCAAAGTTAAAGAAATGGTCAAAGAGGCAAAAAAAAGGGATGGGAAGAGTTTGCAAGAAAAATGCAGAAAAATAGTAAAGGAAACAAAAAGCTATTCTACAGAACATTGAGAAACATGAAAAAACCAAACAGAGTGAATCTTAATCAAATAAAAGATCAACAAGGCAATATCATAACAGATGAAGAAAAAATTATCGGGCGATGGCAAGAATATTTCACAGGAGTGAGGATAAAAGAGTGGTAAATGAAAAGAGAAATGGAATAGACAACATAACCGAATCAGATATAACTGGAATACAAGTGAAAGAACTTGAGGAAAATTAAAGTAGGTAAAGCACCAGGATGTGACCAGCTAGATACAGAATTACTAAAATACCTATATAGGACCAAAAGGAAAGAAAGAATTGCTAGAAATATTAAATATGGCATGGAAAATTAAAAAAAAAACCTTCGGATTGGAACATCGCAACAATCTTGCCAATACATACGAAGGGAGATACTAGGGTATGCAAAAATTATACAGGAATATCTCTCTTATGCGCAGGATTAAAAGCATACGAAATAATAATAGAGAGTATTGTCGTTGTCAAAAAAATTGGTTGATTTGTTTATGGCAAAGAAAGTGCACCCTATTTTGATGGGAAATAAACAACAGGTAACAGATTATCGAAAAGGGCCGGACTAAAAATTATATATTTAATGTAGTTACTATTGTTATTTAAACAGAATTGCTGTTCTAAGTAAAACAAGACTTTAATGATATGTCGTATGTTATGTTTATATATGGGTTTCGAAATTTCTTTAAGTTTTACCTACGTATGTTTTAGGGTAATCACGACAGTTAAGTTTGTAAACACCAGATTTTTGTGATTTATTAATTTTGGATTTGTTGTTTTTAATGTGTGAGCTTAGATTATTATTCGTTCTAAAAGAAACTGTTAAGTTATAAACTTATATATACTTATATAAACTTTTTATTTAACTTAGTTATGGATATCCATCAAGTATTATAACAGCCAATTCAATCATAAATTTCTCCAAATATTAATTAAGTATTAACTAAATCAACCAAGAATTAATAGACATAAACTTTCACAGTCCTTTAAGTAATATTTTCATAGATAACGTTTAAAAGGCTCTATATACCTGCTGTTTATTGCCTATCACAATAGGGTGCACTTCCTTGCCATTAACTCTGAACCAATTATCTTGAAAAATACTATAAGTTACATAAGATGATAGAACCAAGACTAGCAGATGCACAAAGTGGATTTAGACCAGCGCACAGTGTAGAAGACCACAATTTTGCTTTGCAACAAATAATAGAAAAATCTATAGTCAAAAATGAAGAAATATACTTAGCATTCCTAGACATGAAAAAGGCGTTTGATATGGTGGACGGGACAAGAATCTGGAAGAGCCTAAAGAACAAGAATATAGATGAAGAGCTGCTCAAAGTGATATATAGTCTCTATGAAAATACAAATAACCAAGTAAGAACAAGAAATAAAACATCAAAAATCTTTAAAAGTAAGAAAGGAGTCAGACAGGGTGGTGTATTGAGCCCACTATTGTTCATAAGCGTGATGGACGAGGTAATAAAAGCTTGCTGGCCAAAAACTAACAAATATATTGTGGAATATAGAAATATGCAAGTAGTGAAAATAGAAGCATGCGTATTTGTAGATGATATAGTGCTTATAGCAAAAACAGAAAAAGAACTACAAGAGAAAGAGAACATGATAATATGGACAGAAGAACTAAAAACATACAACTTAAGAGTAAATACCGAGAAAACTAAAGTGATGGTAGTAACAAAAAACAAAACAAAAACAAACATTAACATTAAAGGAAATAGAATCGAACAGGTAGAAATATACAATTATTTCGGAATAAATTTGAATAATAAAGGGACACAAGAACACGAGATTGGCGCCAGAATAAATTCAGCAACAAGACTATATCATGCACTATAGAAAGACTTCTTGAATAAAAAAGAAATAACAAAAATGATCGTATATCAAACAGTGTACCAACCAGTATTAACCTACGGAGCAGAAAACTGGGTACTCGACAAAAGAAAAACAATTGAAATGACATATTTAAGAAAAGTGCTGGTTGCTAGAAGAACAGATAGAAGAAGAAACGAAGACATTAGAAAAGAATTAGAAACGAAATCAATAAAGGATAAAGTAGAAGAAAAGAAAATGAAATGGTGGGGACACATGATCAGAATGAATGGAACTAGACAAGTGAAGAAGATATGGGAGGCGAGAAAAATAGGGAAAAACAGGAGGGGACGACCAAGAAAAACATGAAACAATAGCATAAGTGAGATTCTAGAAAAAAGGGGGAAGACGTGGAGTGAGGCGAAGGAACTGGCAGAAAAGAGTAGCGTAAATTTGTAAATTAAAAAATTAAGAGAGCTTGTACACCTCGACACCTCCGGGTATAAGAGGTTTTCGATTATGTATGTATGTATCTTTGATAATGAGTGTTAATTTGCTAATTTCACTGGATGAAATCTATATTCTTAACATTTAAAACTAGGATATCAACATCAACACCAATAGGCAAGGAATTACTAATTATATTGTGAATTACTAGAAATTACAATGGAATTAGAGGTATTGCCGGGGAATTAGTGGTATTACTGGGGAATTAGTGGTATTACAGGGGAATTACTAGGTATTACTAAGGAATTACCAGTATTACACAGGTATTACTGTGTATTACTCCATGAAAGTGGAATTAGTGTACAAAATTTTACCAGCGGTTTACCCCTCGGTTTAATACAATCTTTGGTAATTAAATACATTGATTCCAACAACTTGAAACGCCTCTAGATCTTAAAAATCTTATCTTGCTCTGTAAACTAGGCCATACTTCTATTAATAAAATTATGACCATTTTTTACTCGAGAATGGATATGGCAATCAGACGGAACCAGATCTGGTGAATAAGGAAATATTCGAGTAATTTGAAACCGAAATTAGAAATTATTTGAATAACAACATACGTATTGTGTACAGGGCGTTGTTCTGAAAAAACATAGTACGTTTGAACAACGGAGTTCTTCTGAGCAAAATCCGTTTATTTATCGGTAAAACAAGGAAAGATC